>OX388324.1:2820750-3423025 GCA_947579605.1 Athripsodes cinereus | reverse complement strand
TAGCCATGCTGGTGCTTTCTGGTTTCCTTAAAACTTAAACAATCTGAACATCTTTTCATGAAACCTTTTAACCACTCTGTACCGGCTATAGCGTTCTCAATCCACTCTTTTGGTATTATTGTTCCTGGTAGCAAATTTCCATATTCATAGGCTAGTTTCCGAATTTGCTTATACGTTAGTCCATAATTCATATCTGAACTTTTGATAATGTAACCCACTAATATTTTTTCCTGCTCTTTAGTAAAAACTTGACGAATTGTATACTTGCTTGAAAATGTATTAAAATTGTTAGGTGCTGCTTCATCATCACTTTCATTCCCAGAATCAAAATTAAACATATTTTTAAGTTGCTCTAATGAATATTTTTCAGTTAATTTCTTAATACGTGACTGTATTGTACCTCTTTTTATATTATAGTGAGTTGCTGCGGTCCTTGTTGATTTTTTTTTATGCAAAATATCTCTCATGGCATTTTTCATATCTGTCTCTGAAATATTGCATCTAGATGTCTTCTGTACGTACCATCTGTAATATAAAATCAATCAATTAGTACAATTAATTTTAGTTGGGGGTACATTCAGCCATGGTTGAATGTGCCTCACATGTTATGGTTGAATGTGCCCCATACACAGATTTTTACTAAAATGTCATCAGTATTTAAAGGAGACAAAAGTAGGGTTATAATACTACTGACATTGAGTTGCATACAAATCAGCAAAATATTAATGAAACAGAGAAAAAAAAATATGCGTATAGTTTGAGAGTAATATCATGAATACGACTAATGAAAAATCTTACCTTTTAAGCGTTGAAATATAAATGTTATCGTAAATTTATTATCACGGAACAATTCTTCCCACAATTTTTCCTAATGATAGCACATGGAGTGTTGCCAGTTAAAAATATTTTTTCCGATTTTAATATTCTTGATTTAAGGATATATCAACCCTGGTTGAATGTGCCCCAAGGCTGAATGTGCCTCCCTTTCCCTACTGTTCTACATATTGCGTCACACTGAGAAAAGGTACATCTACAAATTCAATTGATATTTCACAATAAATTGTTTTGCTCGCCTTACCATTGATATAATATGACATAAAGATCAAATTCAACATTACGTAACATTAAATCATTTCGCATTTACCGATAACTATTTCTGCACAATGATTTGTTCGGCCTTTACCAATCTTTTACTAGTTTTAGTTACCCAAACATCCGTGTATGGCGCTAGTTGGTTTAAAATAATATTCAGGTAAGTACATATGGCTTGTAAAATTGCCACACGCATAAAAATACATTATGATTGACGAAACGTATTTCAACAGTACAATATTGTTTTATTTATTTGTAGTATTTTCGTTATTATACAAATAACCTAATACTTATTTATTGTTATTCAATATAAAGAATACACTAAAATGGTTGTAAAATGTGTTATATTTTGATAAAAAAAAAACAATACTTTGGTCATTATTAATTATTCTAATGGCAACGCTAATATTCGATGACATTTATCGGTTCTCCGTTGTGTTTTGTTCTGTGTTAATTTCTGTCAAGTCGTTTTCGTATTTCGGTGTTTTTTTTAGTGGATTGAGGATAATTGTTGAAATATGACCGTGCATTTACTCACATTTAAAACAAGATCCCTCATAATATTGCATGGAATGAAAAAATCACCTGTCATGGAAATGCAAGGTAAACCTTTGAAATTTTTTCTTATTTACTATTATTTTTGTATGATTTAAAGCATTAATGATTTTGATATATGTTTTTACTTTATAGATGAAACGCAATGTGGAAAATAACGTGGAATTACAGAATGAAAGTGGACCATCAAGTAACCATTTGGTGAGTAACATTGTTCTAACCTTGAGTGCTTGTGGATGGACTAATTAGGTTATTTAATTTAATGAATATTTTTTGCTTTACAGATTACAGAATTTAATGTTAAAAACCATGTGATGAAATGAAAGTGAAACTTCAACCATCAATTCGGTATGTAATATTGGACTAACATTGATTTTGTTTGTTAATGAACTAACTTTATTAGTTATCATTTGGTTTAATAAATCATTTTTGTACTTTTAGACTGTGGAGGAAACAAATGAGGTTGTGATTGAGTATATACATTGAAGGAGACCCACCGTCCACCTGGATAGTTCAGAAATCTGGGGACTTACATTTATCCGACTAAATTTCTACACTAACAAATTTGTCCACACGAGTGGTGCCATAATATATGTTAAGATCAAAAGCATTTACAGCTCAACAAATAATGAATCTTTATAAAGTCCAGTCCATGATGAGTTGGTATGAGATGTTTAATTTGCAATAATTGTTTTATCAACAAGCCAAATTTGAGTTTTTATTGAAGATTAACTAAAATTTGTACTTTACAGAATGTTGCAGAACATTAACAAATTGGTGAAGCTGTTGCACTGGGTTTGGTGTCACCTACAACAATAGCAAAAGTTTGTATACTTCAAATTCTGTTATTTTAATTTCTATTCTTTCGTTTTCAAAAATAACTTTTAGTTATATATATTTTTTTTAAATTTACAGAAAAAAGGTCAAATGGAATTATCAAAAGGCTAGAAGAAAACAAATTAGTAGAATTGGGGCATTCGTACTCAAACAGAAAGGGTCAACTGTCAGCATGAAAAATTTTTGTTCCCATAGAAAAATGTTGCAGAGAAGAATACCAAATAAAATAACTCCCGTAGAGCAACAATGTGGTACAATTAGAACTTGTGTTTTTTTAATTTATTTTGATATAATGAAAACAAATTTTTTTTTGGTTTTACTACGATTTATTTGTTATATAAGTTACCAGGTTTCAACCTATGAGGTCATTGTCAAACTAAATTTACTATAGGCCGTGTTGTTACTTAAATACTATGTCTTTGTAGGTAGGTATAACAATATATTCTTAAAGCTAAGGTTTTATATAATGCAAAAATTATTGAGGGAAATTCAGAAAGAACAGTTGGTTGAGTAAAGATTAATAAGGAAGACAGTTGATTAGTATTGTGTAAATAAATGAAATAGTATTGGGTATTGTTGAAACTAGTTGAAAATCTAGATGTTGTACATGTTATTATTCCTAAATGGATGCTTTTTGTCAATATTCCTCTGTTGATAATAATATTAGGTACATCTGTTACATCAATCTATTAGTTGAAGTCAAAATACCCAAACCTATTTCATTTATTTACACAATACTAACCAACTGTCTTCCTTAATCTTTACCAATAAAATGTCACATTATATATAATCAATATAATTTAAATCATACAACACAACCAACTGTTCTTTCTGAATTTCCCTCAATAATTTTTGCATTATATAAAACCTTAGCTCTAAGAATATATTGTTATACCTACCTATTAAGACATAGTATTTAAGTAACAAAACGGCCTATAGTAAATTTAGTTTAACAATGACCTCATAGGTCGAAACCTGGTAACTTATTTAACAAATAAATCTTAGTAAAACCAAGAACAGTTTTGTTTTCATTATATCAATATAATGGAGTTCAGTTATAATGTTGCAGCTATGTTCCAACAACAAAAAGAAATAAAAACAAAATGAACTCGATTGCACCGACCGAGGCAATAACAATGAAAGAAAAAAGAAAAACATGAAGTCGTGAAATGAATAGGCTATTACAAGTAAACACAAGCAATGACTGATGCTCAGGGGGGGGATCAGTTCTCTCTGAATAAAAACTGGGGAAGGGGAACCTCACCACATTCAAGACAATCATCAACCAGAACCCTGAAGAGATCTAGAAATAGCACCGTTGATTTTTGGCAATGATGATAAGTAAAATTTCACTCCTACCGGGTGGAATGCCTGTGAATAATAATAATAAGTAAAATTCAACATCCCTGAAGAAAGAGTTGTAATTTCTGCACGACCTTTGGAATAATCCTATAATACGCGTTTGATATATTTATTATGTCTTTATAAATTGTCCTTATTTTTATATTTTTTCAATTGAAATTTTTAATAAATGATTATATTACATAAGAACTTAAAAGAAAAAAATCATTTTAATTTCCTTGCTACTTTTTTTACTTATATATTAATCACAATGTTTATTTGTAAAATGTGAAAAATTATTCTAATAATATTATTATTTTTGTTAGATTTTTTCAAATAATAATTATAGTGTTATTAGAAAAATAGATCACATTTTACAACTAAACGCGATTAATATTATTGGACTTTTGACAGCTACGAGCAAGGTCATGTATAGGTACCTACGTAAGTATGACAAGTAATTCAATTGATTCTTACCAACGATTCGTTCTGCAGCCAACGTCAAGTTGATGACGTCACTGTGAAGAAGTTGTTGGTAAACGTACCAATGAATTGGTTGCGAAGTTAATAGATCTGTACTAGTGAATCGTTTGTACGAACTCTGGTCCTAATTTGATAGTACGTACCAATGATTCGTTGTGAAATTTCGTTAGTATTTTTCTCAGTGCAAAATACAACGACTTTGACGCAATATGTAGAAAAGAACTAATAAATTAATAAATAAAATAAAAGCATTTCCAAATAAAAAAAAACATAACATGTTCACGATTATCTTCATAGTTTTTTTTTGTATTAAAACACTTATTTATTGATAGACAGAAGGTATCCTTATATAAAATTCATGTTTTACCTACTTAAAACCACAATACCTCTAATTGTTATTTGATCCTTTTTCGTGTTTCATTGTTTACCCAGAAAGAAGAACGATAGCTAGCGTGATAGATGGAGGATATATTATTATTACTGTTTAAATTAATAATAAATAAGTAATAATATATCAATCGACTCATCATTTATTCGATCATGAGGTAATAGAAGAGACAGTGTTGGGTATAAAGTACAAGGAGTTAATAAACTATCTTTAATTACCTTGAGTTGGAATTAACTATCTTTAATTGAGTTTGTCGGAAGCCTGGAGGTAGAGTCTCGGCCTCGTGAACAAGGGGTATGTGGTTCGATACCAGGTGCTGGCAAACTTAAAAAAAGACTTCTTTCTTAATCTCAGAGAGGGTATAACTGTGACATTTATTCCCGTTAAAAATCTCTCGTAAAGTTAAATTCGTAACTTATTGAAGAGGGGTAGGTAGTGGTAGTTTAAAAAAAACGTAAGTGCTTTTGCCGGTAATGTTTATTTGAAAAGGAACGATTTTTTTTTGTTCTTTAATTTACGTTAGTAATACCTAAATCAATCAATACATTTCACTACTAGGTATATCTACCATCATGGCATATCTTCAAAATAGAGTAGCCAGCAGACCACCTGTATGTAAAGCATGCAAGCAACAAAAAATCGAGACATTATGGATGGGTGGCAAACCCCATTACTCAATTTATTTTTCCAAAAAACTGCCTTTTACAGGACACTCAAAAACTTATGGAAAATAGTGGGAGATCATTTCTCTGCCAAGTGCTCTAGAGATAAAAATTAAAGCTTTACAATTCAATAGAATATTTATTTACCTTCCAATTTTATAAGCTTTCAGCTCTTTGGAAGTAACTATACCTTGTGTTTTTTTAAAAAAAGAATGAAATTGTGAAGATTTTTTTTCGTTTTCAGATAAACTGTTAACTGAAGTATTATTTCGATTAACGAATCCCATCTTACTCTGATAAAGGATAAAGTAATTAGATTAGACTTTCATTGCCAAGTGTACTGAGAAATTGTGTAACCAATACATTACCTACTTGTAATTACTTAATTAAAAAAATAAAACCAACCTTCATAAATAATGAATTTGCACCTTCTCGGAGTCCATATAAAACAAATTATCAGTTCTAATTCAGCGATGAGGCATGACACAATATTATATTACACGTGTATATTGACATTGTCAATCTGATTAACAAAATAAGTTTACCATTTATATCTAAATAACAGAAAACGATTACAATTTATTGTATTCTATTACTGTTTATTTTGTAAAACTCCATAATTGAGTATAAATAAAACAAAAACTTTGTAGAAACTAACGAAGTGCTTTTATTTTAGTGACCAGGTTTCGACATGTTATGTCATTGTCAAACTCTGTGATGACAAAGTTTGACAAAGCTCCGAGTTTGATGAAGACATCCTAACACGTCGAAACCTGGTCACAAAAATAAAAATACATCGTAAAATTCTAGAAAGTTAATTGACATTGACATAAGATTACAATTTAGATTTATATGGATGTGGTTGATATTTTATATAAAATTTACAATTCCCTTGAAAGACAAAAGACGTCTATCTCAATAGAAAATCAATAAAGTAGAAACAACATGTCTTTTGAATTTCAAAAATTCTTTATTATTTCAAAATTATTCTAATTCGCTCAAACACATTTATTAAAAAAAAAAAGCTCTTTAATATCTTAAGACTTCAGTACTTGACAGATTATCTCACATATATAAAAGCTTTAGAACTTTAACACACACGTATTAATATTATTATATATAATCTACAGCTGATGTTATTATCAAATTAGAAATGTCTTTGTACCCTTCAGAGATGAGAACAATAACATGATAATAAGTACATTAAAAAGGTATTCATCAGAATGATTTCGTTAGTAAGTAAGTTAGTATTGTACCAAGTACAAACTTACATATTAAAACTTGTATAACTACGAGTCTTTACATCAGAGACGCCTCGAATATTTATCTAGAATTCAGTGTTGGGACGAATATTTGGCCATACCCGTTCGGCTGAATATAATCAGTCGAACAAAACAAATACACGTTACCCAATTAGAGGATATTTTATCATGACAATTTGAATGACGAAATCGTTAAACGTTATCCATGGACATGAAATGTGATCACTCAAGCCAGCCTAGAGCCAATACTTCAGCGTTGAGTTGCCTTTCTCGCATCTTGAAATACAATTTTGCACAATTGATTAAAATTAAAGTTCGTGAGTTAACATAATTCAAATTTTGACACTGTAAATTTTCACTTATGAGTGTGTATTTAATCAATTATAAATAATTTAACACTAATGCTAATAACTGAACGCCTCGCCATGTGGAAAGAGTAACTAAAAACCAAAGAATGAAGTAACCCAACCTTGATTATATTATAGTCTAAGAGTTGGATGTAATAATACAAGGAATTTTAAGAAGCGTATTCATGTATATAGTACTGGTGAATTGATTAAATACACAATGATTATGTATGTAAAACATTACAATATTCTAAATTGTTCATTGTTACATGATTCTACAATTGAAATTTCTGATTGATTTTCTCAACAGCTCGTTGCACCCAGTTAAATAAAGAGGTAAATATCCATTTTTAGCATAGACTTTAAATGATTTAAAATTAAAAAAAAAAATTATTCCACAACAAAATTTGATCACGAGTCAAATTTCAAGAGCTATAATTATCGGGTTAACGTTAAGTGTGATAAACTGTAGTTCTAAATTTAATACTTAAAATCTATCAGTGATGAGTTTTGATTAATATAAAAGTTTTTTCAGTATTATTTATTGCAAGCACACACCACAACAAGAAAGATCGGAATACTCGCAATCCGTCACCTGAGAAATGAAAACACTTTTTTCCCAACATTCTATCGCCGAATATTAGGCGCTTCGGTCAAAAGTGTTGCCTTATAATATTTCGTATTCGATATTCGGCAAAATCACTTTTCTTGACATCACTAATTATCATAATTACAGTTAAAAATAATAGTAATAATTAATATGTCTATTTTAATTGTATTTTACATTCATTACATTCAGCTTTCTATAGCATCTTCTCCTTTGATGTGAACAACCTCTCAATATTATAAATGAATGTAATACATTAGTGCTAGTGAGTGCATATTTTGTAGTTTTATAGTGCAAACAAGGTGTTCCTTCACTATCTCTTCACTTCACTACTCCAATCTGCTCACAGCACATTTCCTCATGGTGTACTTTGAATCATCAAAGAAATCAACTTCAACACAGTACTATACTATATTACTATACTATACCCTCACGCCATGTCCCAGGAGGGGTAGGCAGAGAGAACGGAACGCCATATAGATCTATCCTCATAGTTTCTCATACATGCACGCCGACTTCTCTTACTCAAAGGCGTCCGTGCTTAAGAATTTGGTTCACTTGATCAAGCCACGTGGTTCTTGGACTTCCGCGCTTTCTCCCTTCTTTCAGATAAATACATCCTCTTCGTCATCCTTTCATCTTGCATTCGCTCAACATATCCAAACCATCTCAACTTGTTTACACGCATTCTGTCCACAACACTCCTCTCACATCCGCTCATTCTCCTGATATCCTCATTCTTCACTCTATCTCGCAACGTTTTACCAACCATTCTTCTCAGTGAACGCATCTCCACAGCATTTATTCCACTCTCGTCCTTTTTTAACCACGTCCAAGTTTCACTTCATTCAACACAGTAACTATTCCCTATTACATACATACAAACATCCATGTGTAGACAATTCACACAGACCGAGCTAGTCCCACACTAAGATATGAATCTTGTATTATGGGTACTAACACGACGATACACATATATACAATGCACTAAACACATATACATGTAACACCCAGACCCAGGACAATCTGAAAATGGTCATTCTTCATTTTGCGCTGGCCGGGAATCGAACCCGGGACCTCGTGACTCAAAGGCAAGTGCGTTAGCCTCCGCGCCACACCGGTCGTCTAGGTGATTACTCGACTCCATGTCGATTCATTACTCAGCAATGAATCGACTCCATGTCGATTCATTGCAACACTCCATGAGTAATAACAACAGTTGGACTATGATCCCGTTGCATAGGTATTGACGGAATTTTTTTTTTGCTACTTTGCGATCACGACAAATCCTCTTAAACTCTTTAGTTCGTTTACATAACATGCAAATAATAACACTGCAATTTACGGCTGAAAATAATTATTTCTCAACAACATAAGTATATAAGACAATAAGATGACACTCATATAAATATCAACATTCAAAACAGTAACATTCTACTGAGAACTATACATACAAGGATAGAGATGTTCTGCTTCACTTGCATTTAATCTAAAATCTTAAATATGTAGCTCCTATTTGGTCGTAGCCATATCTTGCAGTATTTTCTTTTCCTTTCTGTTACCTGTCGAATTATTCCAACGTTGACTATCATGTGTGTGAATTTGTTCTTGTTCTTGAAAAATACCAATATCAATTTTAAAAAAAACTCTATTCATAAAAATCTTATTTGAATCCACGTCGAAAAAAACATCTCTAGATGTTTATGTTATGAATTTTTTGACACAATTGGATGTCGGGGAATGGATTTTTTACTTACTAGAAGTGTAGATGTCGAACATATTTTGAACTACTACAGATTAATCATTCCAACTGATCACACTCATCCATAGTCAACCTATTTGAATAGGTATTAACTAGGTAGGTATGTTGTATATGATACACATACATCTGTGACCTTCCTTAAGGAGTGCACAACACAGAGTTTCGACGCTTATGAATCGACTTTAGGCTTGGTTAAGAGTACTCTTTAGACCAAGGTAACATTCCCAATTCCTCTGTGTCATGCTTATTACATGACTTGAAATTTTTGAAAGTTGTATATAAATGTTACAGCTCAATATTTAAAGAGTACTCTTAACCATGCCTAAAGTCAATTCATAAGCGTCGAAACTCTGTGTTGTGCACTCTTTAAGGAAGTTCACTTATGTATGTGTGTCATATACAACATACCTACCTAGTTAATACCTATTCAAATAGGTTGACTATGGATGAGTGTATTCAGTTGGAATGATTAATCTGTAGTAGTTAATATACCTATATGTTTGATCATTAGATGTAATAATATACTTTTCACTGTTTCTTGTGTATCTAGACAGTCGTAGTATCAAGTTTAAAATATCTAAGCTACGTCTATCACTTTGAAATGTAAACTTTATGACTATTCATCCTTTTAATTTCAACAATTATTAAAGAAATGAATAATCAAGTTAATTTAATAATTCATGCCGTTGATCTTCTAAATGTAATTAATAATAAATAGCCTCTAAAATTATTTTTTAGATTTCTTTAACGAGTATGTACCTAAGCATGTTTTCACTATACCTATTAATCAACAAAGCAATCTGACAATCTCTATTGGAGAACCATGCTTACTTACTGTGACAAAACTGCGCAAACAGGAGTGAAGAAACCGTTTCAAAGTTTACTTATTGAATATTAGCTGACGTACGTGTTCATCTGGGTGTGCAAGAGCGATGTTCACCGAATTTCGCGTCTTTACCTTTCACAAATAAAGGTTCTTCGATTGAGTAGGAAATACCGTTAGACATTCTCTGATTGGATTTCACACCCAATATATTAACTCATTATTGCCCAACTTTTTTTTTTTTTTAATTTTTTGAAACCGTCTTAAAGAATTATAGATTATTGATAGTTTATTAGGTTTCTAGTGAAAAAAATGCAAAAAAAAAATTTTTTACCCAAAAATTGGAGTGTTCCCAAATGGGAACTCTGGGATAATAAGCAACAAAATAAGTGCAGTATAAGAAGCATACAAATAATAAAATGTAACATTCATAACATGTGAAAAAATGTATTTGATGAACATGATATAATATTTATAAGTTTTTTTATTGAAATTATCAACAAAAAAAAACAAACATAGACAATAATCAAAAAATAAAAACAATTATGAAAATAAAAAAAGCGTCATTTACATAGCATGAAATGCTCTAGAACAATTCATGTGGATGTGCACTTGACATTTTTGACAAATCTTTCTTGATTTTGCTTTGGGACAGTAACAATCCAATGTTTTATTCCATCAAACCGGTCGTTAGAATGAACTTTGGAAGACATAGGTTTAGTACTCTTAGTCCGACCAAAGGCTGTAATTAGTGTTCCATATATTTTTTAAATATACCATCGCAATATTTCGTCGAAAAGCAAGGTAGTCAAGCACAGGAGGCTTTTCAATTTTTTTGTGCAATTGCCAGATGTTGTGGACAACAGTGTAAATATAATAGGCGAACAAACACCACCACCATTTTTTTGATCTGATGCCGACTCTGTAATTTCTTATAGTTTGGTCCATTCGATCCACGCCACACATAAGCTTCTTATACTGTGCAATAACATTTGGCTGAGGTATTGACATTCTCTTTTTCTCCTTCTTGACCCATCTTGGTGCCAGCCTCCTGCCCATCTTGAACAATTGTATAATCTGCTTCTGTTTGCATCTGACGACCACTCTGGACAGACATCGTTTTCACATCTGGACAGACATCATTTTCATCGCCACTATCTTCTTCAGATTCATTTCCTTCTATTGGTGGTTGTAAATATATGTACTCCTATGTTTGCTGCATTTAAATCCTTTTCATTTTCCAATATATCTATAATATTTGCAGTTGTTAAGCTGTATTAAAAATAAATAAAAATGTTAAGAAATGTTGTCATACAAAACTATTACTACTATATTATCCCATAGTTCCCATTTGGGAACATTAAAAATAAAACTATAATAATTGGAAAAATATATAACAATAATATTTTTTTGTGTTGTAGATAACAATTATACTTTTTTTTTAGTAAGTATTCGTATTTTTTGAAAACAAAAATTATTTTTTTAAAAAAATATTCATACATGTTTTTCGCCATGTCGTCAACACTAAAAAACGCAAAATTCAAATTGACACAACAGGACACTAACGCAGTCTAGCATAAACTGAACTGCACTAAAAAAATGTCCACTATAACTACTATTTTATAGCAATTAAATACCGTCGTTAAATCTATCCTGTTTTGAAATATATTTGTTTAAACTTTTGTTCCCATTTGGGAACTCTGGTCAATAATGAGTTAATATTTATTTATTCGTGTATATTATTTGATAATGAACTGACTTAATGATTTGTATGAGATTGATGTTATCTGAAGTTTATGTTCTTTTTTGTTATTTGAAAACCAATGTTAATTTGTAATAGGTACTTATATTTAAAAAAAAATATCTTTACCACGTTTTCAGTGAAGAGGTCCACCATTTTCAATCAAAACTGTGATACTTATTTATACGTAAGATTATGTATATTATGCCTATAAAAAATAATAAAGTTAGTAATATAACCCAATATTATTATTTATAAGATTACGGCAACCCGTCCCTTGTGGGACGATTTGTGCCAAGTACAATATTTTTTGAAGATGTCACATAATATTCAGGCATTAATTTATAAGATAATAAAATTTCTTTTGGCGGATTTTAAAATATTGAGATATACAGAGAGGGCATCAGTGTGCATCAGGCAAGACATATTGATCGGATACTGGACTTCAGTTATCTCATAATACAAATCATAAGAGTCTCTTATTGGGCAACCGAGGAAGACATGGTCCAGAGATTCCACATCGAGCTCGCACTAGCAAAAAGGGGACGAGACCAAAAACCTAACCTAAATAGATGACTGTCTAATCTGTATAACCCAATATCGATCGTTTCTTATTGTTACATTGTGAATATCTCAAACATAATTTATATTGTATATTTTTTTATTCGTTTCAGGTAAGGCTTGAATAAACTCATCTCAGTTGATTTAAAGAGGCTGCAAATAGCATCGGTAAGTAAACAATTTAGTTTTATCAATTTAGATCATCTTTTGGTGCCACATTTTAAAAAGTATGTCCGATATTACAATATAAAAATCTAAATGAACACAGATTCTCTCGAAAGTAAGGTTGCTAGTGCATACACTGCTTCGACATCATCAATGGTGCTACAACCCGGTATGAATTATGGCCTCCTCAAAAAGTCGTCTCTATTCCCTGCTCTCCATCACTTCTCGTCACTAATAATTGGTTTCGCCCAAAGCTCGCAGCTCCTTTCCCAACCTTCCATTCATCTCAACTTTGCCTCCTGACGCTTCTTTTGCCACTGAGCTTTGAGGAATATATGCTTTTCATTGTTTTTATATCACTAATATTTTCTTGATGCTTCAGCCATTAGATACGGCAGATTTTTATATATTTGATGATGTGCACATCTTAATACACTGTATAGAGCTACTGCGTGAAACATATGTATTAATTATAAATCGTCATCTCTGTTCCACAAAACAAAAGGAATTGATGATATGTTGAATATTCAACCATTACTGAATTAAGATCTATTTGTAATATTTGTATTTTTTTGTGAATAATTATGTTTTACAGCACACTCTTAAACAAACAGAAATAAGTGGGAGGCACATTCTATTCCATACGACTTTTTCTAATTAAATTTAATTTATACGAAACTTAAGATTGTACAAATAAATTATCAAAGGGAGTGTTTTAATTGGAATTTTATATAAATAATTACAACAGTGTCGATATAACTAGCGAGATTGAAACACAAATGTTTGTGACACAAGATACCTACCTTACTATACTAAGCAGGTTTTTACTGAAAATTATTATTTTACGAATAATTATAAAGTACAAAGAAAATACAGCTTTTAATTAATTATTATTTTAATAAAGTATTACATTCAAGACTAAACCTATCGTAACTTACAAGAAAACATTTAATTAAATCTAAACAAAAAAAATAAATATTTAACACAATATAAAACTACAATGCAAGGATACTTGCTTCACTTTACTTTTTGCATGGGTTCGGCTTGGATTGATAATCATTCCAAATTAAATCCTTGTTTCTCGTCCAGAAAGCAACTGCACCGCCTCTGGGGTTGACCTATGGATGTCCATTCATTCTCCCACGTACCTTCTATCTGGACACTACTCCATCAGATGTTTGATTATTTTGGACTTACAATACATGAATATTATTATTTAGTAGTTCTGCAGATGGGGCTTAAGTTTACAAGCAAAGAAAGAAATTTTAATCAAATACATATAAAACTATCATAGAAAGGTACGAGGTTTAAAAAATAGAACGTCGCCTTCTTTGACAATTACCGTCACTATACATGAATATGCGATCCGTCCTTTGTTGAATTTAGTTAGTGGAAGTCAAGCCAAAAACCCGAAGGAAATCATCAAGGCAAGTCCCACAAGTGGAGTAGACAGTGGATTCACTGCGAGAGATAAACATGCAGATTTTTCTCTTCGTGGCAATACAAAATAATACTTTCAGGATGAGTGGCATATTTTATCGTTCAATTGCCTTTACAAATATCTGCCTTTTACAGGACACCAAAAAACTACCAGAAAAAGGTAAGAGACCTTTTGTTTACCTGAGACTCCGTGGGGTAGGCACCTTTTTTTTATAAATCCAATGACAGATTCACATACAGGTACTATGACTGTATTCGACCTCAAAAAATGACTGAATTTTTAAAATAAAGTGGGATGTGAGGGCTCGTCTGTCTTTTCATCATTTGGGAGCCTTTCTATAGTGAGCGTCATTCCAGTAGGATGATACATATTAATCGAAAATCATCTTTTGGACAGCTTAAATATAAAAGTTATACTTTTAACTTGAATGAATGAGGCGCCCTTGAAGTGAATATATTCCACAAAACGGCGCACTATAAATTGTCTAATTATTATTATTATTATTATTATAAAATGACCAAGAAAATACATATTGCTGAGAGGAATGGTGCTCGAAGACGTGATCGTCCAAAGATCAAATGACAAGATCGTATAAACCAGATCCTACGGGATAGTATTGTGTTGAGTTCATTGAACAAGAGAGCATGCATGAGGAATTCCACGACAGTGAAGGAAGCGAAAGGTGTAGATATGTAAGATAGAAGGCAGTGGCGCTCGATCAATTCTGCCTAGCCCATGAGAGAAGCGGCGTGATGGTATGTATGTATGTAATTTTTTTTTATATATTTTGATTGACGATAAATTGTTTTGCTTCTACAGAACCTTAAAATGTTTTACTTTACTATTATATTTCTGAGAATATGTCATTATATAAATAAGTTATTTATTTTCATACCTTGAACTTTGTTGTAACTCCGCGCTGGTTGTCGTGACACTGAGAAGAAATACCGCAAGTTATAGTAAAGTATTGGGTACTGATTGGAAATTAATTGACAATTTATTTCTTGTTACACATTTAATAATGTTAAGAAACCTTTTAAAAATACGAATATAATAGCATGTTAATTAATTACGTTTTCTTTTTATATCATATATTTTAATACAATACTATACTATCTATACGACTTTACATTACCCTTACGCCGTGTCCCAGAAGGGGTAGGCAGAGAGAACGGAACATCATATAGATCTATCCTTTCAAAATTCTTTCACTTTATACACATATTGATTCTCGTGATCAAGCCACATTGTTCTTGGACGTCCGTGCTTCGTCACACCCCCTCTTTCAGATAAATATATCCTCTTCGTCATTCTTTCATCTTGCATTCGCTCAACATGTCCAAACCATCGTAATATAATATAATATCTAATATATTATGTTTGTCATTAATAATTGCTATTCCGTTGGAACACCAAGCAAATAATTGGTGTTTCGCTCTTTTCGTAAGTTTTGGAGTGTCTCGAAAAAAATAAATTAAATTTACATATTTAAATTCAGCTATGAGGTTTGCCACCCATCCTGAATGCCCTACTTTTTTTGAAACGGAGCTTGCATGTTTATTAACTTGCAGGTGGTTTGCTGACTTACTCACTTTGTGGGATATGCCGTGATGGCGTGGTAATAGTACTAGTAACAAATTAAATGATAGGTGGAAGAAATCGTTGGAGTAAATGAATAAATAATTCAATTTATAATCTAAATATGTGGGTAGTTTTTCTGTCATAATCGTGACATCTATGTCTTTATTTATTTGGAATGGAGAGGACAACTTACATGTTTATTACAATGTGCAAAATAATTTGTATATACCATTTTGTAATCGTATTATTCTTGTCTGAATAATTTGTTTTATTTTTTTTACGCGGCGACAGAACTGCCATCCACACTTCTCAGCATTATACAACCAGATAAGTCTCCATATGATCAGTCATGGTCACACAAAAACTTAACAGTCTAATGCCGGTAAAAATTCACCTATCCAGATAATACAGGATATCAAAGGATTAGGCTCAAAACGCGGGTTCAAAATACCAGCATTGTGCCTGAAATATCTGTGTTCAAAAACTTTTTTACAATATTACAAGTGTTTATTATAAAAGATTTTTGAATTTTGATGTACAACTTAACAACGTAAATTTAATTTTTGTAAATTATTTATTAAAGATTTCGGAGTTACCCTGTAGCTGACATGACTAAAGGTATTATACGAGTATAAACGGACCTAGAATGCCAAATATTATTATTAATATTATTATACGTATTGGTCTGCTGGCAAACATTTTTGTAGTTTGTATCACATATTAATCAAATTTTTTTCTTTTTCTCATTCGTATCTTCACTATATCTCCCACAAGTGGGGTAGCCAGCGGAGTAATAAGCATACAAGTTGTTCTCTCCCTAACAATAAATGTTAAGACGTTCAAGATGAGTGGCATACCTACCTGATACTTGAACTGAAAATGTTAAATGTTTTACGAATGCCTAATTTTCACAGGACACTCGAAAACTTACAGAAAAGAGTGGTAAAAATTCTTTTTCGGAGAGGTTCCACGAAAAAATTATCACGGCATACAAGGTAAAGTTTCAGAAATATATATTATATATATTCATAAATATAAGTAGGTATGTAAATACTTATATATTATTAAATCGTTTTTTTTTCAACAAAATTATCGATTCTAATTTTCCTTTTTATTCTGAACGCGTGCTATCGGCCAGTGGCGTTACCATTTTTCGCAGTGACAGCTCGCTGAAAGATAAGTCGCCAGAGAAATTAATTATAATTCCTATCACAAAATAGGTGACAATAATAAAGCCTAGCGATGAATTTTATATCCGATGTTCAGATTTTTTATTACATTAACATCTTCGGAATTTTATGGAGTTTAAGTAATTTTTAATAGATATCCCTAATTCGATATCTTTCTCTACTCCCCTATTTCGCTATTGCGATACAAGCATATTAGTGTGAGAATGCATGTTTTGTAGGTGTGTTCCCTTTTTGTTGAAATCCGAAATCATATTGTTTAAAAATAATGAAATTTATGTATTGATTTACTCATTTTTTACTGCTTATTGAGTACAAACAATTTTATTTAAAAAATATTATTATATTATTATTTTATTATTATTATTATTTATTATTTTTATTATTATATTATTATACCATCACGGCACATCCCACAAGTGGGGTAGCCAGCAGATCAGCTGCATGTAAGAAACATGCTAACTGTCCTCTCCGTGCCAATATAAAATCAAGACATTCAGGATGGGTGGCAAACCTCATCGCTGAATTTAAGATGTAAAATGTCTCAATTTTTTCGAACACCTGCCTTTTACAGGACACTCGAAAACTTACGCAGAAGAGTGGGAGACCAATTCTTTATCGGGTGCTCCACGGGATAAAAAATAATCATTTTAAATACAATCAGCTCACAGTAGGCGATTTCTTCTCGGTATAAGCCTGTTAAGTTTTTTGTGTGATCATAATTGAACATAATATTATAATATGAAGACGTTGTATAATGCTGAAAAAAATGAATGTCAATCAATCATAAAAAGCGACCTCAAAAAGTAACTAATACTAAACTACATATGACACTTTGACCAAATGTCCGTATTTATTTTGTTCTCCCAGAAATCCGGATATCCGATTCAAACAAAATCGGTTTCATCATTAATAATATTACTACTAGTAATAATGAAAACGTTATCAGATTGAAACGTTCGACATTTCCATTCAATTCACAAGAGAAAACCTTCCTAGGCTTTATTATTATTATTTTAATTTTCATTGTAAAAAAGCTTTCGAATCAATCAGAATTACGAAGCAAATATTTTTTTATATATATGATTCACGAGCTTATAACATTATGTGATCATGTTTTTTGAATATTTATTTATTTACAAAATATTTACCAACTAGATCTTGTAACGAATGTGAAGACTCAGTCGGTTCCAGAAAATGTGCGTTTTTCAATGAGCATATTATACTTAATAATAACAACATTTTTTTTTTAATATTGATATACCTGGACTACTTATAAATAAAACACATATTTATAGTTTATCCACGGTGACTTTTTATTGGACGCGAGCCGGCTTTCAAGAGCTTCCGCTCCCATCATCAGGCTGGCGAAAAAAAGAGAACTCACGACTTGGTTTGAGACTGCGATTTTCGAAATTCGTTTTACCCTTCAGTCGAATCATCACCATGTCAAATTCGATGAAAATTTTTGAGAACTTATTTTACTAATATATATATTATCATCAAGGCAAATCCGACGAATGGGGTAGCGAGCGAATTAAATGCTAGTAATAACATGCATAGTGCTACTATATAATAATATAAACTATACCCCAAAAACATAATATCCCAAGCGGGGTAGGCAGAAAGAATGAAACGCCATATACAAAGATCTACCTACATACTTTTTTTCTACATACATTATGTACCTGCGTGAGTGTGTAGTTTGTATCATAGGAGATTTATTTATTTATTTATTGTCTTAAGGGACACAAACAGTTCAACTTAACAAATATCAACATTCAAATTTCTTCAGTAAATAAACCAATCAAGGTCCAGCAAATTACCAAAGCGTATGACGAACACATTGCTAGCAAACAGTTATAATAGGTATACACTTTACCTAAATTAAATCAAAAACAAAAAACAAGACAAAAATCATGAAGATAAATAGTTAAAAACTACATAACAATCAAATTTACAATAATTAAAATCAGGTTACTTACTTACTTTTCGGGTCCGGACTTCAGACCTTGCCACTCCAGTATGCAGCGACGTACATCGCCTTGTCATTCGCCATCATCAGGTGTTAAAACACATAAAGATGGTTTGCCAACATTTGGCGTGATTTGATTAATATGGCAACCCTGCGTGGTGCCAAATGTAAGTTTTTTAATTGTGAGAATAAACTAGTCGGCATTTTAACTCCGTGGCGAAGGTTGTGTTTCCTTTTACTCCTTCACTAACAAAAATGGTTCTTCAAAAAATGTGTTCGCAAAAGATGAAGTTGAGTTTTTAATTCTTTTTAATTTCAATTCTCCGTTGATAATTAGTGAGAATGTGTTGTGAAAAGCGGTGAAGAAGAAATAAGAAAAAAAAGGGATAACACGCGACCACGATGATTTAAAGTTAGAATAAAGTAAATTTCTTAACTTAAAATACTTAAAATAATGCCACTCAACTAATAATATAATTACAATCGATGGATTCGTAATAATATAAAAGCGAAATTCGCGAAAAATAAAATATAAATAATAAATATAGTAACCCAACAAGTGGGAAGAAACAGGCATGTAAGAATATGTAACAATAATTATTTGAAACATGCAACAATAAACATATAAGTTTAAAAATATTAATTTTAAATCATAAAGATTAACTAAAACCAGAGGAACAGCTCAGTGATGATCATAGTGTCATTAATTCTGAAGAAACTATAAATTTAATTATAAAACTATCAATAGTATATTTTTGATAGAATACATAAGTGAACTATCCAACAAGGCATTGCAGGCTTCTTTCAACATTTCTGGACGAAGGGAGAAACCCAGAACATTGATTATCAAGATCGCATACTATACTCAAGATAATTTGGCAGGGAACTCGTTGTCTATCCAGGTATCCAGGAGTGAAAGAAGACTCCATCTTTTCGTATTCAACGCAACAAAGCGCCATTGGTGACGGCCATTAATCCACAGACGCAGCGCAGCAGACAAACGGCTCGCTGGGATACTCAAAGATACGGATCAATGACGAGAACCATAGAAGAATAATATAAAGCGATCTGTGATCCATAGGTACTTTCAACCACTACATGCGTCAAGTGTCAACTTCTATGGAAAGATAAGTTGTTTATGTTATGTCATATTGTTTTGTTCGAAATTGTTTGAAGTCTAACTTAACATTCACTTGTTTTTATTATTGAGTTGTTCTTTTGTACAATTTAAGTGTTATATTTTGATAACGCACAACACATTTTCAAGGGCGAGGCTGTGAGAGGTTTGTTTTTTAATTTTATTTTGTTTATTGAAGATTCAAAAATGGAAAATAAAGTACGCGTAGTGAAAAGAGGTCAGTTGAAATCTAACATTACTCGCATACATAATGCACTTACTCCCGAATATATACAGAATGTTACAACTGAGGGTTTAAAAATAAAAAAAGATAGGTTAAATGTCTTATTTTCCGATTATGAAAATATTTGCTATGAAATTAATGATGAGGAGGATGTTTCAATTGTGGAAGATATCTTCACTCAAACTTTAGAAAAAATCCATTTAGAATTAAATTCAAGAAACAGGCAGAGTGCTCTGGAGAACACGATGGATGTGTCAATAGCTCAAAATATTAGTAAATGCAGAATGAAGTTGCCAAGTATATCTATTCCCCCGTTCGCAGGGGAATATATGGAATTTCAACCTTTCTTTGAAATGTTTACGGCACTAATTGATGCAGACAAAGATCTGGCAGACGTACAAAAATTGTTTTATCTCAAACACTTCTTAAAAGGTGAAGCCTATGATCTTATTAAAAATTTACAAGTCGTATCGGACAGTTACAAGCAAGCCGTGAATATTTTAAAGGAAAGATACGACAATCCTTATAGAATAATTTCAGAGCATATAAATAATGTTTTAGATTTGCCTCCGATGCAAAAACCTACTGTTACTAACATAAGAAACTTTATTTCAGCTGTAAAGCAGCATATAGCTGCTTTAAAAAATCTCTCACAGCCCGTCGAGGATTGGGGTGCTCTGTTGGTCTGCATCCTAACCAGGAAGTTGGATGTGCAGACTAGCAGAGCGTACCACCTAGAAAGAGACAATAAGTCTCTTCCATCAACGGAGAAGCTTCTCCAATTTATGGAGTCGAGAGCTGCCGCATTGGAGAATGCGGAAAAGCGTGAGACAACGCCACAGCCCTCGACTTCAACTTCAAGGCCGGGAGGAACATCTGGTAAGAAATTATCGGCTTTTCACTCGACTAAAATTTATAATTGCATTTTTTGCAAAAATCAGGAACACAGACTATATAAGTGTCCTAAATTTATAATGGCTGCGCCAAAAAATAGACTTTTATTTGTAAAAGAAAAACAACTTTGCAATACATGTCTTAATCGTCATAAAAACAAATGTAAATTGCAAATTAAATGCAAAACTTGTAACAAGCCACACAATAGTTTGTTGCACATTGAAAATGATCAATTAAGCTCTGATGAGCAACCTGAAAAGGTAACAATGATTTCTAACTTTAAAAGGGATAATCAAGTATTACTTCCCACCGCAAAGGTAAAAATAATGAGACCAGATGGTTCATATTTAATTTTAAAGGCTCTCCTAGATTCAGGAAGCCAATCTTCATTTATAACTAAAGGTATAGCAAACGCCATAGGTAAGAAGCTAACCCATACAAAACATAATATAAAAGGCATAGCTAACACTGAGCAAACTACTAATGAGTCCCTGCAAATTGAAATAAATTCTTGTGTCTATCCATTTAAAATTACATCTAATTTTATTGTTATCAATCAGATAACTACAAAATTGCCTCAGCAAAAAATTAATTTATCAAATATTAATATACCTAATGGTATAAAATTAGCTGATGAAGAATTTAATATGCCTAGTGAAATACATTTATTACTTGGTGCCGATGTTTTCTTCCAGGTGTTACTCCCACAAGGTGAGGAAATCTCGCGCCTCGCCGGTGCCACGCAGCCAAGCCTCCTCCACACCCAGTTTGGCTATATAATAGGGGGTAATATACCAAATGTAAAAATAAAGGCAGAAAATGTCACATTACTATGTCAGACCTGTAATACTAACATAGATTCAACTTTGCAAAAATTTTGGAAACTTGAAGACGTCCCAGAGACGTTTAAAGAACATACCTCGGAAGAGAATCATTGTGAAAATCATTTTCTATCTACAGTTAAACTAGACGAAGATGGCTTCCGAGCGTCAATGCCCATAAAAGTCCCATTAGAACAGGTTAATGACACGCTAGGACAATCTTTATCACTTGCAATGGCAAGATTCCTGAATCTTGAAAAAAGATTCAGGAAAGATCCCTCATTGTTAAATGAATATAAACATTTTATTAATGAGTATATAGAGTTGGGACATGCAGAATTTTATGACATAGAGAAATATGATCTACATAAAGATGCAGTGTATTTTTTGCCACATCATCCAGTAATCAAAAAGGATGCCCTCACCACAAAGCTGAGGGTTGTGTTCGATGGATCGATGCGAACATCGAACAAGGTATCATTGAATGACATTTTATTCAACGGACCAGTGGTACAGAGGGATCTATTCGATATTTTATTATTATTTAGACTTCACAAACACTTTTTCCTATGTGACATAAAGAGAATGTTTAGAAATGTAATGATTGATGAAAATCAACAATCATTGCAAAATATACTGTGGAGAGATAATCCAACAGAATCAATCAAGTGTATCAGATTGAAAACTATAACTTACGGTTTGAAGCCTTCAGCTTATATAGCGACTCGCTGCTTGAAGGAGCTTGCAATTAGGTACAAAGACAAATATCCATTAGCGTCATTCACAATCATGAACTGCATTTATGTAGATGATGTTTTGCAAAGTCACGAAAGCTTAGAAGTCTTAAAAGAAATAAAAACTCAACTTGTAGAATTGTTAAAAATGGGTGGTTTCACTCTTCACAAGTGGGCTGCAAGCAGCGTGGAAATTTTAGATGACATACCTGAGAGATTACAAAACTCAGAGGATGTAGTTTTACAAAAAGACGAAAACATTAAAACCTTGGGTTTATGTTTCAATATTAACTTTGATGAGTTCACTTTTTCAATACCCTCCAATCATAGTCCATTGCAAACAAAAAGAGAAATATTAAGCTATATTAGTTCTATATATGATCCAATGGGATATTTAGGACCCGTAGTAGTTATTGGTAAGCTTTTAATGCAAAAAATATGGGCTTCAAAATTACAATGGGATGACCCACTGCCTCCTGTATTACAAACAGAGTGGCAAAAATTTCATAACGAACTTAATAGTATGATACCAGTAAAAATACACAGAAATATATGTTTAGAAGGGGAAATAGAATATCAATTAATAGGGTTCGCAGATGCTTCAGGCTCTGCATATGGTTGTGTCATATATCTAAAGGCCTCGCAACCAGCTAACCAACCTAAAATATCTCTATTATGCTCAAAGTCAAGGGTCAACCCTCTCAAAAATAAACAAACAATACCTAGTGTCATGAAATGAATATATACAAGACGGTATATATTATTTTTATATACCTAGATCGAATATTTGTAGTAGGTAATTAATATAGGAATGAAACTTAGTTTAATTTCAAGTGGATGATGATGATCTATCTATCTATGTAGGAGACAGAGACAGGTATATTTTGGTGTGTGTCATAAAGAGATGGAAGTTGTTTTTTGTGTGTTGCTAGGGCATTTTTCAGGATCTGAAGAGGTAGGATAGATGACTCGAGGCAGTTTAGTTTTGAATCCAGAGGGAGGTGGGACTGAATCATATTAATATCTGTGTTTGAATTCGACATCTTTTAATATTTTTATTTACCCACCTTCGTAGTTATTAAAACATTATATTTTAGTGATATTTCCACAATTGGGAATATATAAAGATCATCCTAAATTACTTTTAATTAGCATTTAAAATCCGTGATGCTGCCAGCTGTCTAAGATAAGATTTTCTTTTAATATTATTAATTTATTATTTATATCTAGGTGCTAGGATACTCTCAGGATGTCTGTTGTCTACAAGGCAATATTTGTACTCAAGGATTTATTATTTTACAGATTTTGGAAACAAAGGAATTATGTGTTATATATTATTGTATGTATGTATGTACTTGTTACCGATTTTATATAGCGCCGTCCGACACACCTACAACTAGACCGATGTCAGTGGCGTACCGATCTACCCAATATTATATTTTTATTTAATTTATTTTACCAAAACGAAGGATTGTACAGTTGGGAGTGGAGTTTTATGTTGAGCAGGATATTATTTAATTATTTTATTTAATTACATATTTTATCATCGATGCCATTTGTATTCTACGAATCAACTGGATTTTTCTACTTATTTGTCTGAAAACTGCTGTGACATTATAGAATGTATTAATTAACATTTTTGCAAGGCATGGTTATATCGTATTGTTTATGTATTATTATATTAATATATTTATATTAATACCATTTATCCAAAAATCCCTACATAAACCCTTTTCCTTCTAGGGAATGTAGTTTTGTCCAGTCGTTTGTTAGGCCCCAAACGATTTGGATGAGACGGTATTCCTTTCTTAACAAAATATATGATATTGTAGTATATTATTATGCATGATAATTATTTAAATCAAGGTTTGGAAATATAAGTACATAGTTCAACTAACAAAATTCTCTCCTTTCCCTATATGCTGGAGGACCCACAATCCATTATAAGGTCTTTGGGCATTTGTAAATGGATATTATGTTTAATTAACTTTAATTATTATTAACTGGTTGGTAAATCACTGTTCGTGATATTGCTAACTATATTAGTAGTCTATCTTATCTGTTCTGTAAGAACACACCTTGCAATCATTAACATGGTTGGATGTGCGTGGAGATTGGTGGTGCTTTCTCTGCGTATAAATCAACTTAACCAATGAAAAAGTATTTATTTCAAATGTTCTCCGACTGAAGCAGGTACAGCTCCATTCCTCGAATTTCTGCTAGAGTATAGCTTGAAGGGGTTATCTGCGCCCTTTGGCTGAAGCTCAATGATCAGGAATCTTTAGGACTAATATTATTATATGTTTGTTGTTGCATAATTGCACGTTCTAATGAGGTTATATAATATATATTATTTTATATATCCGGGAGTAGTGTTGTGCACTCGGGCTCAAAATGCGGCATGGGACAGTTTGAGACGTGAGGGAGCGGAGGCGGCGCTCCTTCAGCATGGACACAGCATGCTTTCCATGCATTAACAACCAGTAGTTATAGTCTCCGAAAATGATGTCAAAGCAATTGTGTTGAAATTTAATTAATATTCAAAAGTAATAAAGTTATGTTTTTGGGTGCGCCACTGTCCTTTACGACGCAACGAATTAGTAGGTATGTTGTAGAACATATGTACATACATCGGCTATAGAAACTATGAAATGGTTATCTTATGTAGGGACATAGATCGGCAACCAGTTACCATACAACATTCTCGTAATGATATAGAATAATATTATTTGAATTTTATGTTATGATGATTGTTATGTTATATTTCGTTATGTTTTATTATGCACTATTTTTATTATGTTATTTTACAGTATCTCAAGGTAAGTGATCTGACGTCAAAGTTGACCTCAGAGTTAATATGTATCAAAATTCATGTTTAAATTGTTTTATTGATTTTGTGATTTTGTTGTTCTTTTTGATTATTGAAATGTATATTTCAGGTGACTTATTTTGCGTTTTAAAAAAAATACACAACGTAGGTAAAATTATCTTCAAAACACAACGTACTGGGTCTAAATCTATGAAAATAGTTAATAGATAAATCGAGACGATCACGAAAGGCCAAAATTCGTTAATTAATTCAATTAGGAACGCGACATTTCTTACGTATATTTGCAACAATGCGAAAATTCATACAATTCTTAGCTAGTCGGATAGGGTTGTCAAATTGTGTTTGGGAACCAATTATTACAGTAGGTACAGTTTAGAAGTTAGGATGTTGCAAATTGAGAGCTTAGAATGGGTTTAAAATAGGTAGGATCATCACAAATGGTGCCTTGGACCAGAATATTATGTCTGTCATTGCAGACATAAACTGGGTTTTTACGGAGTAGAAGTGGGTTTTGGGTTTGCGATGATAAATAACTAAAATCATGAATATTGGAGGGGGGGAGAGCATAAATGGGTTTTGAGGAGTAGAACTGGGTTATGGACAGAGGAATGTGTTTGGTTTTTGAGGGGGGGATAAAATCTATACTTGGTATATGTAGTGAGAAAATTGGTTGATGATTTTTACTTCGAGAACCGCGGGTTGGTTATCCATGGATTATAGTGTTAGTCGAATCAGGCAACATGATATTATATTTATGTTTGTCTATCTATAGGTATATATCTTACATTATACATAAGAATGGTGAACCCTTAAGAGTTCATTTGGAATTATGTCCTTATGAATAGTTCTTTAGTTTATTCAATAATGTATATAGGTACCAAAAATATGTACTTTCATAAGAAGATTGGGTGTTAGAAAAATGGAATATTATATTCCAAAGTAGACTTGTAAACATGGGTATTATGTATGCGAAGTGTATTTTATGTATATGGGTATATGACTAGAGTTTTTAGGATTTTTAGATATTATAGTATTTGAGTAAAATGGATAAATAATAGGTATATAGTTTGATGTTAGTTATATGTATCAAGTGGATGTTTGTTAAGGATTAGAATTGTACCTAATTATAATAGGTATTATTATTTCTTGAGGAATATGGTCTTAACATTTACAGTATTTGTAAGTTAAGTGTTTTGTTTTTAAACTTTTAGAATTCTGTCAAGTTAATTATTTGGGGTGTGAAATAAATTTATGATCGAGGCATGAATGGTGAATATATTATTGAGTTTGAAATAATATTAGACCAGATTTTATGAGTATCTGATAACATACATAATACAATATATGAATGAAGCGGATAAGTATATAGGTAATAATCGAATGATGGGTTTTGATAAAATCACGATTTAGGTGATTATTTTTACAGTTATATGTTAAACGGTTAGCTGGAAGAAATAGTGAATATTCATTCTTACAGGCTAAGTGGGGAATGATCGGCTTAGAGGGAAGACAGTCTACACGGAAAGCAGACTCTTTTAAACCAGGAGGGGCATTCCAGGATCTTGAGTTTTAGGAAACGTTGGAACTCTTTGTATACCCTGAAAGGTGGTATCTATCATTTCAAAATTGAGGACAAGAGAATACTCATTTATGGAAATGTTCTAAGGAGAAAAGAGGTTGATGTTTGCCGATATAATACATCGTCTTCCAAATAGAGAAATAAGATGTACCTACAACCTATGAATCCTAGGATATAATAATGATTAAAACGTTATATTATTCTAAACCAAGAACGAGATAGGAAATAATATTATTACTGGAATGACAAAAAAACTATAGTTTTAAATAAAGATGCAAGCAGAAAGGTATATGGTATATTATAGTACCTAACGGGATGTATGCAATCAGGGGTTAAACTGTATGCCTGATATTGTGATGTTGCTGAATGGAACAAAGAAACCTGAGACAAAGGGTATTAGGAATTATGCGTGCGCTAAAATGAGATAATTATTTCAATTGAATATTTGTTGGTAGGATACCAACATGATTTACTTGCAAGAAACTTGGTGAAAAGTTTGGACAGCGATGATAGTAGTTTTATTGGAGGCCAGAAGGGTGATGTGATGAGATTATGTAGCATTGGATCCTCTCTGTTAACCCAAAAGAGAGTGGTGTACAATAACATAAATCGCTGAAGAGAAGTAATTTGATAAGAAAGTACAACGCTATGATGTAACAGTTTGAGAATCGATTGTGAATCTATCGAAGTCACAAATGGAATAAACTATTTAATGTGTTATAATTTTAAAATTGTGGTGTCAAATATTATAATAATATTATTCAATAGTGTTAGAGTGAAGATGTGAACTATAAAGTGTTTAGTTATTATTATTTTACAAGTGGAACGAATATTATGATATGTGCATATGGAGTTACAATTGTGTGTATTATATTTAGTTGTGTGTGTGATATAGTTTGAAATAGATAAGTGTTTTTTTTTCAGGACTTTTGAAATGAATGAGGACGATTCATATATATATACCTAATATGTAGGTATATACATTAGGTGACTGTTATATTGGATACAAGGGAAATTCTATATACCTATTATAGAATAACATATTGGGATGTATTATGTAGATATTGTCAATGCAACTCGTTTAAATATTGCGTTTTGTATCTTATATGCATAAATGTGTGTAAATACATCAAGGGAGGGGTTCCCACCACTTACCTCTGGATGTTTCAAGAACATTGTATGTTATCTTTCTCTTGATTATTTGTGGTATTATTATGGGTGATTTATTTTAGGTACATAATTATAGGTATTTTGAGTTAGCTGTTCGCGTTTGAAATTATTTAGGCACACTGTCAACACATTAACACGAATTTTGTTGGTTAGCTGGAGGATGCTGCACAACTTGTAGAATTATGTGGCTTGATCACGTGGATCGAATTCTTATGGAAGGCCGCGTGTTGAGTAGGAGAAATCGGTATGAATTGTGTGAGGGATTGTAAGGCAGTGATGGAGGCGAGGGATGTGTGCCAAGATAGAAGGATTTGTCGTTTGGTTCTCTCTGTCTACCCCATCTGAGACGCAGCGTGATGGTGCTGAGAGATGAATGGTTATTTAGGATGGGTTGCCGGTGGAGAGTTGGTCTCCCACTTTTTCCGTGAGTCTTCGTGTGTTCTGTGGGAGGACGGGTGTTCTAGGAAATTAAGACATTTAGCATCTTGGATTCAGCGATGAGGTTTGCCGCCGTCATGAATGTTCTGAATTGGTACGGAGAGGACGATTTGCATGTCTATTTGTGTGCTGCAGGACTACTGGTTGCATCGGCAAAGGAATCATGGATATGAGACATCTGGCGAGTAGTACAGGATTGGTGTTACCAGCGAATTGGATCACCCTGAAGAATGCATATATGGACTATAAAGAACCACACGACTATGAATAATTATAATGATGTGTGAACATGATTACATGAAAAGGAATTTTAACAAAATGCAACTTGGATATTAAAGTATTGGCACAAACTTGTTATTATTATTTTATGTTCTATAGATGTTATGACATAAAATAATAACGAAACTCGAAATAATAAAATATAACAGAATATTAAAATATTATGTTATGTTGGGACAATAATATTGAACGAGTATATCTCAAGTGGTAGCGTTGGGGTGTATTATAATTATTGATGACTTGAATAGAGGGACACAGTTGACGAGGTACCTACGACCTATCGGAAGACAGGGGCGTACTCGAAAGTTGGAATTAAATAATTATGAAAAATAATTAGAAAATAAATAATTGTTTGTGAGATAATGCCTCATCCATTTTGTCTTCAGCATGATCTCAAAGGGGGGATGTCATGAAATGAATATATACAAGACGGTATATATTATTTTTATATACCTAGATCGAATATTTGTAGTAGGTAATTAATATAGGAATGAAACTTAGTTTAATTTCAAGTGGATGATGATGATCTATCTATCTATGTAGGAGACAGAGACAGGTATATTTTGGTGTGTGTCATAAAGAGATGGAAGTTGTTTTTTGTGTGTTGCTAGGGCATTTTTCAGGATCTGAAGAGGTAGGATAGATGACTCGAGGCAGTTTAGTTTTGAATCCAGAGGGAGGTGGGACTGAATCATATTAATATCTGTGTTTGAATTCGACATCTTTTAATATTTTTATTTACCCACCTTCGTAGTTATTAAAACATTATATTTTAGTGATATTTCCACAATTGGGAATATATAAAGATCATCCTAAATTACTTTTAATTAGCATTTAAAATCCGTGATGCTGCCAGCTGTCTAAGATAAGATTTTCTTTTAATATTATTAATTTATTATTTATATCTAGGTGCTAGGATACTCTCAGGATGTCTGTTGTCTACAAGGCAATATTTGTACTCAAGGATTTATTATTTTACAGATTTTGGAAACAAAGGAATTATGTGTTATATATTATTGTATGTATGTATGTACTTGTTACCGATTTTATATAGCGCCGTCCGACACACCTACAACTAGACCGATGTCAGTGGCGTACCGATCTACCCAATATTATATTTTTATTTAATTTATTTTACCAAAACGAAGGATTGTACAGTTGGGAGTGGAGTTTTATGTTGAGCAGGATATTATTTAATTATTTTATTTAATTACATATTTTATCATCGATGCCATTTGTATTCTACGAATCAACTGGATTTTTCTACTTATTTGTCTGAAAACTGCTGTGACATTATAGAATGTATTAATTAACATTTTTGCAAGGCATGGTTATATCGTATTGTTTATGTATTATTATATTAATATATTTATATTAATACCATTTATCCAAAAATCCCTACATAAACCCTTTTCCTTCTAGGGAATGTAGTTTTGTCCAGTCGTTTGTTAGGCCCCAAACGATTTGGATGAGACGGTATTCCTTTCTTAACAAAATATATGATATTGTAGTATATTATTATGCATGATAATTATTTAAATCAAGGTTTGGAAATATAAGTACATAGTTCAACTAACAAAATTCTCTCCTTTCCCTATATGCTGGAGGACCCACAATCCATTATAAGGTCTTTGGGCATTTGTAAATGGATATTATGTTTAATTAACTTTAATTATTATTAACTGGTTGGTAAATCACTGTTCGTGATATTGCTAACTATATTAGTAGTCTATCTTATCTGTTCTGTAAGAACACACCTTGCAATCATTAACATGGTTGGATGTGCGTGGAGATTGGTGGTGCTTTCTCTGCGTATAAATCAACTTAACCAATGAAAAAGTATTTATTTCAAATGTTCTCCGACTGAAGCAGGTACAGCTCCATTCCTCGAATTTCTGCTAGAGTATAGCTTGAAGGGGTTATCTGCGCCCTTTGGCTGAAGCTCAATGATCAGGAATCTTTAGGACTAATATTATTATATGTTTGTTGTTGCATAATTGCACGTTCTAATGAGGTTATATAATATATATTATTTTATATATCCGGGAGTAGTGTTGTGCACTCGGGCTCAAAATGCGGCATGGGACAGTTTGAGACGTGAGGGAGCGGAGGCGGCGCTCCTTCAGCATGGACACAGCATGCTTTCCATGCATTAACAACCAGTAGTTATAGTCTCCGAAAATGATGTCAAAGCAATTGTGTTGAAATTTAATTAATATTCAAAAGTAATAAAGTTATGTTTTTGGGTGCGCCACTGTCCTTTACGACGCAACGAATTAGTAGGTATGTTGTAGAACATATGTACATACATCGGCTATAGAAACTATGAAATGGTTATCTTATGTAGGGACATAGATCGGCAACCAGTTACCATACAACATTCTCGTAATGATATAGAATAATATTATTTGAATTTTATGTTATGATGATTGTTATGTTATATTTCGTTATGTTTTATTATGCACTATTTTTATTATGTTATTTTACAGTATCTCAAGGTAAGTGATCTGACGTCAAAGTTGACCTCAGAGTTAATATGTATCAAAATTCATGTTTAAATTGTTTTATTGATTTTGTGATTTTGTTGTTCTTTTTGATTATTGAAATGTATATTTCAGGTGACTTATTTTGCGTTTTAAAAAAAATACACAACGTAGGTAAAATTATCTTCAAAACACAACGTACTGGGTCTAAATCTATGAAAATAGTTAATAGATAAATCGAGACGATCACGAAAGGCCAAAATTCGTTAATTAATTCAATTAGGAACGCGACATTTCTTACGTATATTTGCAACAATGCGAAAATTCATACAATTCTTAGCTAGTCGGATAGGGTTGTCAAATTGTGTTTGGGAACCAATTATTACAGTAGGTACAGTTTAGAAGTTAGGATGTTGCAAATTGAGAGCTTAGAATGGGTTTAAAATAGGTAGGATCATCACACTAGGTTAGAACTCAACGCTGCAGTCTTACTGGTAAAGATCATGGACAGGGTTTGCAATGTATTACAGCAGAAATTGAATATCAAAAACGTAAACTTGTACAGTGACTCGCAAGTAGTCCTAGCTTGGTTAAATACTCCAACAATTAAATTAAATGCTTATGTAGCAAATCGAGTTAAAATCATCAAAGAATACGTAGATTTTGAATGGGCATATGTAGCGACAGATCAAAACCCAGCTGATTGTCTCAGTAGAGGCATATCTCCACAGAACTTAGACAACCATTCGTTGTGGTGGTCAGGTCCACCAATGCTAGACAGCTTGCTTGTGAGGGGTGAATATTTTCAAACGGACAATCCCATAGCGGAATGCAAGGAGGAAGAGAGGCTGGTTTGCGTGGCATCAAAAGAGGCGGGGGATTTCTTCTCCAGCTTTGAGGATTTTTCTTCTTTATCAAAAAAGGTCAGAGTGCTTGCTTATGTACTTAGATTTTGTAACAATGTTAAAAACAAAAACAATAGAATTTCTTGTGATTTTCTTTCTTATGCAGAGACAGAAAGGGCTTTAAGACTTCTGTTAAAAAAGGAACAGAATAAATATTATTCGAAAGAAATAAGTTTATTAAAAAATGGTAAACCTGTAAAATCTAATTTACAATCTCTGAATCCCTTTCTGGACTCTGAGGAGTTGTTAAGAGTGGGTGGCAGACTTCAGCACTGTAATGTACCATACGCATATAAGCATCAAATAATTTTACCTAAAGAATCTGATATAACTAAACTCATCATTATAAATGAACACTTAAAATTAATGCACGCTAGCCAAAAACTAGTGTTATGCAACATCAATCAAAAATATTGGATAATTAATGGTTTGAATGTAGTAAAAAAAGTCATTCACCCGTGTTTGGTATGTTACAGATTTAAAACAGATACGGTAAATCAACTTATGGGTTCATTACCCGCTGACAGAGTCAACCCTGCAAGACCATTCCAAAAAGTCGGGATAGACTTCGCTGGGCCGATACAAATTAAACAGTCTAGAATAAGAAATGTGATTATCACTAAAGGATATATAGCAGTGTTTGTATGCTTTGTCACAAAAGCCATTCACTTAGAATTGGTATCTGATTTAACGACAGATACATTTCTAGCATGTTTTAAGAGATTTGTATCAAGAAGAAATAGGCCCACCGAAGTTTATTGCGATAATGCCACCACTTTTAAAGGAGCAAATAATCAATTAAATGACCTTTATAATGCACTAAATAACAAAGCTAATGTGAACAGAATTCATTATTTTTCCACAGAAATGGGAATCAAATTTAATTTTATTCCTAGTTACAGTCCTGTGTTTGGTGGGATTTGGGAAGCTGCTGTAAAAAGCACAAAATATCATTTAAAGCGCACACTCTGTGGTGATCTACTAACGTATGAGCAGCTCTACACAGTGTTGACTCAAATTGAGGCCATTTTAAACTCCAGGCCAATAACACCACTTTCCACTGACGTAAACGACTTTTCATTTCTCTCACCAGGCCATTTTCTGACAGGAGCACCATTAACATCCATTCCTGAACAAACAATCAGGGAAGTACCGCTAAACAGATTAAAATTTTGGGAAAGGTGCACTGCTCTCAAAGAAAAGTTTTGGAAAAGTTGGTCAAAGCAATATTTACATGTATTACAAAATAGACCCAAGTGGAAAAATGCTGAAGATAATGTTAAAGTGGGAACATTGGTCCTTTTGAAGGAGAGTAATACATCTCCATTAGAATGGCCAATGGCTAGAGTGACGAGACTGTTTCCCGGGGAGGACCATTTGGTTAGAGCTATAGAGGTAGTTAAGGCCAATGGCCATCTTTTAAAAACTTCAATATCAAAAATTGCTATTCTCCCTGTAGATTGATAAGAAGTGAAACACTCCATTCGCCACGGAGGTTATGAAGGTGTTTTTAATTATATATTATATGTATTTACCTCAAGGGAAACAGTCTGGTCACACTCATGTGTATGTTTTTTCTATATACTGTATGCCATTAATATTTACTATGGTACCATTAAAACTATGCTAATTGAAATCTATGTATGAATATTATTATGTACAAAGTACTATATAAGAATTTATAAAAATGTATTCAAGTAAGCCACTCTGACCTTTGAAATTGTTATAATTATTGCATTAAAATGTTATATTATATAACTGAAACTTATGTATAATGAAATGCTAATTGAAATTTATATATGAATATTATTATGTACAAAAGTACTATATAAGAATGTATGCAAGCAAAGCACTCTGACCCTTAAAATTGTTATAATTAGTGCATTAAAATGTTATATTATATAAAAATGTATAATGTATGTAATGGGGACTGCACCAGGAGAACGTGATGACTTCTCTGAGTGCAGTCTACCTATACCACACCACTTGCCGACTCAAATTGCTTCAGTGGACGGTCCTGCAGTGACTGGTGATGGGTTACTGCGGGACCGCTACACTGGGCATTGCTTTAAAAAGAAAACGAACGACCTCGAGAGAGTCTTCTACGCCGTCCCTTTCAGGGACGGCTTAATGAGGATTCTCTAGGGAAGAATCGACAGGCTGAACCACGCATAGAAATGTGCGTGACTCCAGGCCGGAGGTGGTGTGGAACAAACGTAGAATAATTTAATTTTTAAAAACTATTGACATGGGCTTCCGGGGCATTACGGAGGGATTCATTACAAATTTTCATTACAGTCCACTACAATATCGAGGTTTCCTTCCGTGTTGCCCCGGGAGCTTATGTTAAAACACATAAAGATGGTTTGCCAACATTTGGCGTGATTTGATTAATATGGCAACCCTGCGTGGTGCCAAATGTAAGTTTTTTAATTGTGAGAATAAACTAGTCGGCATTTTAACTCCGTGGCGAAAGTTGTGTTTCCTTTTACTCCTTCACTAACAATCAGGTCACTCACATTACATGCATTCCGCATCAGCGGACATTGCAGTAGGTGAGAGTCACTTTGCTCCTCCCCACAGTCGCAGCTGGCGTCCTCTCCATCCAAAAAGCCCCACTTCCGCTGGTTACCTTACCTACCATGTTCTCTAAATAAGTAAAATCAGGTTTAAATTAAGACATTGATTGAGATTAAATAATTAAATAGAGAAAGGTAAAATACCATCGCTGCGCTGATAAAAAGCAGCCCGTAATCATCGGTACGGGCTCATGCTCAGTTAAGTAGGCAGATCTTATGATATACCTACCTACCATGTTCTCTAAATAAGTACTTCATGTAATAATAAAGAAATTCCTTCATCATCAGAAGTTTTTAATATATGTAATGTGAAACAAAAATGTTTTCGAAGCTCAAATGTCTGAAAATAAATACTTAGAATAAAATGAAAATAGACTTGTTTACGACAAAGTGTGAAGGTTTGTATAATGATATGTGCCTACTTTATATGTGATATGTGAAATGTTTCCTTTTCCTTACGTTGTATTTCCTTGAATCTATATAAATCATGAAAATTGTGAAGCTCGTCATGTTCTATAATATGGGAAAGTGTAAAGTGACTGGATTTGGCATTTTTTTAAAAATATTATCGATGGAAATTTGTAAGATATCCGCCTACTGCAATCTAAGGAAATTGTTAATGGATTTGGCATAATGGTGTACCTACATTAATTTATGATATGTTAAAAGAACGTTGTTCAAAAGTATTGTTTTTTTTTATAATCCAAAAAAATTGGGAAGCAAGAGATTTAAAAAGTTTTCACAACAATATATAATTTCTTTGATAACAAAATAAGAACATTAAGAAAATCAATCCCGTGGAGCACCCGGTAAAGAATTGGTCTCCTACTCTTCTCCGAAAGTTTTCGAGTGTCCTGTTAAAGGATGGTGATTTTACACCTTAAATTCAGCGATGAGTTGCACACATCCTGAATATCTTGATTTTATTTTTTTTATTATTTTTATTTATTCATTCTTTACTGTACATTGATAAAAAACAATTACATAAAAGGTATACATTCAAATTAAATACAATCAATATACAGAGGGCGAGTTTATCGCAAAGGCGCGATCTCTTCCAACTAACCCAAAAGTATTAAATTAAAAAAATAAATAAACATATGATGAAAATAAAAAACATACACACATATATACATGTATATAAAAAGGGAGAGACTGCAAAAAAAAAAAACAAACATACATGCATAAAGGGAAAGGAAAAGGGGGAAAAAGGGGGGGGGGGTTAGGAGTGATGGGTTTCAGGTTTCAGAGGCTGTGTTTGTGTTAATCATTTTGTCCTTAACGGCTCGCTTGAAAGACGTCAGACTTTGAGTCAGCCTAAATTTTGAAGGGAGATTATTCCAGCAACGAGCACCCTGAACTGCAAAAGATTTTGAGATGAAAGTTGTACCATGAGCCGGGATTGACAGGATGCGCTGGTTATTCGACCTCAGAGGTAAACCGTGACTCGCCAAGTATTCAAAAGCCTCCTTAATATAGTACGGGGTTGATCCTGCGTACAGAACATTGTGGACAAATGTGAGTAGATGGAGCTCACGTCTTTGTCGTACAGTAAGCCATTTCAGGGTATTACGATATTCAGAAATGTGGTCAGTTTTTTTTAAATTAAAAATAAACCTTATGCCAACATTCTGAAGTCGATCAAGTTTGTCAATTAGATCCTGATTCATGTCTACATACACGATATCAGCATAGTATTTTATGTTGGCACGGACATGACAGTTTGCATGTTGTTACATACAGCAGAGGCCTGAGTCAACAACACACTTTCGTCTCACGTTCCCGCTCCGTTAGCGTTCGGGTGCAGACGATGGTGCGCCAAAGTGTTAATTTTCGTAACTATTGTGTACCTTAGCAACGAAATTGACACTTGCTTGCAACATCGTCTGCACCCGAACGCTAACGGAGCGGGAACGTGAGACAAAAGTGTGTTGTTGACTCAGGCCTCTGGTCTGCTGACTACTTCACTTGTGGGATATGCCGTGATGGTATAGTAGTAGTACAAAATCAATAAAGTGTATGGTTTTCATAATGTACATGAGTATTGTGTTTTATCTGATTTTTAACGTTAAGCTTAAAAAGGTAGACAACAATTGATTTTGATGAAAGATTGTTATCTTGGTCAACATTAGAATATTTTAAATGCGTTCAAGTATAACAAGGATATTATAATATAATGTAGATATTACTTTGCTATTATGAGCGACCAGTTACCGCTCTGTTTACTATTGCAGGCAGTAAACATAAAATGACGGATATTAATAAGTCCCTTTTTAAAGCTCATACATCAAAGGGAAGAAATAATAAAAGCTCACTTACCTACACTACCTACATAAGACTTGAAAATAAAATGTCCTGAAACTATCCGGTAGGTACCTTCTCCGTTTATTCAGCTAAGCTTTTCTTTAAGTAGGAGCAATAATGTTTTTTTTTTTCAGTTACAGACCTTTCACTCAGCTCAAAATAATCGGGTCTACCTACTACTTTTTTTATTTAAATTTAAATTTATTCTATTTTATAACAAAGAATAACATCAAATTTAAGTGCAGAATAAAGGAAAACTTTTACAGGTAAGCCATCGTCCAACAAAATGTGCTACATAAATATTACCTTGTTACTTTTCGGGTTTGAACACCATACCTTGCCACTCTAGTATGCAGCAATATAACAGGTAATACATAGCTATGTCATTCGCCATCTTTAGTTCCTTCTCATCACATGCATCCCGCATCAGCGGGCATTGCAATAAATATAAGAAACACTCTGCACCTCCCCACAGTCGCAGCTAGTGTCCTCCCCATCCAAAAAACCCCACCTCTGCTGATTACTTTTACAACTAGTCATCCTCACCTTCAGGGTCTGTTCAAATATATTGATACCATTTTAACCCCCACTCTTAATCTTTTTAGGGTCTGTTCAAAAATATTGGTACCTACGGTTGTAGTCGTTTTAATATGGTAACAAATACACAGTCTCGCTAACTCATTCATTATCAGGTAAATCATTAAACTAACCGAATATCCGATATCTGGAGTCCGTAGTCCGTAAGTCCGTAAGTCCGCTCAATACTTCTCAACTTAACTATATTATCCTTGGCGTAAATCCAGGTAAAGATCCTTGAATAATAACAAATAACAATGAAACATATTATAATATATTATTCATAATAACGTGTTCCCTGAATCTTTTTATTACGTTACCTCGTTTAAGGAAAGATACCTTAGAGTGAATGAATAAACATTCAGGAGCTTCTTGGCGTATTAAAGTATTTTTCGAGTGTCGGGCAAAGAAAACGTATCCCACTTTTTCAAAAGTTTTCAAGTGTCCTGTAAAAGGCATGTATTCGTAAAACATCATGAATAAGTGTTGAGAATGAAAAAACGATTTGCGAGATCAAAGTTGGTGACGAATGTTTGGAGCAAGTAAGTGAGTATGTATATTTTGGAAGTATGTTTGCGAGGGATGGAAGATGCGATAGGGACATTGAAAAAAGAAAGTGGCCGGTGCTAGAGTAAACGGTGCACTTCGATCCATTGTCAGCAATGGCAATGTGTCGAACATGGCTTAAATGCTGGTGCACAATACCATTCTGGTACCGTCACTTACGTATGCAAGCGAGACATGGACGTGGTTGAAGAAGGACGAAAGTGGAATAAATGCAGTAGAGATGCAATCGTTGAGAAGAATGGTTGGTAAAACGCTGCGTGATAGAGTGAAGAATGAGGATATTAGAAGAATGAGCGGATGCATAAGAAGAGTGTTGTGGACAGAATGCGCGTGAATAAACTACGGTGGTTTGGGCATGTTGAACGAATGAACGAGGTAATAGTGGCAAAGAGGATATACTTGTCTGAAAGAAAGAGTGTGAGGAAACGCGGGCGTTCGAGAACCACGTGGCTTGATCACGTGGATCAAATTCTCAAGGACGGCCGCGTGTTGAGTAAGAGGAACCGACGTGCGTGTATGAGAAACTGTATGAATTTGGAGGAAGCGATGGAAGTGTGTAAAGATAGATCTGTTTGGCGTTCCGTTCTCTCTGCCTACCCCACTTGGGACACGGCGTGAGGGTATAGTATAGTATAGTATACTCATGAATAAGAACATTTAACATCGATTCATGAAGAATGCTTAGTATCCTAAATCGTCGTGTTTTCCTTGGACATTTATTAGTTTATTATTAGTCCCACATGGTAGTGGGGTCTGCCTTTCTTGTTTTATTTCGCCACTCTTTCTTCTATCGAGTGCATCCTCATGGGAAACATCACAGTTCCGCATGTCTTGTCTCACTACTTCATGCTATCTGCGCTTTGGCTTATCATCCTGAATATCATATATTTTACTGTCACGGAGTGGACGACTTGGTTGTTAAAATTATATGTGGTTGGTCGTTGACTATCCCATTTGTAAGAAATGTCGTAATTGTGTAGTAGTAGCAGTACTAATAGATAAAACATACAGTATTTAATACCTACAACCAGCGATTTATCAACGTATTGGATAAAGATATGTCTTCTCTGCGCATTTTTTTTAACGAAAAATAATGAGTATGAAAAAGAAATGTAAAAGAGTGTCTTTGTTTATGCATGTTAATTAAATGCTTTGTGTTATTATTTTTTAGTTTAACCTTTCATATAAATTTCAACCTGGTGAACTTTATGAAATTTTGCAGATTGTGAAATTATGTGTAGGTACAATTTCAAATAAGATAATGCATTGTATATAATTATGTGTTTTGTAAACTGTTACCGTTCAAATGTTTAAAAATTCATAAATAAACAAAAGTATTGTATAATCCTATAGGAACAAAACATGTAAAACATTTACAAAGTTCAGTGAAGCATTCATGAATTGATTAATGAATTTTAAATCTACATTTTAAGACTTATATATTATTCTAGATTGAGATGGAGTCAAGTGTGGGTAGGCCTCCTGTCTAAAAATTCGTTAATATTACATAGAGAATAAAGCTTTATTTTAACCCCATTGGGTATACTTAGAACTTTTCATTCATCCTCTACATGTAAACGTATGCTTTTGTGAATGAGATTCACCCCGAAGACTCGTGCTTATCTTTTTACACCCTAGCAGATTCGTTTTATGTTGTAATTCCTACAAGTGGACACTTGTATGAAGTACTCTCGTTCACAATTATTTCTCAATTGTAACAAAATTGAACCTTTTATCTATGTTTCATTGTTGTAAGTAGAAATAGGGACTTGCTTGGGATAAAAAATACATTTTGGATGTTTAATATAATTTATATTTACAGTCAAACTCGTTGATCTCGGACTTATAGAAAAATTTGTAACTGGGCTTGGAAAACAACAAATTTATAGTAACCTTAATTATAATACTTAATCACATTATTAGCCACACAATTGATACAATACAATGATTAGAAAAGTAAGATAGAAAAAGTATTAAACAATACACTAACAATGAGTTGTCAAATCCGGCAAACTTGTTGAAATACAAGATCTTCCAGGCAACTCTTACGAGAATGTTTGTTTTTTTACATAAATTAAGAACTATAATATTTCAAACCTCTACGAAAAAGTTGGAGATCTATATACCTACTACACTATTCGAAAATTAACATTCTAATAATTATATTAAAATACTATAATATTTCAACATAATTATATTATAATATTGATGTCCCTTTGGGAGGAACGATAAATAATTTTCATCTCCTAATGAAACCCAAACTCTATGTGACGAATACTTAAAGTGAAATGGGATACTGATGAAGATAATATGTTTCTACTAACCAAGTAACAATATGTTACTTTGTTATAATACATAAATGGATAGTTTAAATCTAAAATAATTTTAACATATTGATTGAGTCGACGTTGATTTTGTGCGTTTGACAATGACCTCGTAGGTCGAAACCTGGTAACTTATTTAACAAATAAATCATAGTAAAACCTAAAAACAATTTTGTTTTCATTATGTCAACTTTAATAATATAATCTATGATAATAACTACCTATCTATGTAGGTACACTGTATATGATTATTTTGAAATCATCATCATCATCATCATTTCAGCCTCCCTGCGTCCATTGTTGAACATAGGCCTCCCCCATTGATCTCCACAGCTCTCTATCCTGGAAATAAATAAATAAATAAAATTCTAGTATGTTGGTTAATAATATGTTACATCTAAAGAGAGATTAACTTTTGCCCATCGCTTGTTAAAATATTTTTATAATGTCTTTCGACCGCTTAGATCATTATAAGGATTGTCAAAAGACGTCTTTCACGTGTTTTGACATAGTACAAATTGTACTGTACTGTACTATGTAGTTTTTACATGTGTAAATTATGTAGTACATTTTTTTGTTTCTATGTATCCAATCATAGAATTAAACTACTTCTGTTCAAAAACAGTATTGAAATAATATTTTCATGTTAGACATAAAACTAGAGGGTTATTTTTCCCGGATTATTTTCGTTCCTGGGAAACGGGAAATTAAAAATCAATTTCCCGGGATTCCCGGGAATCCCGGGAAATATAAAAAAATATTAACTTTCAGATAGAAATTGTAAAAGTTTTACGGAAAAATTAAGTAAATGTTGTTTTTGCAATTTAAAAGAGTTTATTTTAACTGAAATGATACTTCCTCAGTACGTGTGACCGAATTCTCCGAAAAAGCCATGAAAATAACTTTTATCTATAGTGTGCGAATATTAGGTTGTGGTGGTATTTGTTTATTTGTTTTCATTATTAGTATTTCGACTGTTTCAAAGAAACAATTTTTTCTTTTCTCATATTATTTTTAAATAAATTAAGAATTGAAAACAAACCATAGGAATAAAAAAAAGCAATTTGATAAATTTATGGATTCCTTTTAAACTTGTATGCCTTTGTGTCTGATCAAATTGAGTACCTAACTGTACCATCAGGCCGAAAGAATCACATGTCAGCATTTTATAATTTTTCCACATAAAATAAATAATAAATTTATTTGTGTTAAGCGATATTTTTTTTATTTCTAATTTTATTCTAATTATTTTGTTTTATAAAGTGATGAATGCTGATTATTGATAAGTGCGTTATAATAATATATAATAATTATAAAATTTTATATTTATTACGATTATTAGAACGACACGTTAATAAATAACGATTCTACAGTTAACTGAACAAAGATTTTGGTATCGGTAGGAAATCTGCATGACTAATAATTTGTGTATTTTTCCCGGGAAATGTTTGGCTTTATTCCCGGGAAACGGGAAATATAAATCAAAGAGATTTTGCGAGAGCAAAGAGCCCGGGAATTCCCGGGAAGAACCCTCTACATAAAACGCTGTATTTATTTATGTAAAAAATACAAATGATTTAAATTTAACAATATTTTAAATTATAAAATTACATGGTTTTGACTTACAAAGTCATTGTCAAAATGTTTGACAGATTTGTCAAAATTTTGACTAGGCACTTGTATATTGGGAGTGGAGTGCTTTAGACCAGACACAGACATGAACGTTCAATGGCAATCCTGTGAAAACGATTGAATTGAAGTGAGAAGTGTGGAATAGCTCATGAAACTGGTTCATGATGTCATGAAGGCCTTTGCAAGAGTGATCTCCAACGTTGAGGATACTTTTCTATTCTATTCTTCCCAGGATCATCTTCTCGTTTGCGAGTGATTTAGGCCAATGTGGAACAACAAAGTTTTTAATAATAATTTGTGTTAAAAAAAATATAAGAGGTGTTTTGAAACAAAATGAACCTTAATATAAAGACAGGGTATTAAATATTATAATTGTGACAATAATATTGAGGACACTTAATATTACATCATCAGATTAAAAATCTGGTAACTGAGTTTCGCCGGGTACTATATGTAGTTGGTGAAAACTAATTAGTAATTCGTAATTAAATAATCCAATAAATAACCAATACAAGTGTTATAATTTTAATAAGGGTTGATGCCAAAGTAACAATATTGCCATGTTATTATAACAGGAGACATTTCGACTGTGATCAGGACAAAGGGTTTAAACCACATCGGTAAAATTTTATAGGAGAAGCAAAAAAACTGTGGTATAAAGAAAATGACAAAAATTATTGTCATTATTATTTTACCATCTTATTGTAATGTAGTTCTTTTATTATGTCATAAAAATTGAAGGCAAAATATTCAGTAACTATCAAGTTATAAGCAAAAAAGAACATAAAAGGACTTTTTCCAAAATTGTGGTTTAATGCCTTTGTCCTGAGCACAGTCGATTTGTAATGCTCGGTCCCAACATTGACCTTTCGAAAAGGAACCATCTTTTACTTTGGGGATTTGAAACCATAAGGTATTAATACTTCTCTTATAATAAGGTACATTGGTGAAGCTATTATAATACATATATTTACATACGTGTAATGTTTTTAGTTTAAAATACATTTATGGTGTATTTTTCCATCTAGACATCCTCATCCAATGACTGAACTAGACTTAATATATTAGTCATGCTTTTGCATTAATGTTTTCACTATTTTCACTTCCTAAATTTGTTACAAGCATTTATAAAAATACTCGAATTTTCAAATGCCTAAGTTCCTGTCGTCAAATTTTAAATTTGGTATAGCAGTTTGAGACATTTCACGACCTCATCATTGTTTTATAATAATTTTACCCAGCTTTTCCAATAAAACCATCTTATATGTTTTATACCTATACTTGTGTTTTGAAAAAAAAATGTTTCCTTTTTGGGCATGCGATGCTTTATTGTATTTTTATATATGAAAATCACACTAAAGTACACCATTAGGTCCATCTACTACATTATTCTATTTGCATAATAAATCGGATATATGCTTATATTCACTTCCCGCGTTTTTAAAATGAGCTTTTTAACCCAGATAATTATACTGATTTTTATATCAACTGTACACTTCCATAACAAAACAAGTAGAAACAGCTTGTATTCGAGACATCTTCATTTTTATAATTTTGATATACCTGTTTATATTATGCTTTGAAAACACAACAGAAAGTCAAATATAGGTAGGTACTGTATTTTTTTTTAAATATATATCTGGGTTTTGTTATAAACCCAAATACAACCTTATACACCTTTCACAGTAAGCTAAAAGCTTGTGTCGTGAAAGGGGAGTTTTGCCGGCACCTAGGATCGAACCACGGACCCCCTGTTCACGAGGCCGAGACTCTACCTCCAGACTACCAACGAACTCAATTATAATCACACTGTAAAAGATATACGTTGTCTTTTTTCCATTCAACAGTTAAACTATCCAAAATGTTTATTTGTGGACTTGAAACTAGGTACATACATAATACACAACATTATTTTTTTTTCAGTATCTAAATATTTAATATATAAATGGAATTATGTATCTTAAATAACTATTTGTTTGTGGAATTGGAAGAGTGGTGTTGATTGTGCGTATATAACTAATTAAATAAAAAAAAATGAAATTTTCATATTCTGCACCCATCTAGCTAAGATATTCCTTTTAAAAATACAGCATATCGACAGCTTAATCCGCAAACAAGATAACTCCCTTAAAGTAACTTTTCAGGAGCAACATAAAACCTTATCATAATTATATCAATAAATACATTAAAATGATTTCTCATTGCTGTTTTTTATTGTTTTTAAGTTCAAAATAATTAATAAATAATAATAATGTAGTATGAATAACGTAATTTTTCAAAATTTCTTCTAAAAAAGGAGTTAAAATTTTTGCTAACCATATTTTCATACAATTTCAATGGAGTTAGCGTTATTTCAGTTTCATGGGTGCATGTTTTCTAACAAAAACGTCATCGCACACTGACAGCCGTCATACAAATGGCGGTAAAATGACGGAATTAGCGTTTTTACCAAATTGCCAGATGTTTGCATGGAGCTATCTTATTTTTGTGTAGCATTTTTTGTTAGTTTTTAAAAATATTTGGGAGTTATCATTTTACAGGATTATGTGTTACATCTAATAAAACCTGTAAACGCAATAAAATCAATTTAACAAAATAAGGAGCTATCTTGTTTGCGGATTAGGCCGTTGATATATTATGCTATTTATAAAATTATTTAAAAAATAAAATCTCATTTTATTTTTCCTATTTGCAACGCTTCAGTTGTGATTCTACGAACTGTATTTTTGATAGAAAGATTTATTATTTTTCAATTGTTATTATAATATTAATAAAACAATAAAATAACAATAACGATATTCGATCTTGTTAGTATAAGGTCATATTATCGATTCCAAAAACCAATCAAAGCTTTCATCAGGAACAGAGTTCAGGATGATCTTGAAAAGTTCAACTATTGAACCTACACATTATTACGCTATTTACTTTTAATATCAAAGGTAACATTTTTTTCAGTGATCATAGAATTTTCAGAAAGGTAAGTCTTTCATATGATACTCAGAGCCTCTAACAAGGTATATTTTCTAGAAAAGATGTTTGTAAGATGGACAAAAAAGATTACCTAGTTCAATTTGTCTCATTAAAAACTCTTTCAAAAAATAAAAATAAAAAAAAACTACCTATTTGAACTATTTCTACTCTTCTTTCACGTTAAATAAATATCCTATAGGACCAGTAAGTAAGGGTTATCGACACCATTTATAAAAATTATAGATAGATCTAAAATATTATTCTCATATCTCACGAAAAGTAAATTTTGTAATGATTTCAAACATGAGTTTTGTTTTCAGTATAACCTTTTTCGGAAATCAAGATGTAATGATTAAGATATATTTTGGAATTGAATTGATGGACTTTTTTTTAGTTTATTTTTTAAACGTACGTATTTTGTTGTTGCATCTTTTTTCATGTAGGTATGTTTTAACACGTTTTTCTTTATCATCTTTTTGTTAAAATTCTTCTTCTGTAGGTGCCCTGTCAGGTCCCCCCGACGTTGGCGATCACTCTGGCATAGGCATCTCGGTCCTGCGCTGTCTGGAATAACTCCTCCACACCCCTCATTCCAGTCCAATCTCGTATATTGCGCAGCCACGATGTCTGCCTTCTGTTAAAATTAGAAACCTAAAAATCTTTTTATTAGTTGGTAAGGAAGGGATCTTGATTGGTTTGCTCATTGTTAGGTATTGTGTTGTTGCATCTTTTTTCATGTATCTTTTAACACGTTTTTCTTTATCATCTTTTTGTTAAATAAAAAAACCTCAAAATTCTGTTTATTAGTTGGTAAGGAAGGGATCTTGATTGGTTTGCTCATTGTTATACCCATAGTAAAAAAATAATAAATAAATAAAAGTTCATAAATATAGTTTCCAAGAAAGATTTATATTTTTATACAAGTAGTAATGTAGGTATATAATTTTTGGGATAGGCAAATAGGCTTAATATCAAAAGGGAAGTAGATATCTAACTATTATCTTTACACACTTCATTTCATAAATTCATTATTCACGCCTTTTGACTTTTCATTGTCCAAATGGGGCCGGACTTAAATAGATATTTTGAATACTGGTATAGAAGTCACAAGCTTATAAATTATTCCGGGAAACTTTCTTCATCTTTCATTTTCAAAGTTTATGTTTCGAGTTTTTGTTGGTTAATATTTAAACATAATATTTTTTTATAAAGAATATCGTGTGGACATGCGATCATTGAGGTTTTTGTTATCAAATATTAATAATAAAAATTATATAGAGTAGAATAGAAGAGTAAATATTCTAGATCGAGTGAGGAATCGTAGAGTAAAGAAGATAAGTAAGTTGATAAACTATGCGATAAACTTGCTCTTTGTATTGATTGAATTTCATTGTGTTTCATTAGATATTTAAATGTATTTCTATTTGAAATTGTCTGTAAGGAATTTATAAATATGCAAATTAATATATAATCTGGCTTTTATTATTTTTATTATTATTTCTACTACTACTACTACTATACCATCACGGCATATCCCACAAGTGGGGTAGCCAGCAGATTATTATTATTTTATTTTATTTATTTACTGAGCAGCTGTTTTATTAAGATAGGTATATCTGGATTTTGTTATAATCCCAAATACAACCTAATACGCCTTTCACAGTAAGCTAAAGGTTTATGTCGTACATACATACATACATACCATCACGCCGCTTCCCTCGCGGGGTAGGCAGAAAGGATCGAGCGCCACTTCCTTCTATCCTTGCATACATCTTTCGCTTCCGTCACTGTCATACAATTCCTCATGCATGCTCTCCTGTTCAATGTGCTCAACACGTGACCGTCCTGTAGGATTTGATTTAAATGATCTTGCCATTTAATCCTCGGACGTCCACGTCTCCGAGCACCATTCCTCTCAGCCAAATATATTATCTTCTTAGTCATTCTGTCCTCATTCATTCTTTCCACGTGCTCAAACCATCTAAACTTATTTACATTCATCCTTGTTATTATACCAACTTTCATTCCACATTCCATTCGTATATCACTGTTACGCACACGATCTCTCAGACTTTTACCACACATCCTTCTCAAAGATCTCATTTCCACTGCATTTATGCCACTTTCATCCTTCTTTAATCATGTCCACATCTCACTTGCAAACATAAGTGTTGGCACTAAGATAGCAGAGTGCACCAACCTTTTATGTCGTTTATGTCGTAAAAACGATGTTTGCCGGTATGTGGTATTGAACCGCGTTTCTCTTGTGCACGAGGCCAAAATTCTACCTCCAGGCTACAGACGAACTCATTTTATTGATATATTTTTGTCTTTTTTACAAACTTATATTTTTCTTTGTACATATTTCCACGAAAATTAATAAACCAATAACTAGCACTTTTCATTTCCCTTTCCTCAATTATAAATTTTATTTGATTTTCTTTGTGGCTACATAATAAAAGCTTTTTGTAATAAATTGTAGTTTATTTAAGCAACGGTTAAAAAAAAATCTCAAACAAAGAATACGTGAAACTTTAATAACTTCAAAGAAATATTTAATTGAAAAAACAATATAAAAGAAAAATTTAATTTCCTGTTTATTATCAAAACATTGATACTATTATACTATACAATCATAGCATTATCCCTCATGTAGGGTATGCAGCGATACTCTTGACAAAATCTAAACACGATCTTTATCTTAATCTTTCTTCTCGCGATCTCTTTATCTTAGTCTTCTTCTTAATCTTTATCTTAATCTTTATCTTAATCTTTATCTTAATCTTTATCTTAATCTTTATCTTAATCTTTATCTTTATCTTTTCTTTATCTTAATCTTTATCTTAATCTTTATCTTAATCTTAAACTTTATCTTAATCTTTATCTTAATCTTTCTTCTCGCGATCTTTAAGACGCACGAAGTGACTATTGGCCAAAAATACGCATACGCATACCAATCGCGCGGTAGCGGTATCTCGGTGTTTTTAACCATAGTCCCTTCGTGCGTCGTATGATCAAGATCAAGACTAAATTAAGATCGTATTTAGATTGTGTCGAGAGTAACCTTGCAGATTCTGCGGATTGAATACGTGAAATAAACTCTTTATAATAAACATTTTAATTAACGATCTATGCAAACCAAAAGAGAAAATGAAAATTGTTGAGAAAAAAATTATTGATAGGGTTTGTTTTATTGACTTGGTAAAAAATAAAGTGGACAATGAGGATACTCTTGATTTTGAAAGCTTAACGAGAGTCATTACAGAAAGCAAAATAATGGCGACTAAAGTAAAAAGATGTAGAATCAGGAATAATAATGACTGGATTACTCCTCAAATACTTGAACTGATTCAGAAGAGAAATGTGATGTATAGCCTTCAAAAGAAACCCAATGCTTCAGAAAGTATTAAAGAACAATACAAAGAGTTAAAAAATATTACATGGTATGAAATAAGAAAGGCAAAAAGAAAACATGTCAATACAAAAATAAAACAAGCTAATGGAGACAGAAAGAAATTTTGGAGAATAATTAATGAAAGATTTGGTAATTCAAAGTCTTATTCTAATAATGGAATTGATGTACTAAAGACAGATTATGGCTTAATCAAAGATAGGTCAGATATAGCGAAAGAACTAAATGAACATTTTTGTACAGTTGGTACGAAACTTGCCGAGAAATTTAAAATGCTCAAAAAGGAACCTAAAGTATATAACAGACAAATTAGAACCCCGAAAAACAGTATTTTTATGCTACCAACGAATGAGAAAGAAATTATTGAAGTAATCAAAGAACTCAAAGACAGTGCTGCACCAGGATATGATGGTATAACATCAGGAGATATTAAAATATTGCAAAACGTTCTAGCTAACCCATTAACAATATTAATAAATAATTGTATCAGTAAATGTGAATTTCCAGAGATTTTAAAAATTGCCAAAATAATACCTATATATAAATCAGGGAAGAGGGATGAACCTGGTAATTATAGACCGATTAGTTTACTAAGTACATTCAGTAAAATTTTTGAAAAAATAATACACAAACGCTTTGTAAATTTTATTAAAATAAACGGAGATTTTGACGATTATCAATATGGGTTCCAAAAAAATAGTAACACATCAGCTGCTCTTATGGATGCAATCCAACATATTAACAGAGAATTGGACTCAGGTAAATATGTCATTCCCATTTTTATAGACCTATCGAAAGCTTTCGACACAGTCAATCACAACATATTATTGGATTCCATGAGAAGAATGGGAGTTCGAGGTGTAACGCTAAGCCTGGTCGAAAACTATCTCAAAGATAGAACAGCGATGACAAAAAACTTTGATATAACAAGCGTGAGAAATGAAATCACAATAGGAGTCCCTCAGGGATCTATACTGGGGCCGTTATTTTATATGATGTACATAAATGATCTACAATACATAGGACTGACTGGAAAATACTTCATTTACGCAGATGACACATTGTTGATATACAGTGGAACAGATGAGAACACCCTAAAGAACACAATAAACAATGATTTGAAGATCTTCACGAACTGGCTCAATAATGGATCTCTAACTATAAATGTGGACAAAACTAAATACATGATAATAAAACAGAAAAATAAAGCACCCATTAATCCTAGTTTAATGATAAACGATCTACCTATACAGCGGAGTACATGTGTCAAATACTTGGGTCTGGAATTAGATGACAAACTAACATGGAACGAACATGTCAAAACAATCATCAAAAAACTCGCACCAATGGTAGGAATTATGAGGAGAGCGGAAGTATTTAATAAAAGCACTAAGAAAATTATCTACAATTCATTTATATTACCACACATAATGTATGGAATTATAATTTGGTCCCAGTCCAGTATGCAACTGCGTGGTATCGTTCACAGAATGATGAACAAGGCGCTAAAAGTAGTGTTTGACCTTGACAGATATACTAGGACTGATGAAGTCTATAAGATTACACAAATGCTGAACCTCGATGAGTTGGTATGCATGGAAAGGGCGAAAGCTATATATAAAGCAAAAAATGGTCTAATTAAAACGAACATGCTTATACTAAGAAACAGTGATATACATAACAGATATACCAGAACCAGAAACAATTTAAGAAACGTGTACCCAAGGACTGACAAAGAAAGAAAAGGATTTTATTATGAAGCTGTAAGAATTTTTAATGATCTACCGGAAGTGCTGAAGAATGTAAATAGTTATTATACCTTCAAGAGGCAATTGAAAAAACGTACATTAGAATGAAGAGATATTAGTTTTTGATTGCCGGATTTTTGTTTTTTCTTTTCTAATTTTAATGTATTGTGTTAAAACAAGAGGTAAATTATGTGCTTTATAGAAGACAAATTCATTTGAAGATCTTCTAGCCCCTAATACCAGCTCTATGGTGCTGTCTGGGGCCAGATTTTGTTGTTTTTTTGTATATTTTCATTTTTGTGTTTTATAATTGAATTGTTGTCCTATATATACTTATATACTTATAAATAAACTTATAACTTATATATATGCCATAAAAAAAATAAGATATTTAGAATTGAGCACATCCCTCATCGTTGAATCTGAAATGTTTAATGTATAATACTTGATGTTTTACAAACACCTGCTTTACAGAACACTTGAAAACTTGCAGAAAAAATGGGAGACATGTGTTGCAAGCGTTGGGACGCCTTTCTCACTTCTTCCGATTACATTTTGCACAATGTTACATTATGTAAACATGGTTTTCCAATCGAGATATATGATTGGTTATGTTGCCTGCACCCGAATCCGGTTAACAATACAAAAATCAATAAATATTCTGAACAGAGCCAATTTTTCGGATGATACCGTTATGGCATAAAATAAATGATTTTATCTTTTTAATTTATTAAATTATTTATTTACACAATAAATGTCTTTACAATTAAAAACAATAAAAAATAACCAAACAATTACATATGTGAAATAATTCATACCAGAAAATAGAAAGCAATATATACCTATATAAAGAACAGAAACATTATGAATCACAAGGAAGTTCGATTCAAGATAACAAGTAGGTACATAAATACCAATTCAAGAAAAATGCAACTTTTTTACCTAGAAAATCGCCTTAAGGTTCACCATTGTTTACGAGTGTAGAGGGTGCTAAAATAAATGTGCTAATTTCTTAATATTAATTAGTAAGGGTTGGTAGTAAATTTACCATTACAATGTAGGTATACCTAACAGCGGTAATTCTTTTTACTTTTGTCTTTACTTAATCACCAATTTGCTTAAAATCCAGGAAATGTCTTGTTGTTCTTTATTAAATTATACATCGCGTACATATTTACCAAGAACCTGTATTTTAGGGTGTACCTGCGGTAAATTTAATATAATTATTTATAACTGTTCAAATTCTAATTATCATTATGATTGAATCTTGTCGTCTTATAAAATATTAATTTAATTAATTTAAAAATTAATTATATTAAGACCTGTCACCTATTTGAGGTTTAATAGATTTATCTTATTAAGAGTTTATTCACCGTGTCTGTGTTTATATAGTAGAATTCCATAACGAAATAAAAAACGTTCGTCGGTAGCCTGTTCGTAGGTAGAGTCTCGGCCTCTTGAACAAGGGGTCCGCGGTTCGATACCAGGTGCCGGCAAACTCCCCTTTCACGACCCAAGCTTTTAGCTTACTGTGGAAGGTGTATAAAGTTGTATTTGGGTTTATAACAAAACCCAGATATATCTTTTTTAAAAAAAATCATTTTTTTTTTCATATTTTCAATGTAATCCGTTACTTTTTGTGTATCCACATTAAATGAATAAAAAAAAAATTACTTTTTTTTACACACTATTTATTTTTATTTCTGTAGACAATTATTATTAATATTAAGATAGAGGGAAGACGGGGAGTTGGCAGAGAGCAGATGTCCTGGCTGCGCAACATTAGAGAGTGGACCGGAATCCGGACAGTGCATGACCTGTTCAGAGCGGAACAGGACAGGGAAGTTTTCGCCGGAGTGATCGCCAACGTTGGGGGGACCTGACATGGCACAGAAAGAAGAAGAAGAAGACAATATTGTTTACAGAAATAAAAATAAATAGTTTGTATAAAAAAATAAAAGTTTTTTTTTAATTCATTCAAAACAAATGTTTTCCTACTATATTGTTCATTATTTTGAGAGACGTCTTTCGCATTATAAAGAAATTGTTTTCAAGATTGACAATGCTTTTGAAAGACGAAAGACATCTCTTTCAATAAGAATCAATAAATTAGAAAATCAATTATTTTTCATTTACCTAAGTTATTACGAGTCATTTATTAGCAACAAGTATTATTCTCGTTTCTGTTGCATTGGTTTTATAAAAAAAATAATTATTTTTTGTACACAGGTACGCAATTTTTGACCAAATGTTAAATAAATAAAAAGCTTTTTAACTTTTCTATTAGTCTATTGATTTTCCCATTTGCAATGGTTTCTATAAAAGAATAATTAAAACAATGCCATCAGCCGACGACAGAACTGTTGTCTTTAATGAGAGTGTGTTATATTGTTATTGTGTTAATTGAATTAACTGAATCAAGTAACACAATAATCACTCAAAACATTAGCTAATCTCAATTTCCAGGTTTTTCTTCTTCTTTTCAGGCTACCCTCGTACACTCCTGGACGAAGGCCTTGTCTTTTTACTTCCACGTCATTCAATATTTCGCCATCTGCATTCAGTTGACTCCAGCATTGTGGAGTGATGCCATCCTTCCACCTCATTGGGGGTTTTTCTTTGTTCCAGGCAGAAACTTCGTACGTTTGTCATCGGGGCTTTAAGCTTTGTGTCCTGCCCATCTCCATTTAAAAGACACAATTTTGTGGTTATAAAAATTGATTGCAAATCATTGGACACATGATGTTTAGTTTAATGATTGTGTGTATTAAAAATATTTGCCAAACCTTTAAAATTTAGAAAATGTGATATAAAAGAAAAACTTTGGGAGTGCGAAATATTATAAAAAAAACGTACCTAATGATTTGCACACAACCAGTATCATTTCTCATCGCTGTATAACATATGTAATTATAATATTAAGAAGATATCTTTCAAACAAAATAAATACCCAAATCTCATTCTCTCATAAAATCTTAAGTGTATTTAACCGTAAATTAATTAAGTTATCAACAACAAAGTACCCCAAAATCACAATGTTCTTAACTTAATTAATATATATTTTACCTATGATAAAACCAATAATTATGTAGGTATCTACGTATCTACAATATTGAGGTAACTAAGTTATTGTCATATTTCAGTTATAATAATATTATTTAGTTTATTGCACTGATTCTCAAAGTGGTCCAGGGGTCCACGGGAGACTCGACGGGGGTCTACGTTGGCATGACTTAAAAAATGGGGGTTCACGAGTCGTAAGCGGGGGTCCACGAATCCATAGTAAAATGATTCGAGTAAATTTTCTATAAGAAAACCGATGAGTTTTTGAAATATCTATTTTCAAATTCCTTTAGTACCATTTTGAAAATTCGGCGACGGGGGGTAGAAATTTAAACAACACGTAATATTTTTTAAAGAAAGTATCCGCCGGTATTTACATAAACAAAAGTCAATACAAATACCCGTTACATTGAAGAAAAAGGAACTGTGAAAAAATATTCTAATAGAAAACCGATTAATTTTTGAAATTTTTAATGCAGGGGGTCCACCGGAACCAGCAAAATTTACAAATTCTTGTTACTTTGTAGAAAAAGGTTCTGTGAGAAAACATTCTGTAAGAAAACCGAGGAGTTTTTGAAATATTTAAATGCAGGGGGTCCACCGGAACCAGCAAAATTTTGAAAGTGGTCTATGAGAAAAAAAGTATGGGAACCTCTGGTTTATTGTGTCAATTAATTCTCGGTAAACCAGTCAATATAATTTTGTGGTTAATAACATTGTGTTAACTATATATTATATTATATTATATACTATAGAGTAAAGGGGTATGTACAGTATGGAGGTAGAATTATTTTAGTCAAGCTAGACACCAGACCCGTAGATACAATACTCATTCAGGTTTACATGCCAACATCTAGCCATAGCGACGAAGAAATTGAGAGTATATACGAAAACATCCAGAAATTGCTAGATGACACAAAAGCTGAGGAAAATGTGATTGTAATGGGAGACTGGAACGCAGTAGTTGGGGAAGAAAGAGAGGGATCAGTCGTAGGAGCGTATGGGCTGGGCATTAGAAACGATAGAGGCAACCGTCTAATTGAATTTTGTGCCAAAAATAAAATGGTTATAGCTAACACGTGGTTCCAACACCACTATAGACATCGATATACGTGGAAATCTCCCGGAGACAGATTCCGGTCGCAGATTGACTATATTTTAACGCGGCAACGGTATAGAAACCAAATTAAAGATTGCAGGAGCTATGCAGGCCCGGACATTGATAGCGACCATAATATGGTTGTGGCGGAAACCATACTGAAATTCAAAAGGCTCGAGAAGAGAACCAAAAAAAGATGGGACTTAAAGCTTTTAAAAACAAAAGAAGTAAAAGAAAAATACGACGAAAAAACTAAAGTTTGCGATTTTGAGAACAATGAAAGTGTAAACAGAGTATGGGAGAAAATCAAAGAGAAAATAACCACAGCGGCAGACGAGGTAATAGAGAAAGGAAAGCCGCAAGCTAGGAAAGAATGGATTACGGACGATATATTAGAAATGATTGAAGAAAGAAGGAGGTTAAAGAACTCGAGAACAGAAGAAGGAAAAAAGGAATATAAAATCTTGAGAAACAAAATCAACAGGGAGTCCAAATTAAGAAAGGAATGCTATCTGCAAGAAAAATGCAGGAATATCAACAGAAATATAAAACAAAGAAAATTTGAAACTGCATATTCTGAAGTCAAGAATTTTTTCAATGATAAGACACAGCCACGATGTGCTATCCAAGATCAAAACGGCAAACTACTGTTTGAGGATGAATTGATCGTTAAAAGGTGGAAAGAATACCTAGAACAACTTTACAAAGGAAAGAACATACTTGAGGAAAGTAAAGCACTGGAAACAGAATTTGACAAAGAAAATAATGGAGATGATATCTTAAGAAGTGAATTTGATAATGCCTTATCAAAATTGAAAGACGGCAAAGCACCAGGTATTGACCTAATTCCATCAGAGCTGCTTAAATGCGCAGGAAGCGGCATGCTTGACACTTTGTATAAGCTTGTCTGCAAAATATATAACACAGGAGAGATACCTGAGGACTTCGCCAAATGTCTGATACGAGCGCTACCTAAGAAAACAGGCACGACAAAGTGCGAACAACACAGAACATTAAGCATGATATCACACGCTTCTAAGATACTCACCAACATTATAATGAAAAGGGCGGAAAATAAAATAAACGAAACACTTTCAGAAGATCAATTTGGATTCCGCAAAGAGACAGGTACAAGAGATGCAATTCTGAGTCTAAGACTTGTTCTTGAAAAGAGAATAACAGTGAATAGAAACACGTATGTAGCATTCATCGACCTAGAAAAAGCATTCGATAAAGTAGAATGGGAACAACTTTTTAAGACTCTAAACCAGATAGGAATGAGCTATAAGGACAGAAGAGCAATCTGGAGCCTATACAAGAATGAAATGGCTGTAATTAAAAGCGGAGAGAGCTGCGCAGAAGCGAGAGTAGAACAAGGTGTAAGACAGGGATGCTCAATGTCGCCAGCACTCTTTAACTGCTATATACAGCAAGCTATTGATGAACTCAGAGAAGAAATGAAGAATTGGACAGGAGTAAAAATAAATGGGAAAAAGGTTGACATGATTAGATATGCTGATGACATAGCACTGCTCGCAGACTCCGAGATGGAGCTGAACGAAGCCTTAGGAAAAATGGAAAGTATACTGTTGTCAAAGTACAACATGAAAATAAATAAAGATAAAACAAAATGTATGGTCGTTGGAAGGGAGGAAGCGACTGCGAACATTGCCATAAATGGAGTGAGCATCAAACAAGTAAGAGAATTCGTGTACTTGGGCAGCAGAATAAACCAGGACGGACGCTCCAAATCAGAAATTGTGAGCAGAATAAACCAGGCACGAATTGCCTTTAACAAAAAATCCAAAATATTAGAATCCCCTAATATTGATCTAAGCGTGAGGAAGAATCTCACTAAAGCCTTTGTGTGGAGCATTCTGCTATATGGGTGCGAGACGTGGACCATCAGTAAGAGGGAAAGCGGACGGTTAGCGGCATTTGAAATGTGGTGCTATAGACGCATGCTGAAGATTCATTGGTCGGAACACGTCGAAAACGAAGAAGTGTTAACCAGGGTTGGCGAAAAAAGACAACTCCTCAAAAGAATCTGCCAACAACGAGCTAATTGGATTGGCCACAACATCAGGCACCCAGGACTGCTCATCGCAATCGCAGAGGGCAGGACCGAAGGCACAAATGGCAGAGGTCGACCGAGAGACGCCTATATGGACCAACTGAAGAGGGACATGAGCTGTGGCTCATATATGGAGTTGAAGAGACTGGCTGAGAATAGGGAGGAGTGGAGAAATAAGTCAAAACTCGTTGCAGACCAATCCAATGGATTGTAACTCATTATATATATATAACTATATTATTTTAGTGTAATATTGTTGTTACTATTGATTATCTATAATGTGTATAAGGATGATGTTTAATTTAGTGCAAAACACAAGTCTGTTATCAGCTAATAATTTTGTGTATGTTTTGGTATTGTTTCATATTCAATTAGTTTCAAAGTGGTTTACATGTGGGTACGTATTTGCTTATAAATACTGTTTCTTATGTCAGTCAAGACAGTAAATTGTAAGTCGGTAAAAATGAGTAGATTTTATAGGAAATCGTAGGTACCTTAATTATGTTTCTTTTTTATATAAAATTGATTTGATATTGTTTCATATTCAATTAGTTTAAAAACGGTTTATGTATAGAAAGGTGCGTATTCGCTTACAAATCCTGTTTCTAATGACACTCAAGTCAGTAAATCGTAAGTCGGTAAAAATGAGTTAAATTTTATAGGTAGGTAATGAGTAAGAAAGTATTATGTTTTCTTTTTTATATAAAATTATTGTTGTCGTATTGTTTCATATTCAATAAGTTTCAAAACGGTTTACGTGTAGGTAGGTGCGTATTCGCTTACAAATACTGTTTCTAATGACACTCAAGGCAGTAAATCGTAAGTCGGTAAAAATGAGTAAATTTTATAGGTAATGAGTAAGTAAGTTATGTTTCATTTTTATTATAACATTGTTTGTGATTTTCATTACTTGATATGTCAACACATGCGGTTATTTCACTGGCTATCCAAATTGTTGGAAATATTGTGATGGTGTTGACAGACACCTGCCAGTGACAGGACATTCGTAAATTCACAAAAATAGTGGTACAACTATTCTTCGTCAGGAAACGTGAGAAATTATTAAAACGAGATATAAGAATGTCATTTTTAATACGATAATTGCCCTCCTACTCTTTTCCATAAGTTTACGAGCGTACTGTAAAAGGCAGGTTCTCAAGAAATTATAACAAACAAATAACATCTCAATTTGCGACGAGGTCTGCCACCTATTATGAAAGTCTTAATTTTGTATTTGCACTGAGATGTTTATCACATGTAGCATTGTATATCCCTCTGCAACTGAGGTGGCTTTTTAGTTATTATTCTGCTGAGGAGTGGTCTGACAGACACTCATTTTAAGTTACATTATTACCATTATTTAAAAAGTTTTGATTATTTTTTTAGTTTTTTGTGAGTATTTGACATGTATGCTGACACCATTTGAAAAAATATGGTTAAAAAAACAGATTTTAGAAATTACAAGAAATTTATTAATGCTACATAATAAAAAATCACCATTTTTTTAAGAACAATTTATATAAATTACTAAAATTAAAAAAACACATGAAATAAAAAAAATAAGTAGAAATTTGTTTTTTGTTAATAATTTTTAAAATGTAAAAAAATAATAAAAAAAATCGTTACAGCGGTTTCTCTAAAAATCGGCTTCAAAGTGCGTCCTCTCAGTCCTGATAAATTTGTGCCGAGCATTGTAGGCAGACATGTTTTTTGCATGCATAACGAATAAATTTTGTCTTCCTTTCAATTAAATCGCACTCTTTAATCTTTCTTTTCAATTCACTCGTAAAAATTCTGCACAATATTCTTTCACACGATGTCCCAGATTCGTTTTGTTCAGGGGCAGTTGGGAAATCTCGTCCTAAGACATGATTGCGCAATTCTCTTCGCAATTTTTCATTATACACCCGCTGTGTCATAAAAGGAAGAACAAGTTCCCTAGCAAGGCCTCAAATGAAATCTGCTCTCCATTTATTGAAATTTTTTTTTATTGAAGTGATGTTAGATAGACTCTATGATTACTGAGCTGATGTATGTGAGACACAATGAAAATATTAATATATTACTGACGTAAGGTCTAATAGACCCATCATTTATTACTGACGTGAGGTATGACAGACACCCATCAGCTATAGATCCACACATGTACTCATGACGGCCGTCGTTACTGTACTGATGATTAAAGGAACAGAAATTAGGAAGCTACTGAGCGAAGCGGAAAGATAGGACTCAAAATGGCAACGTTGTTACAAAAAAAAAAGATTTCGCGGTGTCTGACAGGCCTCACGTCAGTTGCAGAGGGATATAAATATAGAAGTAGCATTAGAACGAGAAAGTTAATTGTTTATCAAAAATAACATAACTTATTTAATGTTTAATTATCCATAAATGATTAAATTAATTTCATCACAAGTAAACATCGATTTAGCTCATTACACATGGGTAAATTATTTTGTTTCATCTCCGAAAACAAATTAAGTAATATTTAAATATTTCCCAAAACGTTTAATTAAGGTTTAGATGAAATGAATCGAAATACATATCTACAAATAAAGAAATATCTATATTCTTCTTTGAAATAAATACATATCTACATGCCACCAATGTAGGAAAAAATCAATATTTATTTGTATTATTATTATTTATCGTGTCGAAACCCAGAAAAAAAACCAATCAAACTGATCTCCAGTACTGTGCAAAACGCACAGCAGGTGGAGGTGCGTCAAAAATATCCTTCATTTTGCAAGTGACAGGGCACAATGGACAATCTATTTGTATTTATTACTGTACATTGGGTTAAACATCGATCATTAAAAAATAACATAAAATTATCAGTTTTCAATTCAATTCACAGAAGATGAGTTTATCAGGAGATTGTTACATCTTCCAGCTAATATGAAAAACTCCCTTTTATACTCTCTTTTATCAGAATCTAAGGACACCTACCGACCACCAAGATAGCGCCGATTTCTAAGATTTTCCAGTTAAATTTTAGACTTGGCAAATCTTCTCCACACCAGTGGGCAGCGCGAATAGCTTGCCCGCCAAAAAAGCGTGTGTGGAATCTTTTGAGTACACTTTTTAGATGTCTCCCGTTGAGAGAGACAAATACAATTATAAAGTAAAGCCACGAGTGGATTATAAGATACCTAAGTGTGATGATGTTTTCGGCCTTGAAGGGTGTATTACCATCTTATTTGTCGGAGATGTGCGAGATCGAGACCAACAGTGAAAGACGGCTCATGCTTCGCTCAGCACAGGGTGAGGCAAAATGCAGACTGATTGAGCCATCTCGATCTCGCAAAACAGGCTTTGGAGATAGAGCGTTTAGTGTTGCGGGTCCCAGATGTTGGAACAAGCTGCCTCTGTGTCTGCGAGAGGAGGTGAATGGAGAGAGTTTTAAAAGAGGGCTGAAGACACACCTTTTTGCTGGGAGTTTCGGGTGATGGATACGATATACAGCGCCCTTGAGGTCATGTTATGAGTAAACGGCGCTTTACAAATTGTCCATATATATATATATATATAAATTAATTAAGATAACAAAAACATTTTTTAATAAAGGTAGCAAATTAAAAAAAGAAGATTTTTTTTCACTTTTTCAAACACCTGTCTTTTACAGGACACTCGAAAACTTACGAAAAAGAGGAGGAGACCAATTCTTTACCGGGTGCTTCACTGAATAACAATCTTTTTTTAAATCTATGCACAAACATACATACATACCATCACGCCGCTTCCCTCGCGGGATGGACGTAAAGGATTGAGCGCCACTCCCTTCTATCCTTGCATACATCTTTCGCTTCCGTCACTGTCATACAATTCCTCATGTATTTACATTATACTTATATAAAACTAAATGGAAATATTACAAAAAATAACTGAAAATCGATATTCTTCTGTTTTGCAGACATTTTCTTTTGTCACCAGCAGTAGTTATAATTGACCTAATTTTTAAATGTAGAATTTAGTATAGGTAATTACTTTTTATACATACTTCAAAACAGATTTATATATATCTCTCGACGATTTAACAATACGGTTATTGCTTTTTAGCGTTTTTTTTTAATAATAATAAAAATTAATAATATTAAAAAGATAAAATAATTAAGAAAGAATATAGTTACTAATAATAATAATAAAGAAAATACCGCGGCCGATTCTGTTTCCCTGTTGGCCCATTATAGAGATGAAATAATTATTAATTATTATAATGATCTTAATGGAAGCAGGAGCGGGGTAAGGATTAGGAAAATTATATTACTGAACAAAGGAATGTACAATCTAAAAGAAAAAATAGGTTTACATCGAATTTTCTGCTAAACCAACACAAATATTGTATCATTATCTATTTATCATCAGAACCTACTATCACGCCAATTGCCAGAAGTGGAGTAGCGAGCAAACATTAAATCCCGTTCTCTCCAAGAAATCTGGTTAAGGATAGTCCTCCCACTTTTTTACATAACTTTTCAAGTGTTCTGTAAAAAGAGATTTTCGTAAAACATCACGTTTTAAGACACAACACTAGACTACGTTACACCATCACGGCATATCCCACAAGTGGCGTGGCTAATAGAATATCTGCGTGTAATAAACACGCAGATCGTCTTCTCTGTGCTAACAAAAAATTTAAAAAATCAACAATATATTCAATTCAGCAATAAGCTTTGCCACTCATCCTGAATATCTTAATATTTATTGACACGGAGAAAATGATTTGTATGTTTATAACAAACACTATTTTTGGTTCACGCCGTGATGAGGTGGGTAGATGGAAAAGAAATTCAAATGACAATCGAAATTCCATCGATTTTAAAACCATCGATAACGATTTCAAAACTTTATTTCTTTAGTATAATGAACATTGGCTACAGAATAAATGTAAATTATTAGGTGTAGGTTCCTACCTAACTAAGTATCTACTTTCATAACATTACAAGTATTTATACTGAACATTATATAATATGTATGTATATAAATATATAATATAAAAAGGTGGTATTGCTGTGTATGTATAAATAGGTGTCTAAGAAAGTACCACAGATCATTATTATAAAGGAACAAAATATTGTTAAATTATATTTCTACTTCTGTTTTTCCTTGTATAAAATGTACCTACTAGCTATCAACACGATTTCCATAAAAAAGTACTGATACATAGTACTAATTATTATCTATTTATTTATCGTGTCGAAAACCTGAAAAAAAAATTAAACTGATGTTCAGTACTACCTACATATTATGAAATGCGTAAAAAATATCCTCCATAGTGCATGTGACAGGGCACAATGGACACTCCAACAAGTGTGGCATAGTCTGTGCTGCACCACAGTCACAACTAATAAAACAAATTTTTAAATACCATCACGGTGTATTTCACAAGTGGGGTAGCCAGCGGACTAACTGCAAGAAATTTACATTCGGGTTGTCATTTATGTTTCAATAAAAAAATAAGACATTCAGGATAGGTGCCGTATCTCATCGCTGAATTATATAATATGTTAATTGCCCTTGCCCAAAACACATTTTAGCGTTATGTTGTCGTTCGTCTGCAGACGATTTTGCGAGAAAGTATCAATTTTGTTATGTTTTGTTGACTTTTTATTAAAATTATTGTCTTAATTTTTTATACTTGTGTGTACATCATATGAATTATGTATGTAAATATATAACATGTAAAAGGTTAGTGTTGTGAATTGTTAATATATAAATTAATTGATTAAAAATAATACACAATGACTTGTTTATTTTAGCTAAAGTCGAATGACTACATAACGCTAAAATGTGTTTTGATTAAGGCTGTAGGTTTTGTTACAACTTGTCTCTCAAAGAATAATAGTGATAAATGCGCATTTATAAATCGAAACCAGCTCTATTAAATTAAGTATAAAGTATGTAAAACCAATTGTGTTTTCTTCTATCCCCAAAGCACGAGCAACGCTCAATTTTGGGGAGTAATTGTATTAGGATAAATAAATGTATTATTTTATTGTACGATTATTGTAAGTGATATTTGTGATTAATAAACTATTATTATTATTATTATTATTATTATTCTATATAATATACCTAAACATGGAGTTTTACAATAATATATTATATCAATCAATCAAAAGGATAGGTAATAATATTATCTAATATACCTACAAATCTACAAACAAAATTATTTTTATATGCGAATTATTCTGTGTATATATTTTACTTAAGCATTAATATTATTATTTTGAACAGTAGGTAAGAAGGAAGTATTAAGGTACGATATTCCATCGCTGATGCTGTATCTAAGAAGAATCGCATAAGATTAATTTAAATAATGAATTAATTAATTGACTGGCGCAATTTAATGAAAATATTATAAGTAATAGCACTAATTAATATTTATTCTTGGTTAGTATTTATAGTATTTTCTTGCACATCCTGTAGCGTCTTGCAAAAGAACACCGTGTACTTTAACATTCATTTCCTAATATTATACCTACAGTACATACTGTCGTAGTTAAAAATAACAGTACAAAAATATTAGAGTATTTCCATATTAGATTTACATAGTTACAGTTTGACTTTTTGAAAGAAAGAATCCCGCTAAAATAATATAGACCTTAATTTGACTTCTGTTTAAATCTCTTGGTTGACCATCTGCAACCAACTTCACTCTTCTCGCCTCGGCCGCCGTTCTACACGCTGCTCGGTGTTTTACACCGAGCAGCGGCCGAAATAAATAATTAAAAGCTTGATAAATTGTCGTCAGAATTAACTGATAACCAAAAATGTGAAGTACAAACAGTGACAGTGAATCATCATTAATTTTAATATTAGAACCTGTTGATTAATACTAATTCTTGTGTAAATATATGTAAAAATCTCTGTGTGTGTGTAATTGCGTTGAACCGGGCATTGTTAAAATTTGAACCTTCAATAAATGTTTCTTTAACTTAAACTGTGTTTTTTCTAACTATGAAACCAATCTAGTAACTTTACGATATCCCTGACTGAGACTCTTGCCCTGCAGACTGAGATAGCTGGTGAAGACAAGTGGAAATGGACTAGAGTCATATAGGAGGAAGAGGTGATATATTTGGTAGAAGGTGTTATTACAATACCCAGATAGAAGGAAGTGGCGCTCGATCCTTTCTGCCTACCCCGCGAGGGAAGCGGCGTGATGGTATGTATGTATGTATGTATGAGATTAACTACTATTGCCACAAAAATGCCAATTTCAATTGAATTACTAATAAGCTAACAAACGGAAGATAACTCAGCTAGAGATCCTTGGTTTCTTGAGAGCACAGAGCTATAAGGGAAATTTTATTTTATCAATATTTCTCGTACTCAATTGAGTCAAACTTAATTAATTTTTACTTCATCTTATAAAATAATTCAAATTAGGAACGAATATAAACTTTCATTAAAAATTAGACAGTACTTCAGTAATTATAATTTTCGGCCTAATGTTATTGGTACAAAAATTTATATAATGAAATAGTCAAAGGCATCAGAGGCGGCTGTTGGGTTAGATTTGAGTGGTGTGGTGGAAATAAAAAAATAAAATATCTTCTTTCGTATTTATTGAATTGGCATATATACCTACTGTTAAACTCCATGTTTAAGTAGGTATATATATATGGAGAAAAACATACATAATTGGTTTTTTAGTTTAACTTAATATTTAATTGAATTGTGACCTGGTTTCGACTTACAAAATCACCGCCAAACTAAGTCATTGTCATTAGTTTGACAATGACTTAATAAGTCGAAACCAGGTCAATATTCAATTAAGTATTAAAGAAAATAGATTCTCATCCAAAAAATATGCATTGTATTGTGTAAATAGTAGTAGTTAGATATATGATTTGTGTTTAAAAAATTGTTTTTTTTATATAAGTTGGGAAAAATGTGAGTTATTCCCCCTTGAAAGAATAGGTTTACGACTATTTTTTGTAAGTTTTCGAGTGTCCTGTAAAAGGCAAGTGTTCGTAAAATATGATGAATTATCACATTTTATATCGCCATTTCCAATGCTGTGGTAGTATTGCATTATTGGGAGGTGAGTGAAGGTTTTACTTATTGTAGAATTTATAAAGGGAGTGCGCCGCATCAACGCTCCTAAGCAGGAACCGTCGCTGATATATAACACCCTTTCCAATTAAGAAAGGGGATAAGGATATAGGCTATGGTCAATTTTCTTCGATAATGGTAGTCCTTTAGTCCTTTTAAAAGGATTAAGAAGATCATTATCTTCAAGATAGATAAATTGATAATGTATATAGTCAAATCGACAGACTTATAATCATTGAGAAATAACTATATCATAAATAATTTATAAAAAAAGTAATTTTGTGGGTTTTTGACGTCCAATGTTTCTATTATATTGTCTTCATTAAATTTCACCTACATTATATGGCGGGTTCACATGTAAAGGTAAAACGATCTTAGAACATTGGAACTGAGAAAATACCACATTTCTATGGCAAACTTTTAGTCTTCTTCTTCTTCTTCTTCTTTTTCTTTTCGGCAAGGCACCCGACATCGAGTGAATTATGCCTATATACTCACTGCTGTGAGTACAATGTCTTAACGTAGTGGGTATTCATTAGTACATAGCTACATAGTAACTACCGTTTCAGTCGCCACGTGCGGCAAGTACATCTCAAGGGCATTGGGATCAATGAACTCCCCGCCCGAGTAACCAATACATGCACACCGCTTGTGTGGCGACATCGTTGCAATCACAGGGCCGTTTTCAGGAATATATTTGATGTTAAACACATCGTAGTCTTACAAAAAAAAAATCTTTGTCAAAATTTATTATTATTTTTATAATAATAATTTGTTTCAAAAACATTTACTATAAAACAATTTATCATTAGGTATAATTTATTATTGAAATTTATTCTTATTAAAATTAATAATTTAGATGTTCTTATTAAATTTTTTAAGGTGATTTATTAAGGCTAGGTTCACTTTATTACAATTTTGGGCCAAAAGAGAATGGACAGAAATGGGAAAATTAAAACCCAACTTCCTAATCGTCTGAGAAAATTCTTGATTAGGTAGGAGTGGGCAACCAAAGAAAACGTGGTCCAGAGTTTCCGTGTCCTCCCCGCATTCGCACATAGGGGAATCCAGAATATTGATTCTGGCCAAATGAGAGGCAATAACACAATGTCCTATCCTCATTCTACAGAGAAGCGAAATGTTTAATTTTGGCCATTTTGTTTCTTGAAACCAAGGTTGCGAGGGGATTGAAGGCTGAATTCCTTTATAATGAGACCCAGATACAGACCCGATAAATGAATAATTCCACTTCTCATAAATTTTACCTCTTACCACACCCAGACAATCTCCTATAGGAAGTACAAATGCATTTGGCAATATACCACAAGAACATGCTTCCTTAGCCAGAATATCCACTTTCTCGTTTCCGGCAATACCCACATGAGAAGGGATCCAAGCAATCACCAACTCAATATTTTTACTTGATGCCTCGAACATCAATCTTAAAATATCGTGGATTATACAATTATTTGATGACAAACTACCCTTTCGCCCTAGAAGAGATACGAGGCTAAGGGAATCAGTAAAGACAATTGCCCGTGAAAGTAATCTTTCGACAATTACCCCTAACGCCTCTCTGAGAGCTAAACATTCTGCTGTAAAAACAGATGCAGAAGATGGGAGTTGAAATTGAAGTTCGACTTGAAGAGAAGGAGAGTAAACAGCCGATCCACATTCATTTGTATGAGATTTAGACCCATCCGTAAAGAAGATCGTATGGGCAGGCCATTCACTATTCACTCTATGAAGGAAAAGGATATTCACGACCTGCGGGCTCAATGTAAAAACTGATTTATCCAAACCTATCGAATCAACAATATTGCATGCCTGCAATGAATAATTGAATGGAATAGAATGATGAGTTGAAGGTGTAAGGTGAATTGAAGAAGAGAAACTTTGGGTTACATACTCCCAAGAGGAGCACAAAAGAGGGTACTTTCTATTACGCCAATAAGGAGAATTTAAGCAAAGCTCCAACAATGTTTGTAATTTGAGGAGCAACATATGAGGACCCATGCTCAATCTCCTCAAAACGAATTTGTGAGATAGAAAAACTCGCCTTAGGCAAAGGGGCATCTCTACACACTCTGCCTGCAAGGCTATTATTGGAGACGATCTCATGGCTCCCAGTATCAGTCTCAGGCATTTATTCTGAACTCTTTCTAGTTTTGCGCTTAAATAATTTGGAAGGGGATCCATTAGGAAGCATGCATAGTCGATGAGGCTTCGGATGAGGGATGAGTAAAGCATTCTCATAGTAGTCGGGTGGGCCCCCCACCAGACTCTAGAAACCGCTCTGAGGATGTTTATATTTTTTTCGCACTTGGCTATTATATTGTCAATATGAAGGTTCCAAGAGAGTTTTCTGTGCAAAGTGACCCCCAAAAACTTTACTGATTCACAACTTGAAATAGTGGAATTGTTGCACTTTAAAGATATATTGGAGGGTTTATGTTTGTTTGAGAAAACAACGAGTTGGCTTTTGGAAGGTGAAAGAGTCATACCATTGGCACTAAACCATTCACCTAAGAGATTAAGGGATGCTTCAAGTTTCTCACCCGCAGTGAGCGTGGAACCAACAGAACAATAGATAACGAAGTCATCTGCGTATTGTAGTATATTGACTTCAGGAGGCAGAGCGTTTCCAATGTCATGAGTGTATAGATTAAAAAGAATTGGGCTAAGCGCCGATCCTTGTGGGAGTCCTTTATACACTTTTCTTTCGACAAGCCCATGGAAGGAGTTAATTAGCATACTCCTTTCGCACATTATGTTAAAAATAAGACAACATAATGAATTGGGTAAGCCCGCAGATGACATTTTCTGAAACAATACAGGTAAGAGAACGCTATCATATGCCCCACAAATATCTAGGAAACAGGCCGCTAGATCACTCTTATTAGATCTTGCAATGTGTATATCAGTTACTAGAATACTCAAGTTATCCATACAAGATCTTCCCTTTCTAAATCCAAATTGAAAGGAGGGAAATGTACCAGAGTTTTCAAAAAAATATTCCAGTCTTTTTTTTAACATGCGTTCTAGGATCTTCAAAAAGCAACAAGACAATGCGATTGGGCGATATGATGAAGGTAGAGAAGGGTTTTTTCCGGGCTTAAGGATTGGAACAATGGATTGCCTTTTCCAGGAAGAAGGAATGTTTCCACTCCTCAGTATTAAATTATATAATTCCAATAGTTTTATTAAAAGAAGTTTAGGAGCATGTCGGAAAAAAGAGTATGGTATGAGATCAGGTCCGGGAGAAGAATCCCCTGCAGAGTGAACGGCGGAAGACAGTTCATCAAATGAGAAAGGAGATGAAAGTACATTAGATTGCTCCTGAGATGTAGGACTTCTTTGAAGTTCCAGCATTTCAGGTGCGTATGCTGGGGACAAGTTATCTATAAAGTTTTCAATCCATGGACCTATCTTGGTTTGTCTTTGGTTTGGGGAAAAAGAACCTCTAAATCGTCGAATGGATTCCCACACATCCGATGAAGGTGTGTCAGGGGATAAAGAAGTGCAAAAATCTTGCCAACCTTTTCTTTTCTTTTTCCTGAGAAATTTTTTGGTACGAGCTTGCACATTCCGAACGAGTAAAAAGTTTTCCCAAGACATATTGTTTTTAAAAGATTTAATCACTGCCTTTCTTTGTTCGACTGCCTCCGAACATTCCTTGTCCCACCAAGGAGGGGATGTTTTGCGGGGCTTTCGATTAGAGGACATTGGTATAGAGGCTGTTGCAGCACGTAAAATCACATCATGGATTCCGTTCGCAAATTCGTCGACCCCCTGATGCTCACCCTGCACACCAGCGACATCCAATAGAATGTGATTCTGAAATTCATCCCAATTAGCTTTCTTTGTAATAAATTTACTCCTAAATGGGGCATTTGAGGTGCTTTTGGAGGTTACTTTTAAATCAATGATTATGGGAAAGTGGTCACTGGAGAGCGGGTCCTCATGGATTTCCCATGTTGACATAGGAGCAATGTCCGCAGTACAGATTGATATATCTACCGCACTTTGTCTCTGATTTGGATTTGAGAAGCGAGTGGGATCTCCACTATTAAGGATACAGAGATTAAAGTCATCTGTCCAGGTCAGAATAGCCTTTCCTGGAGAGTCCAGGGACTGGCTTCCCCAGGAGGGAGCATGAGCATTAAGATCTCCCAGGATCATGTAAGATGGGGAAAGTTCTGAAATGATTTCAGACCAGAAGCTCCTGTCGAAATTAGTTCTGGGAGGAGCGTATACGGACACTACAGATATATTATTGATTTTCGCTGCCACCAACTGTATGTTTGATGGAATATTCAGAGAAATCCTGTTGAACTCAAGAGAGTCCCTTACTAAAAGAGCTGCTCCTCCCCTACCATCCAAGCGATCATCTCTAAAACAGGAATAACCTGGGAAAGATACAAACGAATCGTGCGAAAACCATGTCTCTGATAAAGCAGCTACATCAATGTTATGAGTTTTGAGCAAAAACAGAATGTCATCTCTGTTGGAAACTGCACTACGGCAGTTCCACTGAAGGATGGATAAATTAGAAAGCTTACTTTTCGAGATGCGGGTTATGTTCGTTGCGTTGGCCATTTTCGATGAGGAGTGCGTTTAGTGCAGGAATTAAGGAAGCAGCGTTTGGCGATGTCAAATTTTTTCGTGAAAGTATTTCAATAAGCATTGTTAATAGTGAGTAAAGAAAATTATTGTTATCAAGTGTCAAAGTTTCTTTGAGATTTTCAACTACATCTTGGTCAGGTACGAGTACTCTTTGTGAAATTGCGCAACCATTAGAACTCTGAGAAGGAGATCCATTGGTATATGAGAGGAACGAATTGTGCTTTTCTTTGTCATACCCACCATTTGTTGATATTTTATGGGGCTTACCAACTACTGTTCTACTATGACGTGTGGAAAAATTTCGAGAGTTGACAGATATTGTTGGGGGATCTGGAGGGGTAGCAAGAACTTCAGCGTATGAAGATTTAATTGAAGGGTGCAGTTTTGCTGCTTGAATATATGAAATATTAGAAACAGTCATAGAATTCTTTATAGCTCTTTGCCTGGAATATTCAGGACACGAAGTACTTATCGCTTTGTGTGCTCCTTTACACTGAAAACATTTAATTTCTGCAGTCTTACACTCTTCTGAGGAGTGGTTATCCCCACAATTAAAACATTTTGGCGGCGAACGACATCCAGCTTTTGCGTGACCATACTTACAGCAATTAAAGCACTGAATTGTTGGGAAATTATATTTTTCAACATTGAAAGAGTTGTAGAGAATGTAAATATGGGATGGTAGAAATTGGCCTTCGAATGTTATTACTATACTCCTGGATGGTTTCCATTCGACAGAACCAGATGTTCTGTCTTTGTAATTCAGTCGTCTTATTTTTATTACGTTTTCCACTTCTGGATTCGATTCTAGAATGGACGATATCAATTCGTCATTTGTGATATCTAGTGGGATACCCCTTATTAAGCCCATTCTTGTGACGTTAAACGAGGGAATATATGCTCTAAAATTAGAGTTCGAAGATATAAATATATTTTTTATAAAAGTATTGGCCATAATTCCCGACGTGAACTCGAGAGAGATTTTAAATTTCCCTTCAGCTTTTAAAGAACCGTTTACGACGCCTTGAGTTTTTCTAGTATAAAGAAATTTACCGAACTGCAAGGGGGAAATAGATTTACCCTGTTCAGCATTTTGCACGAACACGATATAGGGCCCACATGATTTGTTTGAGTAAAAATACTCCCTGACGGGTGTATTAGAAGCAGAGTAAGAAGAAATAGGTGTAGCTGAGGTCTTATCAGTAGGTGCGAGATTAGCAAAATCAAAATCCATGTTAAGTGTATGGTCTGTTTCTAAGTTTTGATGTGTTCTCTTTCTCTTTGGATCGGGGGGATCCGGAGGAGGAGGAGCTGGTGGAAGAGTGTGAGGTGGATCGCCATCCATCTCTATTAAAATAAAATTAAAATGTTAAAAATAACCAAAGATAGTCTTACCAGAGCTGCAACAAAAAACAAGAAAAAAAAAATTGAAAAATAAAACAAAAAAATCAACTGAAGCCGGCCCTCAACCGGAATGTAGAAAAAATAATAATTAAATTATTATAAATTTTAAATAACACCGCACAGCAATAGACACAACCGAATGATCAAAGGTATTGTCACCGAATGAAACTTTTAGTCAAACAACTATTTTAGAATTAAAATGATTTTAAAAACACTGTATAATTTCCAAATTAAATTTATTCACCTCATTCATAAACAAATTGTTTCAACATTTTTGATTCTTTAATTTATTAAATTGATCAATAAACAAACCTATTTCTTCAAATTTTGTACGATATAAAAAAAATTGTACGATATATTCACCTTTATTCACCTGAGGTGAATAAATTTAATTTGGAAATTATACAGTGTTTTTAAAATCATTTTAATTATAATGAATTTCCAAAGTGTTAACACAAAAACATTTGATTTATTAAACTATTTTAGATTTATGAAATGTAAACCATCGGAGAATACCATCTAACTATGAACTCATTATTCTTCAAGTTAAAAATCACTTTAAGAACTAGATACCTATTTAGTTAATTTCTTGTTATTGTCTGAATGTAACTACGGTTGCAATTTGATGGTCTATCTATGAATGTACCTAGGTACGACAGATCTCGACCGTTTTTATATCGTACAAAATTTGAAGAAATAGGTTTGTTTATTGATCAATTTAATAGATTAAAGAATCAAAAATGTTGGAACAATTTGTTTTATAATTGTTTGTTTGCATGTATTTATGTATCATTGTGAAACTGTTTTGTGTGTTGTGAACTTTGAGTGACGCAAAGGTAACAACAGCTGTCATGTCACTCATTGTTGCTTATACATAGTAAATAAATACTTAAATATTTTATCATAGATTATTTTCACTATGTAAAATAATTTATTTTAAATTTTGTCATTTGATGCATTGTTACAAAGCATAGATACTTTTGCAAATTTAACAATTTACATGTACGTTGTACGTAATACAATAGATACTCAAATTCATTAAGTAGTGAAGACATACATACATTTCCCACAACGGTTTGTGGCTTGTCACGTTTCATGTTTAAGTATAGATTAGAGATGAAAACATCAGAACTAAAAATAATCTGGTTAACGGATAACAAATTGTGACTCAATAATATTTAGACGGATTCCGAATAATACCTATAAACCTAGAACAAATTGTATTCGGTGAAAAATGACGGGGATTTGTTAATAAGATTTTTTATAGTTTCGTATTTTTGTCTGTTTTGTGATTTTACTTGAAATGACTTAGTAAAAAAATATTTGTAAAGAAATACATTAACTATAAATGAAAACATTTAAGTAGGTTGGTATCATTTTTTAATTAACTAATCAGATAATTGAAGAACCGTGTTTACACAATGTAAAATTGTGCAAAATCTAATTGTGTAGAAGTGAGAAAGACGCCCCAAAGCTTAGGTATTGGCTCCAGGCTGGCTTAAGCGATCACTTTCAGTGTCCATGGACAACTTTCACCAATTTTGGCATTTTCACTGTCGACTACCATAGAACATTACTCCTAATCTCGTAATGCAATCCATAGAACCACGTTGAGACGCCTTTCTCACTTCTTACAAATAAATTTTGTACAATGTAAAATTCTGTCATAAACATGGTTCTCCAATCGAGGTGTCTGATTGGTTGTATCATCTGCAATAAAAAATAGTTTAAACTCTGAATATTGAATACGTTCTCCTTCTTCTTAAAGTGCCATTTCAGGTCCCCCAAACGTCGGCTATCACCCTGACGTAGGCTTCTCTGTCTTGTGCTAGCCGGAACAGCTATTGCACTCTCTGGATTCTGGTCCAGTCTCTTATGTTTCTCAGCCAGGATATCTGCTACCTTCCCACACCGCGATTACCCTAAATGTTTCCCTTCAAGATGAGAAATATGTTCTTACTAGCCCCAAAAATACTCAATAATGTTTTACACACTACGCAATAACTCGTTTTTAATAAATTCAAAAGGTAGGTATGTCATAAAAGTGACCGAAAAACCAAAAGTTAATAAAATTATGTATCCGGTTAAGAACTTCACCAAAATAATATATGTTATCCGGTAACCTGATAACGCACAATCTCATTCATTTCGTGTAGAACCTATAGGTTATGTGTGTACATATGTACATAAATACGTACTCGTATACTAAGTATGTGAGTCTCATTCAGTTTGGAGGTAGGCACCTACACAGAGATAATATTGTATGTAAGATACACGTACGTAGGTTGGTAGATACCCTTATAATGAGCATTAACAACATGTTTTGTTAGCAAATCTCTGAAATAACAACATCTATTAGTTGCTCATTAGTATAAGTGGGACAACTCCATATTGTTTATCTACTCTGTGTTTGTTCTTTACGGTAAGAAGGGTGACGAACTAACCGACTTGAATTTTGTTTATAATTTATTTATTTATTTATCTTATTTCCGATTTTCTACCACTTTTAATTGTATATTTTGAAGATTCCCAAAATCAAAACGTTACAAAACTCTAATCAGATATTCTTTCAATGTAAAGTAGCCAGGATCACTTTTATCACTGAAAATACAAGTTTTAATAAAAATAATTATACATAGAATTAATTTAAAAAATAAACCTATAGGTAATTTAAATTTCAAAATTGTCCATGTGAAAAATTGTGAAATATTGTTTTCATACCTTGTATTCAACGAACAAAGATCCCTAAGGGGAGGATTCTGTCAGCTTGAATTAAAACACTAACAACAACCTCTGGAATTTTCCAGTAAGACGCTGTTGAACTTTGCATAACTTAGGTATTAATATTTTCATCTTAAGTAGATATTTTATAATATAATTATTGGTTTTTAACTACATAGGTGCCTACGGTTTTTTTTTATTTCTGCTAATGACCTTAGCCTTGGGGATTTTTGATGAATAATAATTGATGATAATAAAGGAAAAAGGGGATGAGTTGACTCCTACTGAAATAGAGTTTAATGCATTAATTGAGTCCTCTTCGTTCTAACAAAAAATTGAGACATTCCGGATTGGTGACCCCTGTCTTTTACAGGACACTCGAAAATTTACTTTTCTATTGGGAACTCTACGGGAAATATCGTTGTACGACAGAGATATTTCGAAATTATTTAAATATACTGGGGGGCTAAAAAAGCCACTTTATACAACACATCATATCAAACTAGGATCATATTAGGAAATGAATTGTGGGTGAATCGCGTACAATCGCGACTATTTTACGAAAATTAGAGGAATTGCTACGGATCTGCTGGCAATTCGGGAAATGAATCTTCTGTAGATGAATTGCTCAATGTGGCCATTTAAGGCCCCCAGAAATTCAAAAGAATGCTGCTACTACTACTACTACTATGCCATCATGGCATATCACACAAGTGGTAGCCAGCAGACCAGTTGCATGTAAAAAACTGCAAGCTGTCCTCTCCGTGCCAATATAAAGTCAAGATATTTAGGATGGGTAAAGAATGGCTCCAGTACCTAAACACATAATAGACGCATATAGTATTATGTTTACTTGTAATATTTATGGTATGAAGTAAAAACTTAACTTTTTTATGAATACACACTATATTTTATAAATGAGTAGACAATTGTTTCGTCTTTTACCAAGACATTATCAATACTGACTTGGTAATGTCTTTGTAAAAGACGAAACAATTGTCTACTCATTTATAAAATATAGTGTGTATTTATAAAAAAGTTAAGTGTTTACACTGTTTACTTCATACCATAATGGAAAATACGCAAAAAGTTAAAAATATTGTAATATTTACTTTGTATAAACTACAGTGGTTTGGACATGTTGAACGAATGAACGAGGTAAGAATGACAAAGAGGATATACTTGTCTGAAAGAAAGGTTGTGAGGAAATGAACCACATGGATCAAATTCTCAAGGATGGTCGTGTGTTGAGTAAGGGAACCGACGTGCGTGTATGAGAAAATGTATGAATGTGGAGGAAGCGAAAGAAGTGTGTAAAGATAGATCTGTTTGAGGTTCCGTTCTCTCTGCCTACCCCACTTGGGACACGACGTGAGGGTATAGAATAAGATAACCTATAGTATAATTGTAAATGATATTGGGCCATTATTTGTAAGCATTGTAAATAGAAATCATCCCTTATTACTATTATTTAAAAGGGTTGAACAAGGTCTGGGGATGAAATTACATATGACCTATAGATTCATTATCTGATAGCACAAGGGCACGGCATAGTTGTACCCTAAATATCTAAATATTATTTTCGGTTAAAGCATTAGCAGTTTCAGCTTTGAGAATTTATAGTTGAGAGGTGTTCCATTTGTTCGATGAACGTATATTCTGAAATATAAGAATTCATCAATTGAGATCAATATGAAAAAAATCTCCTTGAAATATCAGGAAAATATAAAATACTTAACTTTATTTATTGATTAATTCAGAGAAATACAGTTATTAAACAGAAGGCGAGTTTATTTTTTTTATTCTTTTCTGTACATTGATTACAAGCATATTCACACCAAAATACATTAAGAACAAAGAAAATCATACAATCATTATACAGAGGGCGAGTTTATCACAGAGGCGCGATTTCTTCCAACGAACCCAATTTCATGTAACTTACACATAAAGAAAATCTTAAAGAAAGGAAAGAGGAGGTAAAGAAGAAGAAGAATAGGTAGGAAAAGGGGCTAGCATACAGAAGCCATATTTTGTATGCTAAAGTGGTTTTGGACCGCCCGCTTGAAAGCGTGAAGAGTGGGGAGCAACCTTATCCTGGAAGGCAAACTATTCCAACACCGAGCACCATGAACAGAAAAAGAGTTTGTAAAAAAGTTTGAGCTATGAGCGGTTATCGCCAAAAGACGCTCGCAATTGGATTGTAAGGGTAAACCATGGCTCGAAAGATATTCAAATAGAAAAAGAGTTTGTGAAAAAGTTTGAGCAATGAGCTGTTATCGCCAAAAGACGCTCGCTATTGGATCGTAAGGGTAAACCATGGCTCGAAAGATACTCAAACAGAAAAAGAGTTTGTAAAAAAGTTTGAGCAATGAGCTGTTATCGCCAAAAGACGCTCGCTATTGGATCATAAGGCTAAACCATGGCTCGAAAGATACTCAAACATTTCCTTGAGATAATATGGTGAAGACGTAGAGTATCTTCTTCTTCTTCTTGTGCCGCTCCTATCGGAGGTTGGCGACTATCTCTTGATACTCTTCACGATCCTGGGTCAGTCTGATGAGGGTTGCTGCATCCGGTATTCCAAACCACTGCCGAAGATTCTTGAGCCATGATGCTCTTTTGCGCCCCAAACCCCGTCTGCCCTCTATCTTACCCTCTACTATAAGCTGCAGAAGGGCATATTTTTCTCCACGGAATATGTGACCAAAGTATGCGGCCTTTCGTCTTTTGACAGTGGTTAGTAGCTCTCTATCTTTTTGCATTATATTTAGAACTGTTTCGTTGGACACTCGATCAGTCCATGAGATACGCAGCATTCTTCTGTACAACCACATTTCAAATGCCTCAATTTTATTTATCATGGAGATTTTGAGAGTCCACCCTTCCACTCCATACAACAGCACGGGTAATACATATGCTTTTACAGCTCTCCATCTTGTGCTCAACTTCAGGTCTCGGTTGCACAAGAATTTCTGCATTTTGTAGAAGGTTGATCTCGCCATCTCAATTCTGGCTTTTATTTCAGAATCTGGGTTCCACTCATCATTCAGCTTAAATGAGTTAAAAAATACACCAATTTTTCCCTTCTACATTTTGCTAATACTTGCAATACATACTTGTATTGCAGTATACTGTATTATGTTATATTGAAACTTGACCCTTTTCATAGAAACTTGTTTTGTAAAGCACACGAACAACAACAATAAGTTTATATAACAAACATCGGTCACGTATTGCTAAACAATTTTCAGAGAATTTCAGCTTTTTCTTGCGTTGAAATCAACTCCGCGTTTCCTCGTAGGTACGTCCTGAAAATGGTTTACAAATTAATATTACAAGTACATAATGTAACAACTAAAAAGCTACGATATAGAGAACATACGTATTTTGTATATTATCGTTTTTGCTATTTACGTAATTATATCAACACTGAACACGATATGCTGTTTTTTTTCAGTTATATTTTCAACTTAAACGTAGAGTATAAACAATTATAAACCAGTGATAAGACATGGATGCCTAACTCATATTTATTTTAGCGATGGGTAAAGCGACACATTCTGTATTTTATGTTCTTTTATAGTTAAATGAGTGTGTGCATGTTTATTATGTAGGTAGGTATATTCAGCTAGTTGACAGGTTACTTCGCTTGCAAAAAATATCGAGATAGTGTAGTGTATAGGATATATTATATTGGTGTAAATGTTGTATGGCAGATATAAATAGGCAAAAACAATTAATATTTTTCTTTTATATTGATCAATGGCTCATAGAAATAAGTTGGCAACGACATCAAGTACATTTTGTATTATGATATGACGAGATGAACCACCTCAAGAACATCGTGAATGCAGAATGCTAAAGATTTAAACACGTGGAAAATAAAAAAAGAGACGTATTTTCTCAGATGAATAGAAACAGGCTGATGAAAACGCAGAAGGGTTGATACTAGAAACTCGCGAAGAAAGAGTTTCAAATTAATCTGTATGTATTCAATTTAACATAAAACGCTTCTAGTGATACTTTCGTACACATTGTAGTCGTATGTGTGAAACTAAATATTTATAGAAAGTTGCCACACAATATGTTCGTTATTGGGTCTTCGATTCCTTCTCAGATTTGAAAAGACTGATAAACACGAAAATGAGTTGGCAAGGAAACCGAAATATGTCCTAAATATAAAACTGTACCTTCACATAATTTCGTAAATATGGCAGGCAGAGAGAACAGAATAACTTGTTAATCTATACTCACTTATGTACTTCTTTCCCTTCCTATACAGTCACCCAGTATGTCATATATGCACGCTGGTCATTCTTACTGAACACGCGGTCTTCCTTGAAAATCTGATTCACGTCGTCAAGCCACGTAGTTCTTTAACTTCCACGATTTCCTGCACCCCTTTATCCACAACACTCCTCTCGCACCCACTCATTCTCCTAATATCCTCACTCTATCAGGCATCATTTTACCAACTATTCTTATCAGCTATCGAAATTCAACAGCAATTATTTCACTTATGTCCTTCTTTATTTACATTATTGAAAATAAGTCGAAGTGTAGCGTTCACTCTAGCACCGGCTACTTTTCTTTCTTTTTTTGAAGTTCCTGTATAGGCATATAATAATATATAATTCAAATTAAGGCATATAATTGCCTTGAAATATATTAAATTTATGGTGAGAGTTCATATAAAGGCGATTGCTTACCTGATAAGAATGTAATAAGGCTAAAAAATAATTAAAATAACATGTAAATATCAGTGATATGGTATAACATATCACTGGTAAATATACGTTTAAAGTATATCTAAGATTTATACAGAAATTATCAATGTTATTTATCTCTATGCAAATGTAAACAAAATAATGACTTAACACATTTTGAACGTCGGCCAAAATTTTGTATTTATATTTGTAGTACCTACGTATTGTGTTAAGGGTCATTTTCCTTATAACGAGTATAATAGTAGTGATCTTTAGAATAACACAAATTGTTTGAATAAATTTACTATTCAATATTATTATTGTTATACTGCGTAGTCCCTACATCCTACGCCTCTTTACCTACCCGTTTAAGGAACAATTATTACAAGTAGAATAACATATATGTACCTACAAACTTACATACACCGAGTAGATGACAAAACCAATCAGATATCTCGATTGGAGAACCATGTCTACGCAATGTAAAGATGGTTTCTTCTATGGTTTGCAGAAAGTGTTTCGCGATTGGTGGACTTCGTTACAGTGAGAATGGTGGAATTGATGAACGTTGCCCATGGACACCGAAAGTGATTACTTAAGCCAGCCAAGAGCCAAATCGTAAGCGTTGAGATGCTTTTCTCACTTTTCCGATTAGACTTTTCACAATGTTACATTGTGTATACATAGTTCTCCAATCGAGATATCTGACAGGTATCTTTATAATATAATTAAATGCTTGTAAAATGCCTGATGTACAATGGTTACAATATAACAAAGTGAAACACAAAGTATCATAAAAATATCAGTTACACAATTCAATGTATAGAGGGCGAGTTTATCGCTAGAATGCGATGTCTTCCAACTAACCCGGCAACTCAATGTTTTTCTCAATGAAATACTTATTTGAACTAAAGTTTTGTTTTCACGTTATCAGTTAATAAATAGGATACTTAAATGAGTTAAAAAATACACCAATTTTTCCCTCGTACATTTTGCTAATACTTGCAATACATACTTGTATTGCAGTATATAATGTTATATTGAAACTTGACCCTTTTCATAGAAACTTGTTTTGTAAAGCACACGAACAACAACAACAAGTTTATATAACAAACATCGGTCACGTATTGCTAAACAATTTTCAGAGAATTTCAGCTTTATCTTGCGCTGAAATCAACTCCGCGTTTCCTCGTAGGTACGTCCTGAAAATGGTTTACAAATTAATATTACAAGTACATAATGTAACTACTTAAAAGCTACGATATAGAGAACAGACGTATTTATATATTATTGTTTTTGCTATTTACGTAATTATATCAACACTGAACACGATATGCTGTTTTTTTTCAGTTATATTTTCAACTTAAACAAAAGTTTGATTAGAAAGCTCGATATGAAAATGAGATAAAGCGTTATGATATATTTATTCAGTGGATCTTTTGATGGATTCTTTTAGCTAGAAATAATCTTCTGTCAATCTTCCCTCACCGATCTAGTTTTTGAATAGATAATTTACTGTTTATGGTGTGGGGCACTGTAACAGACTCCCACACATCTTCAATATAATATTTATTTCGTAAAACAATAACTTAACAGGTTCTAGTCTTCTAAGACATGTAGGTTTCCACGTAAATACTAGAAGAATACACTTGAAAACTTATCAAAAAGAGTGGGTCATATATTCTTTATCAAAGACTCCACGGTGCATGTGCCTTTTCCGTGGAATATGTTTTTCTTTGTCTTCAGTTTGTATGTTTATTGCTTGTGACTGATGGCTTTGTAGCAGTAGTACATATTATAAAGATAAGAATAATTATAATCTAAACAAAGACAATGCCTTTACCTAAACATCAAATTTCTTACAAACTAACCTTTCTGAAAACATTTGTTTGTAAGATACAATTTTATTACAATTTATTAAAGAACAAACATAAAAGTCTCAAAGACTTCAATTAAATAAATGACTTGACAATTTTCCCAATTAGTTCTATATTCATAATATTAATTTTCTATTTCGTTTTGGTTCAATTGACTTTCTTGTTATTAAGTGTCTGTGTTTGTCTTTGTAAAGGAAGAGGAACTGTGTTTATGATTATAACTATAATACAGAGCAAGCAATTTTCTTAATTTCTTCTCAGAATTTCTAATCAATCTTTATGGAAATAAAAGAATTCCTGAATATTTTTACGCGTGTAACATCTTTAACAAACTATCTAATGCAGGTATATTGATCATATTATAATATTCGTCTATAGAAATGCTTCACTCTCCGGAACAAAAATAAAATCTAATGGTAATTTTATCAAAACAAATTAAAATTACTCATTTATTAAGGCAAATTTATCGGCATTTCGGGCATTGTAAAGACGGATTTGCATTTATCATTTTTATAGAATGAATAGGGTTTTTGCATTCTTCTCAATTCAAAGAAACTCCTCGCCATTGAATAAGCTTTTCAAAACATTATGAATTCTCTGAAGATGATGTCATATGAATAACGGTATACTGTATAAGAGGGTTACAATAATGTCAGTAAAATTTCGAAAAAAACAGCAGTATCTTATATCTCTTTATGGCCAACTTTCACTAGATATGCTCAAAACGTTATCCAGCCAAGAACAATTATTCGTCCTATCACAGAATTTACAAATCACTTTAAAATGTACTGGCGTTTCATATAAATAGTAAAAACATTACTGTTAGAAGACTAACTGGATATTAAACAAATGTTGATAAAAACAGATTGTTTGAATTTCAAAATGATATTCACTTTTCGAAGCATTCGCGGATGTGTGGGTCTCAAGATGAGATCTACTGTATCAGCCGAGTCCGCCGCCCACTGACTTGATAGGGTTGGAGATGCCAACACTGGCATAGTAGTAGGTACTGTCAGACTAGAGATATAAATAAATTGTCACCTAAACGGATAAATGGGAGTCCTTGGACTCCTGAAATATCCGTCGAATAAAGTTATTTCAACATATTATTATGTTTAATAATAGGCACTGTTGCCTGTTTTCGACTTGCAAAGTCAATGATAATCATTGACGATAACCTTGGTAAACGAAATCAGGTTACTGTAACTATTGAACTCATACAATATGTGTTTATTATACAGAGTTTTAAAAAATAAACATCAACTCAATAAATAAACTGTGTATACAACGCATAGACGCCTGTCTAGACGTTAAGTCATAGACAGACAACACTTAGGTCTTGTCAAGATATAACAACTAAATTGGAGGTGACCAGTACTGTATCGAAACCAGTGTACGTGGAGCGTGCTTTTGCAATATCTGCACCTGTAGTCTGGAACAGGCTTCCACAAACGATCAGAGAAACGCAGGACATATCTCGTTTCAAGAACCAACTGAAAACTTATCTATTCAAGAAATCTCACGGAATAATTCAAGCACAACCTTAGTTAGCAAAGAGCGCCCTTGAGGTGGATTTTTTTCACAAAACGGCGCTTTACAAATCATCCAAATAATAATAATAATAGATGGAAGTCATCCTATTCACTAGAATAAAATATTCAGATTGCAAGGAATACCTCACAATTTCAAAACTTAAGATCTTAAATGTCTGATTCACACCTAATCTTTTACAAAATAATATCTATCAGTAGGTAAAATCTACTACTATACCGTCACGGCATATCCCACAAGTGGGGTAGCCAGCAGACCAGCTGCATATAAAACATGCAAGTAGGTAAAAAAACTTTCAAAAAATAGTGGGAGTCCTATTTTTCCCGGGGACTCCACGAGATATAAAAATAGTAAGACAGAGAGATAGAAAATATATATTATTAAAGATAAAAACGGACAGATGTGGGCAAATTGACATAGGTATCAACAGAATTCAATTAATGAAATAGATTTTCTACGTTATTTGATTAGAGATAGCCACCAAGAAATCTCATCACTTTATTATTTATACAAGTTTGTTTATGTGCATGTCCGAGAATCGATTTTGTTGTAATGATATCAAATTTTTATTTGATTGTTAATTTTGAACTCAATTGTTTTATTTCATTTAGATTCTGTGCCGTAGGGCGTAGAGCACCCGATGAAGAATTTGCCCACTCTTTTCCGTAAGTTTTCGAATGTCCTGTGAAAGGCAGATGTTCGAGAAAATTAAGACATATTACATATCAAATTAAGCGATGAGGTTTACCACCCATTAATAATTTATTACAAAAATTTCTTTCATTGAAAATTTAAATGAACATAAAGAAGACGGCCTGCTTGTTTATAACATACAGCTGTTCTGCTGGCTATTTCACTTGTGGGATATGCCGTGATAGTGTAGTAGTAGTAGTAGTTATTAAAAAATAAGTACATTATCTTTCAATTTTTTAAGTTTTGATTACTAAGTTGTCTTAATTTAATGTTTCTTAAGTCGAATGATATACATATAAAGTCCTCTTGCAAATTTATAAAATCACACACGTGGAAATTGAAAAGAAACCTGCCTCACTTCTGGCTATCTCGGATGTCGTAGATGAAAAAATATATATATATAATAAGAAAAATTAAGAGAATAAAATTAAATAAACCTAAACATAATATGTGGAATCACTTAATATTATGTAGGTATCATTAAAATGTAGAAATTATTAAAATAATTATTGCTTTGAAAAAAAAATATCGTTTACAATATTCGCAGTATGAGCGAGATAATTACACTAGTAAGGGATGATTTTGTTGAGAAAATCCTTGCGTATTTTTTCCGCCATATATTTTCCTACTTTCGTGGCGTACGGAATTACTTTTTCTACAACCTTCCTCTTTCGTGAATTAAAGTTTTTTTTTCACATAGATATTTTATATCATGTATATTTATGAATTATTTTTATTATTATTATTCCTTAGATGAGTTAGTACATTATATAAAAGATACTCACATATTCTACTTAATTTTCTTCCACCACAAAGATCAAAAATAACATGTTTATACAAAATAAGGAGGAATATATTGGTATAATTATCTTAATATTATGATTTCCGTTTCCTTTAAATTTTTATAAATCCCTACGCAGATTTTTCTTACTCAGCACGCGGCCGTCTTTGTTCTATACAACTCCTATTATATCATCAGGGTACAATGAAAAGGTTAGATGGAAGAAATCACTTATGTAGTGATAATCTCGCCATCATATTTTTTTATGTTAATTGCTTTGTTGATTTTGTTATTTAAATGATGAAAATTAAATAAAAAACAAAACAAATACGTCTTACAAATGAGGTAGCCAACAGACCAGTTGAATATAATTAAAATGCAAGTTTTCTTCGCCGTACCAATAAATTATCAAAACGTTCAGGAAATATGGCATACTTCATTGCTGCATTGTAGATTTTTATTGTCTTTTCAAAAACCTACTGTTTTTTCAGGATACTCAAAAACTATCAGGAAATAGTGAGAAACTTATTCTTTGCCTTGAGCTCCACTAATGTTAAGACCTATATCTATGTAGGTATCGGCATAATATCCCACATATCGTCACTCTTCTGACTAACAGTCGTATCTGACATTTTTAACGAAATCGAGTTATGATCACCAATGTGTACTTATATGTGCCCTGCATGTTCTCACTGAAGATCACATCTGTAACTGTTACCGTTATCCTCGAACAGCTTTTTGATTTGTTGTCGTATTTACGAATTATTCTAAATAAAATGTGTTGTTTCTACTAATTCCTCAAAATTTCACCACAAAAATAATTCTGAGATATATAAGAATAGGTACAAATAAAATAATGTGATATATTTACACTGTATCATATAACTAGGAGAGACGAAAATATGCACGGCAAAACACTAAAAACGCTCTCCTGAACAATTTACATTTAGGCAGATACGACAGTTAGTCAGAAGAGGGACGATATATGTAGGTAAGTCAGTAGATCAGCTGTGTGTAATGCCGACAAAATAATTAAGACTCTTGGAATGAGTGACAAGCCTCATTACTGAATTTAAGACGTAGAATATCTAAATTTTTCGTATTCCTGTCTTTTACGGGATACTCACGGGAAACTTACGGGAAAGAACAGAAGACCAATTCTTTACCGGGTGCTCCAATGTGACTGCCTTTAATGTAATTCTTGAAAAAAATGGATTGTAAATAGGAAATGTTTGTATTTATTATGTGCGTCGTGTGATTTACTAATAATATTATTTTATGAGTGTATTGGAAACAATATTATTTTTGTTGAATCTTGAACGGAGATGAGATTTAATAATAAAGGTTTTATACAACTACACGTGTAGAATCAAGATAAAAAATTAAAGATGCCTTTTCAAGAGCCAATTTGAGTAAATATTTGTCCTCTTATCTTATTCAAATATTTTCCTTAAATAAATATCTTATCACCAATAATAAAAATAAAAGTTTGTTTAAATGATAAGAGTTGGTAGGTACTTTGTGTCTACAATCCTAAAATAATAATAAAAAAAAATACCCTAATCAGATGTCGGAATATTTTGTTTTACTTAAGTTATTAAGTGTAGGTATTGTAAAAAAATATCTAATAATTTTCAGCTTTTAAAAGAATAACTTTTTCCACGTGTATTAATATTAAGATTTATACATCTATGATAGATAAATAGATATCAAGTTTAAGAAAAATAATGTTTTTTTTAAGAAACTTAGGTACTGATGATGGGTGTCTACCCGAAAGCCCTGACCCAAATTTTGTTTATAGTGAAAGTTAAACAGTGTTTTATCTTAAATCCCGTAATTGTAGGTATACCGAATATAAGCATTCACATTAATTTAGTAATTAAACATTCGTCACATTAAAATACAAAATTACCAGTTTTTTTTGTGTATTTTTGATCTAGTTTTCATCAGACTACTTTCATTAATGTAACGTATCAATTTTAATGTCGCAGAAAGAATTTAATTTTTAAAAACCGGAATGTTTTTTTCACACAGGTGTATAAGGTGGATTGAATTTTTTTTTTATTTGAACGTTGAAATAGTATAGCTACGACCGATAAAAAATAAAATAAAAACATACAAAAAAGATCGTTATAAATCAGTTTCAGTGAACACGTGGAAAAAAACAATAGGTGCCGGATAATCGCTCTTTTACAGATCAAAATACCCGATTCGTACATTGGACGCTTACATACATTTTGAATAATAAAAAATCCAACGTATTTTTTCCCTTTATCAGTTCAAGCAATTAGTAAAGGATGTTTTTTTAAGATTTGTTTAAATGCTACTATAAACATAATTATGAAAACCTATTCATATCCAGAAATGTTTTTAAAGTAATCTTCAAAAAAGTCTAAATTAATATAAGGCTTTGTGAAAACTGCGTAGAACGTTGCAAAAAAAAATCATCTCTATTTTAATTTTTTTACATCATAAAGTTAATCTGACAATTCTAATAAAATGTATCCTTTTTTCTCGCAATTCCAACACGGTTTATCAGACAATCGTAAAATAACATTTTTCGGTCATTAGCACCTTTCGGTCTTATTTTTAAACAGTGGTGTAACACAAAATACAAAACAGTTGATAGCCGTAAAAAATAGCGTGTGAATTAATTTAGACTGTACATCATTCTTTCAGCACGAAACTAATAGGTAGGTACATAGCTTTAAAAAATAACGAAATCGCCAAATGTTCATTTTCCGTAAAATCGCTATAATTCCATTACATACACCACGCGAATCGAATTTTTAAACAACTTTTTTTATAACTATACATAAATAAAAATAGTTCTCGAATATAATTTATTAAAATATTCAAACAAGATTTTTTCTGCGTAATTTTTCCGTTCTGTATATTAAACTGAATTGCAAATTTATATTACTCAATTATTAACGTGTAAATTCATAATTCCATCAAATTTTATATTTATGTGGTAACTAGAGGATGTAGAGGTACCTACCTAAAATATATTATTATATGGATAACTAGCTGACCCGGCAAACGTTGTTTTGTCATATATGTACATTACATATCAACCGGAGTTAAAAATGATTGAATTACTAATATCGCTATTAAAAAATAGGAGTTGATGGTAGAAGAGTGAAAATTTAGGGCTGTATTTATTTGTTATTGCCTCACCATATAAAATAAAATGTAAAAACTTGTCCGGAAAATAAAATTTAAAAAAATCAGGGTGGACCACCCTTAACTTTTAGGGATATGAAAAATAGACGTTGGCCAATTCTCAGACTTACCCGATAAGCACACAAAATTTCATCAAAATCGATCCAGCCGTTTCGGAGGAGTATGATAACAAACACCGTGACACGAGAATTTTATATAAATTGATAATATTTATACCTATATCGATCATGTTTATGCGTTTTTAATTAAATAGTTTTTTTTATCAGAAAAAAATAAATAATAGACAAACGGCACTATGTTTAGTTGTATTGATATTTTTACTTTAATAACACACAGATACAAACAATAAAATGTGACTCAAAAAATAATATCGGTTTCAAAAGACTTTACTTACATACTTAATTTCTTTTTTCTCAGATAAAAGCAAATCTTATATTACTTTTTTATTCCTTTCCCAAAATTGTTTCTGTATTATTTACTGAAAATGCTGAAATTAGTATATATACCTATCAATGTTGTAAGTATATACCTAATACACAATATGTAGTCACAGCCAATATCACAATATTAGACAGTCGTAAGGAAAACATGTTTCCAATATTGCCCGTAACAAGAAATGCTTATTATGGGTTTTCTACGCATATTGAAAAATAAAACAATAATATTGTCACAATTCAAAAAAGAAACAAGTCAAACAAGTAATACAGTTTTTAAGCACAGTGGTATATGCCTAATACACAATAAAAATGTAGTCACAGCCAATATCACAATATTAGACAGTCGGAAGGAAAACATGTTTCCAATATTGCCCGTAACAAGAAATGTTTATTGTGGGTTTTCTACGCATATTGAAAAAATAAAACAATTATATTGTTACAGTTCAAAAAAGAAACAAGTCAAATAAGTTATAAAGTTCTCGAACACAGTGTATTTTTATGGCTAACAGATTATATTTCAATGAGAACCTACGTAATTTATTTATTTGGATTATTAAATTTTTGAATAAACATTCAGAAAGAAATAATTTACAAATTACAAAATTTAACAATGCATTATCTTACTCAACATGTATCCATAATTTTACAATTTGCTATATAACAATAATCACACAAGCTTGTCATATACATATATAATAAAAGTTAGAATAAAAAAAAAACACCAAAATATGACATTATCATTTTTTTGTAGAATTCCTTTCCGTTAATTTCCTTTTGAGATGTGTGATTGGTTTAAATATCTTATATTGTCGTTGCATATTCAAAAAGGGGTAGGTATGTGGTATGTGAATTAATAAATGTTTTGACATTTCTAGAATAAACTGCTTATAATGACATCATAACCATTTTATAAAGTGATTCTTAGTATTAAAATTCAACACTTAAAGAATAACATCAAATGCCAATAAAAAGTCCAAATAACAATTTTAATTAAATTTATAAAGAATATGACTAAATTAAATTGTCCGCACATACCTCTTTTTTCAGATATGTCAAAAAGAGAACGGCCTTCATTTTTATCACATTCAGTGAAAACAAAATAAAGAAACTGTCTTGTTTATTAATTTATCTGTTCTTTTATATAGTGACAAAGAGACGAGAGAAAAACGAAACATTAATTTGAATAGTTCGTTCGGTCAGAGTGGACGGACAATTAGGTACATCGGAACTTTGTTTTGTTTCCATTTTGAATTAGGCACTGTTCACTCATCCTCATATTCACGCATTGTCTGTAATCGTAATGAAATCGTAAAATATATTGTTTCATTCATTCATGCATACATTCATGTTCGCAGCGATGATAACAATAATATTATGCACTATAAAATGTTTTGTTTTCATTGATATTTTTATTTCCAATCTACTCAAAACTATACATAGACATTTCAATAGGTATAAGGTTTTGAATAAATTACAGTTAAGCTTGCAAAAACTAATATTTATTAATTTGAAGTTTAACTGTGTTACATAGTTTTAAATAGCGGTAGTAATCTCGCCGCTGCCGGGAAACTTTGCAGGCACAACTCAATAAGTTGCGATAATTTAAAAACATGGATTTGAATGATGAAAAAATTACCATGGATGTTTTAATCGTAAAGCGGACGTATGAAAAAGCGAGGATGTCCAAAAAAACCTGGATTGATAACGTCGATCAAATTCTCAAGCACGGTCGCGTGTTGAGCAAAAGAAATCGGCGTGCGTGCCGTGAAAAGTAAGTTTGTATGTAAAATAGATAAATGTGAAGTTCCGTTCTCTCTTCCTACCCCATTAACGACACGGCTTGAGGGTATAATCTCCGTAAAAACCTTTACAAAACCCAATCGATAGTAGCGTTCAGGAGCAAGTTAAAGACATCGCCCTTCCAACATAGTTTTCTACGCCCTTGAGATGGTTGCTACATTAAATATTTTTTTAAATATTTGTACCATTTCTCATAGATTTTCTTTCTTTCTTCTATCTACTTGACATCTCCAAACTTTATTTCAATTTTAAATTTAATTCTTGACATATTGCTAAACATTTCATTGACATTCTATACTATTTTGTGATTTGACTAAAATTATTGATATTTTGTATTGATTCAGATTTGTGTTTTTTTTTCGACAGTTTTCTTTTCTTATCTCGCTCCAGCAGTATTTGTTTATGAGAAATTTGATTTGTATGTTTTTTTTTGTATATTTTTAAACATGTAAAAGGCTCACGCCGTGGATTTGTAAATTATTAAATTAATTAATTAATTAAACGATGCCGAATAAATCCTCAAACATTCATTCATAATATCGTCGGCTTAATTCTAATACACCGTAAGTCATTTTTTCGACTTGAAGTTTATGATGGATTCATGTTCCCTTTACAGTAATACAATTTTTTTTTTTCAATTTTATAAGATGTTTTGAGTGGATGTATAAACTGCGTCGCAAATAACCAATTCAATCCAAACAATGATTAAAAAAACCTTAGTTTTATGTTCTTACGGTGTATTAGAATTAAGCCGACGATATAATAGTTGAAGATAAATTAATTTTTTGAATTACACTCAATGTAAGTAAATTTAAAAAAATGTTGTATAATTTTCTTATTTATTTATTTTACCATTGTTTATGTTTAACACGGTGCAAACATATCGCTATTTATTCTAGCTAACCATGTACATTTTTAAATTTCAATCAGTTTTTTTTAATAAACTTAAAAATATAACGAAACAACCTTACAGAAAGAAAATTATGTTTGATGTGACTGGAAAACAGCTGGAAGTTGACGGTCAAATATTTTGTATCTTAAAAGCTTGAAAATTAAAATGAGCGGAATAAGACATTAAACAAATTCAATTCAGTGATGAGGTAAGCCAAAAATCATGTAAAAGTTTTTTTTTTGTGGCACAGAAAGGATGACCTGTTCAGTTAGCTCGCTGGCTACCCCACTGGAGGAATATGCCGAAGTAGACAAAAAAGAAGTGAAACCAATAATGTATTATAATATGTGTTAATAACAACGTAATGGACACATTTCGAGAAAGTCCCAAATTACTTTTCGAATCTTGTATGATGGGAACTAACGGGACGATACACGTTCATTAATATAGAAATAATAAAACAAATGTTTTATTCTACTAATGGTTTATTATGTGAGAGAGACGTCTTTCGTCTGATGAGGACATTGTCAATCTGATTTTAAAAATACAACATCATTCATATATATAAAAATATTTACAATAACAATGATAAGAGAGTATAGTATAATATTATAATGAAGTATGTATCAGTAACTAATTCTAAGAAATCACTAATTACAATGCGAGAGGGAGAACAATATGTATATGTATTTGTGTGACAAGGACAAGCATATGCTTGTCCTTGTCACACAAATACATATACATATTGTTCTCCCTCTCGCATTGTAATTAGTGATTTCTTAGAATTAGTTACTGATACATACTTCATTATAATATTATACTATACTCTCTTATCATTGTTATTGTAAATATTTTTATATATATGAATGATGTTGTATTTTTAAAATCAGATTGACAATGTCCTCATCAGACGAAAGACGTCTCTCTCACATAATAAACCATTAGTAGAATAAAACATTTGTTTTATTATTTCGATATGGAATTCTACTACCTAAACACCGACACAGTGAATTCATTAATATACTTTGCATCCTGTGAATGAACTTTACTCGAATTTATATTCTACCAACCCAGACCAAGTACAATCATTTAAAAAAGGACATTTTTCAATTTGCCCTGGCCGTAAATCGAGCCCGGGACACCTTGACTCAAAGGCAAGAGTATTATCTCTGTATTGATATTGTATAAATAGACGAATAAGTAAATAACATATCAAACCAATCAATCCAATCATTCTGTGATTGAAAACTGAAAAAAAAAACATTTTCAGAATAAAATATTCTTATTTTTAGTTTGTGTTTTCGTCATCCAGTCAACCATACTAATGTTACATATATAGATATAAATACGTTATATTTAATATAAAAGTATTTACATTATTTTCGATATTTGATCCCAACAAAAGGTTAACCCGTCCAGACCCAGTGAAGCTTAAATTTATTTTGTTTACAAGGATCTGCACAGGTTAAACCATTTCGATTTTTTATATATTATTATTATTTAGACCGGATGACCCCGGGTTTTTCATCTATTAGGATACTTACTGACTTGGAAAATTAGATTGTTTGCTAACACGTGTTTCTGATATAAAATAATATTATAATTAGCGCATTTGTTTTACTTGTATCCTTTATAGATTTCATGTTATTTGTATATATTGCGCCATACTGTTTATTATTTTTAACTATACTCTATTCTCTATACCTTCATGCATCATCCTACGTGGAGTAGGCAGAGAGAACGAAATTCCATACCGATCTATCTTTACATAGTACTTTATCCGATTCTTCGACATTCATCCAGTTTCTCATACATGCACGCCAAATTCTCTTATTCAAGACGCAGCTGTTCTTGAAAATCTGATCCATTGTGTTCTTGGACATTCGTGCTTTCTCACACCCCCTCTTTCAGGTAAATTATCCTCTTTGCCATCCATTATATTCACGTGTCCAAACAATCGCAATTTATTTACACGCGTTTATTATTAAACTTATTTGTTCTGAGCTATCATCAGATTTGTTTTATTTATGTAGTAATGTTAATTTTTTGAAATTCTAAAGAGTTCATGAACAAGAAATTGATTACAAAGTGTGTTGATATTGACACATCAGCCATGAATTTTTCTTAAACATGCTTCAACAATAGATGGAAACAAAAAAAAATAAACAGTTTTTAATTATTTTATTTTATTTTTATTATCATAAATCCGTTTCCATTCCGAGCCTTTTACATGTTATACTTTACGTAAAACATATAAAAAATATCATTCGCAACACAATTGGAACAAGATAAGAATGAAGATAATTGACGGAGAACAGAATAAAATAGGGAATCAAATTAAGAATAAAATTCTAAACTTATTCAAATCGAATCATGAAAAACTAAAACTAAAATTGGAGTGAGAGTATAAAAATAATATTGAATAAATGCTTGGTTACAATATGTTAAGAATAAAAATTGTAATATAGTAAGGAGATGTCAAGTGGATAGAAGAAAAAAATAACCCGAATATCGCCAGGTACATAAAGATAACACATTATAAAGAAAAAGAATCCCAATATTTTTCGGATAACGTAATTTACTTCGAGTCTTGTGAGTCAAATAACCGCCGAGACTGAATTCATTCATTCATTCATACCTTTATGGCCTTGTTTTTATGGTATTAATTAAATGATAGCAGTAACCAGCATATTATATTACAAACATAAAATGGGTGGCAAAGCTCATCTTATGTGACATTGAAAATAATCTATTAACTTTGAAGTCAAAATTCTCCTTCTTTTTTACCCTTAAGCGTTTTTCTCGAAAACACAGGGTTGAAGTAAGTATCCATTCTCCAGTCAGAATAAATATGCGCCAGTAAGCAACCTCTTCTGATGACATTCATTACTTTCTTCTTCTCCTTGGGCAATTATTAGTCCCACATGGTGGTGGTGTCTGCCTTTCTTGTTTTGTTTCGCCACTTTGTTCTGTCGAGTGCATCCTCATGGAAAACATCGCAGTTCTGCATGTCTTGTCTCTTTTGGCCTTCCTTATGGTCTCTTGTGTCATTGCAATGTGAATAGTGTGCTGTGAAAGAGGATGTTTTAGACCGTTAAAAATAACCATGGGTTGTTTTTAATAAGTAATTATATCGTGTGCTATTTCAGTAAACATATTAGCTGTTCTCTTTGTGTCTAAAAAATGAAACCTAAAATATTGTGAGAAAGTATACATAATATTCAAGTTAATTTATTTATTGGTTTTATTTGATTTAAGATTTTGTTTAATGGGTGGGTTGGAATATATCGCGCTTCTGCGATACACTCGCCAATTGCACAAATTTCTTGTTCAGTAATAATATTGTCGTGTTTATTTCTACTGCTGATTTTTTTTTTGCAAAAAAGATTCATCATCAATAATAACTTGAAAAATAATTACGCGATGTCCTCAAACATAATATTCTCAGTTAAAAATAATACGCTTATGACATGATGGTGCAGTATACCTACAAGCTTTTCTTTTCTACGTTGCAGGAATAAAAGTTTGTTATTTAAATAAGTTTAAAGTTAAAAACTAAATTAAATCATTACAATTTTATTATTTAAATTTATTTGTTGAAATTTTATATTATCATATTTAACTTAACCTTCTGGGAATTAAACGTTTATCTTTCGTAATTATTCGTGAAAATTATTTAATATCCATACATAATTAATTATTATTACACATAGGTAATTAATAATACATTATTTAGGATCCTGAAAACAATAGCACACAATTTTCAGGAATTAATATTTTAATGTGAGTAATATTTATTTTACTGCTGCTAAATATCCTTGAAATTGTTAAATATTTAGCTATCTATTCTTCTTCCAAGCCGGTCCCTCAATGCTGAGGATCGTGACCTCCATGACCCCAACCAAGCGACAAGCTCATCCACCGCGCCCTGTCCTCCACCTGCCTAAACGCCTCACACACTGTACCCCCTGCGGCATCTCTCACATGATCTGACCATCTTGTTGGTATTCGGCCCCTACTTCTTCTTTCTTCGACTCCACCAGACAAAATATTTTTTTCCAGGTTGTATGGCTCACGTCTTATAATATGTTCGAAAAAGCTTAGTTATCTATACAGGCATTATATACATTTATGCAGGATTGGGCACATTATCGTCAGCAATTACATACCTTCTGAGTGAAAGCAGATTCTCCATGTCAATGGAGGATATTGTCCATCTGTATATATCAATAACAATCAGAATAGAAAACAAACAGGATCGTTCACGGAAAACACAAGCACAGATGATGTTACAGGAACGAAAATGAGTTAGAAATCTTTGAAGATGACCCCAGCAGGCAGACATAAGATGCATATCCAGCACATATGTACACGGCAGTAAGCCCATGAACACAGAAGAATAAATATAAATCATATATAGATATGGACAATTCAAATAGATTGAGCTAGTCCCAAACTAGATACGACCATTATTTTGTGAGTGTTTAAGCGACGATATATATTATGCTTTATATTATACTCAAGCGTGGAACAATTTGAAAAAAGCCATTCCTCATTTTGATCTGCCCGGGAAACGAATCCGGGATCTAGTGGTTCAAAGTGTAACTCACGCACAAAAAAAAAAAAAAAAATAGACGCCACGATCACTGTAATCGCTTTAAAGATGGAACTAGACGACATAAGTAAGTAACCATTATGTACCATCTGTTTTATCTAATGTTTCACATTTGATAAAAAAAATAGACGCCACGATCACTGTAATCGCTATAAAGATGGAACTAGACGACATAAGTAAGTAACCATTATGTACCATCTGTTTTATCTAATGTTTCACATTTGATAAAAAAAATAGACGCCACGATCACTGTAATTGCTATAAAGATGGAACTAGACGACATAAGTAAGTAACCATTATGTACCATCTGTTTTATCTAATGTTTCACATTTGATAAAAAAAAATAGACGCCACGATCACTGTAATCGCTATAAAGATGGAACTAGATGACATAAGTAAGTAACCATTATTTTTTTATTTTTTTTATTATGGCGGCTCATCCCGTTGGATTTTATGGCCATATTTCCATCTTACATATAAAAAACATCATATATATATTTTAGGCGAAGAGAGAGAGAAAAAAAAGGGAAAACAAGAAAAAGCGAAAAACATTCATATCAGAATCATATTCCTTTGGACGGATTCAAATATAAGATCATTAACTTGTCGAGAGTTCAGTCCAAGAAGGTAAACAATATTAACAGGGTACTCAACGTTTATGAATTTAAAATATATGTCCATAGCGTCCCTAATTGGACAATGGACATCCTAGGATGCTATGGTCCGGCGTTTCCTCGTCCCAACCACACTCGTACCATCTGTTTTATCTAATGTTTCACATTTGATAAAAAAAAATAGACGCCACGATCACTGTAATCGCTATAAAGATGGAACTAGATGACATAAGTAAGTAACCATTATGTACCATCTGTTTTATCTAATGTTTCACATTTGATAAAAAAAATAGACGCCACGATCACTGTAATCGCTATAAAGATGGAACTAGACGACATAAGTAAGTAACCATTATGTACCATCTGTTTTATCTAATGTTTCACATTTGATAAAAAAAAAAACTATATACCTACGTGCATTGAATGCACCCAAAAAAAATCGTTAGGTTAGACTTTCAAATATATTCGTTGATTCTCAAATAAAAATAAAAATTCGCCATGAGGGTGGATCCAAAAGTCACAAACAATAAATTTAAGTTTGCTTTTTATTTGTCGTAATCCCTGGGCATATAAAATGTCTCTGAAAATCTATTTCTTAGCGTATGTACGTGACTTTGGAGGGGAGATTATATGTCTACACATTATTATACATTTTTTTTTTATTTTTAGTCTGATGGTCGTTATAAGACAAGTCTAAGCACTTTTTTACACACACACACATTCACATATGTTTTTTAAAAAGCTTGTAGATTTTTACTGTCTAAATAATTTTAAATAATCCCACATGTGTTTTATTTTTCTTGCTATTTCATGTATGAAGAATATTTTGTAATTTTTTTTAGTAGCATTTTTAGTAATATATCTACCTTTTTTTGCACTTAATAATAATATTTATGAATATTTCTGTTCCACGTGTAAGTAAAAGATAAAAAATATACCACCAGACATCTTTTTTGTATTTTTTTTTCAATTCCATTCATTGTAAAATTCAATAATTTTACAAGTTGAAAATTTTGGCTTTATTTAAATAAATAAATATTTGAACATTCTACAATCGGATTCGGAAAATAATATTTCATAAATTATTAAATTGGTGAGAAGCACCCGGCAAAGAATTGGTCACTCACTCTTGTCCGTGAGTTTTCGAGTTTCCTGTAAAAGGCAGGTGTTCGAAAAAATAAAGACATTTTACATCTCAGATTCAGCGATGAGGTTTGCCACCAATCCTGAATGTCTCTTTTTTAACTTTAAGTCGATTCATAAGCGTCGAAAATCTGTGCCATGCACTCCTAAAGGAAGTTCACATTTGTATGTGTATCATATACAACATACCTACCTAGTTAATACCTTTTCATATATTGACTATCGGTGAGTTTGATCAATTGGAATGATTAATCTAGAGTGGTTTAAAATATGATTGATCAGCTTTCAATTGTAAAAATCAGGTCTTTGGGATTGGAGCCGTATTTTATCCAGTGGGCATATGAATAACTGGTTGCCAACGTCCTGAATTGTACCACACTTAAACTGTACACATTATAATATTCTTAAGATTTGCATATATTTTTTTCAGTAGCATAACAAAGAATTTCAAATCCTTTTCATTTTTTTTAAATATTATCTTGATCTCTATATTAAATGATATTATTTTCTCAAGCCACATACCAATTAGGGAAGAATTTTACTTTTCAATTTTAAATAGTTGCCTAGTATTGTTCGACCCAAACAATAGGTTGGTTTTATTATTTTTTTCTTTTGAAAAAACAAATACCTATATATTGAATCTTTTGTTCGTGTTTTCAATTGATATTCTATAAGCGAGGTAAAAAAAATAACATTGGCGTATATCCCAGTCTGAACCAACTTATTAATAATTATAATAATGCAGGTACCTACGGACTTTACTTGTTTGATAAGCAAAATATGTAAATATAAATTTTTGCATCGGTTTCTACTTTTAGATTAAAAGTCTACTTAAATTACTCATCTAGCTACGAGATATGAAGTACTACATATGTGTGAAGATAAATACAAATTTTAGAACATACTCTCCTTAACTTGGCATTGTCAGAACATGACCCTGTCAGAACCATCGTCTCTCCTGTATCACGGAGATTGCAGATCTCTGCTGGGTGCGTAGGCGCCCAGCGTCATTCGTGACGTGTTCATTCCATCTTACATCCGAAATCCTCCGATTAGATAGATCGTCGGCTAAAAAGAGCACTGTTTTTCCTTCCGCAATGGTTCTGACGGTCCGGACGTCCCTCTTTCACAAAACACCGTTACTATAACAATGACACTCTAACAAAGTCCTATAACAAAGCGCTGGGAATGTAGTGGGAAGAGGTAACGCTTTTGGCACGGAGTCCAACTATCTACAATACATACATATATTAAATATACCGCAACGAATAAGACCAATGGATCTTTCAAACTATTGTGTTCGATATCTGTTGAGCATAATAATTATGACAATTTTTGTCAACTACTAACAAACGTACTGTTTTCGAAGAGGTAATTTGCAAAATCAGTTCGTTGTGCAGATGAAATGTATAATGAATAATATCCTTACTCAATCCTGTGATTTCTTTTCATGGACTTCATCATACTTTTTCCGATAATTTCTAATATTTATTTATTTATTAAACGATAAATGGTTGTTGCCTTTTTTAATAGTAAATTAAAATACTTTACTTACTACAATTTACATCAATGCATATCATTTCTCTACACTCCATATAATTTATCATGTCAACAGAAGAAGAAAAACAATACAAAAAGTATATGTAACAAAATCAAAATACATAAATACTATCAAGAATATATTGATTTGGATATTTGATGCGCCACTGTTTCTCAAAGTATTATTTTATTATTATTCACAGGTACCTACCTTATGCCTATAATACATATTATATGGGTCTCATTGAATAAATCAATTACATTGTAAAATATGTAGGTATGTATTGAAGACTTTTCTTCTTATTATGTGTGTATTGAAGCGGAAATATTTCGCTAACCAGGGCTTACAAAAAATGTTCCGAAAACATGTCTCAAATTTTAAAATATTACTACTAATAATCTGACAGGCATATTTCACAAGTGGGGTAGCCAGTGGACTAACTGCATAATATAACAAAAATAATCAAATAGAGTAAGGTAAATAACCATCGCTGCGCTGATTAAAAGCAGAGTTACCTAAATAACCGATTCAGTCTGCCTTGGTAGGGGCTCATGCTCAGTCAGGTAGATCTTATGATTCACAATGTTCTCTAAACACTAGTAAAATTTACTAATACTACGTACATATACCATCACGGCATATCCCACTAATGGAGAAGCCAGCAGATCAGCGGCATATAATAAACATGCAAGCTGTCCTTCCTGTGCCAATATAAAATCAACACATTCAGGATGGGTGGCAAAGCTCACAGCTGAATTTCAGATGTAAGAATGTCTTAATTTTTTCGAACACCTGCCTTTGACAGGATACTCAAAAATTTACGGAGATGATTGGGAGACCAATTCTTTACCGGGTGCTCCACGGTATAAAATTTAATGTAGGTATAAATTTATAAAAGATCAAGTTGTTCTCTAAGTGCCATTAAAATAGTCATTCAGAATGCATGGTAAACCTCATCGCTGCACGCAATTAAATAGCATAATTTCCCCAAAATATTTTAATATTTTTAGTTACATGAAAAATGTAAGATGCAGCATCACTCATCTATTGGGTGCAATGCCAGAAAAAAGAGAGGGAGAGAGAGAAAAAAATGTAAGATTTTCACAAGTTTTCATATGCATTTCTCCTTTCACGGTATCTCCCACAAATGGGGTAACCAGCGGACCAACTACTTGTGATAAAGTACAAATTGTCTTCTTAGTGACAATTAAATTGAATACCTTCAGGATGGCTATGTTTCATTTTGAATAATTTATATAAACCATATATTATTCTGCTCTGAAATGAATTTACTTATCTCTCAACCTACACACCTATAAATAACTTTTTCAGACATCTTCATTCTATATTCTCCTATTCCAGATACGTGACCGTCCCTACTCCAATTCAACAAGAAAGTACACAAGGGTCACTCAATAAGTATCAAGCACAAACTATGATAATAATAATAATAATAGTACATACTAACAACATATTTGTAAAGAGAGAGAATAATAATAATAATATTATTATTTGCTATTATCATTATACCCTAGATAGAATCTAATGAATAAAATCTTATGTTAGGCTAATAGTGCTTAAGTAAAAAGGGTTCTTATACCTTCAAAAGGACAGGATTACTAATATTAGTTGTCTATGTACCTATTTATTATTGGGTCTCAATTTATCTACTATGACTAGTGTTTGCACCCACGTATTTTGTAGTTTGCTAAAGATGTTCATGTTTTGAAAATTTAATGTTCGATTATATACCTATTCGTATTTTAAGTGTTTGGAATGAAGGGTATAGGATTGTCTGAATGTACCAAATACTGTCCCTTTTCGATTTATTGTCTTTGGTACTTCAACCATAAATCTCACGTTATTGTGTGTGAAAATTCTAACATAACAAAAGGACTTTGTAAATTTCTTATTATATTCCATTATGTATATAGTGAGTTACAATCCATTGGATTGGTCTGAAACGAATTTAGATTTTCTTCTCCATTCCTCCAAAATTCAGCTAATATCTTTAGTTCTACGTATGTGACATAGTTCATGTCCTTCTTCACTTGGTCCATATACATAGGTGTCTCTTGATGAGCAAGCCTGGTTGCCCGATGTTGCGGCCATTGGCATTAGTTATATGAAAATAAAATTGAAGTATTTTTATTTACAAATACCCAAAACTTTCCGTTTTTAAATATTTTTCAGTAAGTTAACTTTACATTTCATTCAACTATCCATTTAATAAGTATTATCAATTTTCATGCGACGCGAAAGGGCTAACGAAAAAGAAAAGTTGCCGGCCCTAAAATAAATGGTGAACTTCGACTCATTGTCTGCAGTGATGATAATGAAAAAAATACTGGTGCACAATTCTATTCTGGTACCAACTTTTATGTATGCATGCAAAACTTGAACGCGGTTGAAGAAGGATGAAAATATAATAAATACTGTGGAGATGCGATCGATCAGAAATAAGGGTAGGTATTAGAAGAATGAGTAGTTGCAAGAGGAGTGTTGAGGATAGAATGCGTGTAAATAAGTAACGATGGCTTGGACAAGTGGAACGAATGGATGAAAAGAGGATGAAAAAGAGGCTATACTCATTTGAAGGGGGGAGGGGGGGTAAGGAAGCAGTGGCGTCCGAAAAGCACAAAACCACATGGCTTGATCAGGTAGATCAAATTATTAAAGACGGCGGTGTTGAAAAAGAAAAATCGACGTCCTACTTGCATGAATGTTTCAGAAGTGAAAGAGGTATGTTAGGATGGCGTTATTATCTTTAATTATATACATGACGTTTCATTCTCTTTGCCAAACCAACTTTTTTCACGGGTTTTTCTTAACCCTTAACCGGAATCGTGGGTCCATTTGGACCCGACATAAACAAAAAAACCGTTTATTTTTTAAACGCGCGCAGTTACACTTTTGCGCGCCAATCTAATCTCATTACGTCGCGAGTCGCGGCGGGTGCCAGACGCGTGGTGCTTTCTCACCATTTTTTTTTGTTTTTGAATGATCTCATAAAGAATGTTTGTTTTTGTTAATGGGAAGAGACGTAAAACCCTGTACTTTGATTAGTTTTTTGAGTTTTTTTTTTGTTATTATAATTTTACATGTCAAAAAAGGGACTGATAAAAACTTGTGCTAAACTTGGTTCCTAAGAAGAAAAGCCAAAAAGATGTATAATTTAAAAATGTTAATTAATAAAACTACCTTACATACTACAAACAACTAGTTTCAATACATCTATAACCCATTTAATGGTTAATAACGTCTATATTACAAAAAAAAACTTTATTTCAGTTAGCGGGTCCATTTGTACCCGCGATTCCAGTTACGTTGACCGAAATAGCGATTCCGGTTAAGGGTTAATCGTAACATGGGTTTTTGTATAATTTAATTAAGTTTTTGTATGTTAATGCTGAAAATTAGTATTAAAAATATCTTACAAACTTTCTTAACAAAATATGTATTAGTAATAATGTACATATTTAATGAGAATAATATTTCATGAGATATTATCGATTAGCTCAGAACTGCTCTCGGTGCGGAGGGCATATTTTTTCTGCACTGTGCTACCAAGAAGAGAATTAAAGAGCAAAAAGAAGGAAAACATATAATCAAGTCCTTAACTAGTATTATTTAATATAACATTAATTATCAGTCATTCTATTTTAACCTATTTAAATGTCATATTATAATTTAAAAAAATAAATAAGAACCTTTCTATGTTCATATAAACAACATATTTTATTATATTTTCATCGAAATAAATATTAGTATCCACTTAGTTATTATGTAATCCTTACGTTTTCATGGAAATATTAATGATGCTATTTGGTAATTTGAATTATTATTATTCTATTCAAATATGTTATAACCATAGTAAAATTGTTATTACATTTTTATTACGGATCGACTTTCTGATTGATCCTCATATGATTTCTAAGAATTTGTAGATATTATTTTGTGAATTTTGAAAAATAGAATAAACATGTCTTTAGGTAGGTATTAAAAGAATTAAGTAATGAGGAAGTACATTTTTATGGAAAAGATTTTTATTATGTTTTCAAATATTAAAAAGATGAGCCGTGGCCTGCTGATGGATTCTCGGACATTCAACTGAGAGATTCCGTATTCCATACCTCCAGCTGCAAGCCTTTTCCACTTTTCCAAAACATATTCCATATTGTTTACTTTGGGCAGTTTTAGTACTTAGTGCAAACAAACCCATTTTCATATTTATTTGAAATACTTAAATAATTTAATTGTTTTTGAAAACACAACTATAAACCATTTTAAGGACTTTTTTGCAGAAATTATGCAGAAAATAGTGTCTAAAAAGTTTACGTGCCTCACAGTAAAAATAAGAAACCAGGTCTCACTATTTATCTATCTATACCATCGCGGTAGGTATGTGTCATAACTGGGGCAACCAGTAGACTAACTGCATAACTGACTAAAGTACAACTTGTGCTCTCCGTGTCAAAAAGTCAGACATTTAAAATGAGTGGAAGAGATCAGGTTAAAACTAAGCACTCATTCTGCTTTTAAGGCAAAAGATCTTTGCATCTTTCGCTACATATTGGTGTAGCGCGGAGGTAGCGCCTTTGGTTCCAAGGTAGCGAGTTTGATTCCTGGCCAGGGTAAAATGAAAAACAGTATTTTTCAATTTGCCTTGGCTTGAGTGTAACATTCATAAAACGCATTGTATAAAATTATGTTTCCAGTTACGCACAAAACAAGATTAATAAAAAATACCTTAGTTTGAGATGATTGATCTTTGTATATTTTCCATATTTATGTTAGTTGCTATGTCATTTTTTCTCTCTCAACATCTGAACAAAAAATAGGGTTTCGTCAGTAGCTAAGAGATTTTTTTTATCTTGGTTTTTGCAATAAACCCAAATTCAACCTTATACACCTTTCACAGTAAGCTAAAAGCTTGCGCCATGAAAGAGGGGTTTGCCGGCATCAGTGCACTTGTATTTGTGAAAATACACTTTCTTACTACTCACTAACAAGGTATATTGTTAGGTAAAATAAATAAGTAAATAAATAAGACGTCTTTATAGGTATTGTGTTCTCTTTGTAAGACTCTATTTCAAGAAATTCTCAGTCAACACAAGTCCAAAAAAGTAGAACTCACTTACCGTAAATATTTTTAAAGGTTAAAGGCTATGCATCAAATTGGACTTTCTTGAAAATGAATTACTAGTAGGGGAAGAGGGGGCAAAACCGGGTATCGGGGCAGAACCGGGTACTAGTAATATCTTCAATATCACACGAATATAGACCGTGATCAAACAACCCAAATGCACTTCAAAATGGTGTCAGTCGATGCACAAAATTGGACGTGAGTGGTAGTGTTCGTTATCGCAGAAGCATATTCTAAAAATATTTTTTGCTGTTTTTCGTACTTTTTAATTGTGACACCAATATTGAATTTGCCTACACTTTGTGTATGTATAGATATTCATTATTTTGTATATGCACGGTGTTAAAATAGTTATTTTTCTTCTCATTTAACTGTGTTTTAATATTCGTGTTGTAACGCTTGTAAAAAAAACACACTTTAGTTTTAACACGTGCTCTTGGGGCATAATCGGGTACACAAAGGAGGGGCAGAATCGGGTATACCCGGTTTTGCCCCTGTCTTTTGTAGGTATGTACCATTGTACCATATATTAAAATAAAATGTTAAAAACAATATATCTTCGTTGCTTCTTCATAACGACGCACGTGTAAAAGATATTTTTTTTTATACTTGAAATTAAAAGCTTACAGAGACATTGAAATAATTGTCAGAACAAATAATTTATTTATTTATTCTTTTTGCACAGCATCATTACGCAACAAAGTTAACAAAACAATTTCAAAATAATATATTATGATAAAATGCAGTGATTATCACTTTACAAGACGTTACTAACACCCAAAGTAAGATTATTGCTTTAAAAGGAAGACGACAGGTAGGCAGCATAGCATCCGCTGAAAGAGGTCAACTTATAACAGCCGAAATTTGTGTGTCTGCTGGAGGAACGTGGGTACCACCGTTTTTGATTATCCCTCAGCAACGAATGAAGCCAGAACTTATGAATGGCGCTCCACCAGGTACAGTGGCTGCACGTCATAAAATAGGGTGGATTCAGTCAAAAATATTTGAAGAATGGCTACGACATTTTATATCTTCATATATTCGCAAGAACTGGGATAAGGGATATATCTAGGGCAATCGACAGGTTTGGTGAGAGGACAATGAGTGTTTAGCAAGACAGATTGACCACTGGAAGAACGGGTAGACTTGTATACAAGTTCTTTCCAGATGTTCGTGAAAGACAGAGAATGAGCTTCTTGTCCCTTGATCATTTTTCTGTACAGCTTAACACTGGACATGGTCAGTTAATGAAATTAAAACCAAATGACATCCTGGCAATGTGCACAGAAAAAAAGCACCAAAACGTGGAAAAAGGCAGTCCTGACAAGTTCTCCCTATTATAATGAATTAGAATCAGCTATCATCCTATCAAATATAAAAAAGAAAAAAAAGGAACGGTCACTGAATAAAAAAAATCAAGGCGAGAAGAAAAAAAATCTCCTTCTCTGAATAATATTGAAATAGAAAACGAACTATTGTCGAATTCTGACTAAATAACTTAATATTCTGATTTCTTAGAAGTTTTAAGTTGTACCCGGTTTTGCCCCACAGCCCTACCCGGTTATGCCCCAACCCATGGGGCAAAACCGTATTTTACTATACATTTCATTTCATGACTTTATTCGATTATTTTTTAGATTATTGTATTTTTATATGTGTATATGCAATGAAAACATTCGTGTTCTTCGTGTCAGATGTTTATTTTGAATAAAAGTTTGTTGTGATTGGTAAAACGGCCTTTCTTCCTTAGATACCCGGTTCTGCCCCCTCTTCCCCTACCTATGCTAATGTTCTAAATGTTTTTGGAACGAGATTTGTTTTTACCTTTTATGATTTTGTAAACATGATGCTTTGTGAATATTTGTAACGTAATATTATGATCGAATATAATTTTAATTATAATGTAAAAAGGCTTAAACGCCGTCTAATTTGTTAAATAAATAAAATAGCTGTATCGTTTAAGAATTATTTACCTACCTATTTTGAACTCTAATTATGTATCAATCTATCTATCTGTACCCTCACGCCGAACCCTTAATAGGGTGGCCAGAAAAATTAAAGTTTCTATAAAGCTACCCTTAAATATTTATTTCGTTTCCTCTGCATTTATAAAATTTCTCATATATCTATGTACGCTAATTTCTACCACTCAACACGCGGTCGTCCTTGAGAATTCGATCCGACTTTTGTCATCCTTTTATTATCGGAATGTCCTCAACAATATTTAAAAAAAATGATACATTCGGTATCGGTGGCATTCGTTAAATTTCAGTTTTATATTTATGAAAATCTGTTTTTTCTTCATTCAGACATTCGAACATTTATAGAAAAAACTACTACTACTACTACTATATCATCACGGCATATCCCACAAGTGGGGTAGCCAGGAGACCAGCTGCATGTAAGAAACATGCAAGCTGTCCTCTTCGTGCCAATATAAAATCAAGACATTCAGGATGGGTGGCAAAGCTCATCGCTGAATTTAAGATGTAAAATGTCTTAATTTTTTCGAACACCTGCCTTTTACAGGACACTCGAAAAACTTAGGGAGAAGAGTGGGAGACCAATTCTTTACCGGGTGCTATAGAAAAAAGCGAGAGATCTTTTAAATGCTAAGGATTTCAATGAATTTCGAGCGTTTTTTTCTACTAAGGACTAATTCCCAACACATCTGTAACATACGAAATAGTCGGTACAATGTATTATTACCATCACGAATCTTAACCATTTTTCTTGTCAGAAGCAATCCGAGGTTCTTGTCCAGATCCGGAAACTTCACCCGGAGTCGCTAGGTAGGCAGGCAAGTAACGTAAGTAGTAGGTACATTAGTTAACTCTTCGTGATGCGAATGATTGGAAATTTCTTACCATACAAACGTGTTAGTTTTTCTTACTACTACTACTACTATACCATCACGGCATATCCCACAAGTGGGGTAGCCAGCAGATCAGTTGCATGTAAGAAACATGCAAACTGTCCTCTTCGTGCCAATATAAAATCAAGACATTCAGGATGGGTGGCAAACCTCATCGCTGAATTTAAGTTTTTCTTTAAATTCTTAAATTTTTGTTCTCATTTGCTCAATTCAAATACTTTGTATTGTTTTTAATCATATATTTATTTTCAAAAGCTTTGTTTTTTTTTCATTTAACTTAATTTTGTAGTGTAAAATCTATATATTTCCAATTAACTTTATAAAAAATACCACTTTAACCTTCACCTAGCATCACGCCATTTATACCAGTAGGGTAGCCAACAGACCAGGGCCCGAAGTCAAAACATATTGAGGATACGTCTTCGTGTCGCAATGGTTCGAATTATGTTGACGACGTTGCAAGCAAGTGTCAATTTCGTTACTAAGATACACAATAGTTACGAAAATTGACACTTTGGTGCAACATCGTCTATATTCAAACGCTAAAGGAACGAAAACGTAACGTTGAAATATGTTGTGACTAAACTTAAGACCCAGGAGCCTAAGACGGATTGCTCGTACCGTCAATAACGCTACATTATCTCCATGGTAACAACGGTGCAACATTAGCAATTTCCGTTGTTACCGTGGAGATAATTTAGCGATACTGACGGTACGAGGAGTTGGGTATAACTAACATGCAAAGCTGTCGTCTCCCTTTGCCAAAACACAAATTCAATTTTTGTCATAAGATTCAAATAAGTTAATTCAAATTCGCATATGTATGTTTCAGTGAAAATTATTATGTATCTTAAGTCAAGTGCTTTTCATGTTGTGTTAAATGGATACCTATATTATTCCAAAATAAGTATGTTGAATACTTACAATGGATCTGGCTTGGACGTGCCGATTTTTTCTTCAGGAAATGGACTAATTCTTCTTTGTAGCTATGTATTCTATGGTATTATTGTCGCTTGTATACCTTCTCTTTCTTAAATATTCGGTTGCTTTTATTTTGTTTTTTTTTTTTTGAAAATCGAAAATATTTTTCATACTACGTGTTTGAAGTAAAATATATATTTAATAGGAATAATATTGTTTTGAGCCTTGCTTAAGTCCTAAGCCTGAGGACATTTTTTTTTATTTGTCACGTATAAAAACAACTGATCATAAATACTATATTTTAATGATAACCGATAATACCTATAAATATTTTTTTTATTGAATCATGTAATGAACCTACCCGGCAAAGATTTGGTCACCCGCTCTTTTTAGTAAGGTTTAGAGTGTCCTGTAAAAGGCAGATGTTCGAAAAAAATAAAAACATTTTCCATCTTGCCTTTTGACATTTTGCATTGCCAACCTTCGTCTTACTTTTTTGTTGGAACAAAGAGGAGAGATTATAATATGATTATTGCATGCACCTGTTCTACTGGTTAATTTATTTTTGGGATATGCTATGATATAACAGTAGTAATAGAAATAAATGAACCTAATTGAATTTAGACAAATTAGGTAACAATCCAAAAAGGCATACCCATAGTGAAATGAAATATATTATAGAAAGGAATACGCTTTTGTTGTGACAGCAAAGGAGATTGACAGCTGGATTCGAATCCCGTACTCACAAATCAAAATCTGAAGGACTACCAACAGGTCCCTACTAAAATGTATTAAGAATAATCGAAAATGTTTGTTATCTTGTCTTGTTTTCCAACTGAATTTTGAACTGAAAAGAATTTTATTTTCCAATGTAAATGATTGATATCATTATCATGAAACAATACATCAATCTCTTTCATTCCTCATTCTTTAAACATGTCAAAAACACCCTTTGATCAATAGTACCACAATAAACTTTGACTGAGTTTCTCTTATCTCCTTTCATTCATTCAGTTTTTCTTTTTATTTCACAAAATTATTTAAAAATATAATATTTTTAAAGTGAAAGCCTGGCTGTGATTAAAGAATACATTGTAGCTCATTTTGCATAATATATTTTGTGGATTTTATTTCATGGAATATTCCACTAGTGGGATAGCCATTTGACTAAATCAATGTTATAAATAAGTAGGACGTCTTCTACGTGCCATAAAAAATAATATATTCATCATGCTGACAATATAATTATATTACATTGTTGACCGAGTATTCAAAGAGGTCATGTGATGGAAAACTACCAGAAAAGAGTGACAGGCCAATCTTATTCCAAAAGTTTTAAAGATTAATATGCAATGTCTTAATAGTAATTTTTGACAATAATTGAGAGAATAATTATTAGTCATTTAGAGTAATAGAATCAGTTTTAATGCTATACAAATAATAATACGTTTAAAACAATACTTTATTCGATTACACTATTCCACCCGACACGAGTGATTTATAACAAATCAATACGAACAAGTGAAAAAGAACAAGTGTTTATATCTTCCCAAATGAAAAGTGATCTTTATGCATTGCTTTGCCGCTAAGATATGTACATATATTATTATGGCTTGTTATTGTCTCTTGTTTCATTTCTTTTTTCTATATTGTGCTGTCTTTAATTTACAATTCTATTTGTGTATATATTATGGGTTGGTTGGAAGATAACGCACATCTGCGATAAACTCACACATTCCACAAATTTATTTGTTCAGTTATAATGTTGTCGTATTCATTTTTTATGTTTATTATTTTTGTGCAATAAAGATTATTATTATTATTACTAATTCATTGCAAGAATTATGTTTTAAAATCAAGTATTTCTGTAAAGGAAAAGACTCGAGTCATGAATTGAGAATAAATATACATGCCTATTAATATTTTAATTTTTAATTAAAACAGCACCACTTGGTATTTCATTTCCACAGTGAATCGGTCTACGTGATTTGATGAGAATCGGAAGGTTCCGATAATATCTCGAACAGGGGAGAGTCCAGTCGTTGTAGGCGGACGCGTTGTAAAAATATATCTTTATTGTATAATATGGTGCTCCAGGTGTGAGTGACTTGTTAGATTTTATCACTGGTATCTTTCTTTCAATTACTTATCATGGCACCCCGTGCATGAAGAAGAAGCACCCCCTGTCAGTTATTTTTTTGTGTTTTGACATTTTTATTAACACTTTCACTACGGCGTATTTTAAGAACGTTTTTTACTCATTTTTTTCTATTTATTCCTTACTTATTTATAGTGGATGTCTACCAGAAAATCTATTACTAATAATTACACATTTCATATTCAAGTGGGTTAATGCAAAGGAAAACCTATAAGGTTAACCTTAACCTCGAACTGAGGTGTGCACTGTTTGGATGTTAGATTGTCGGAATGTTAATATTGCTTACCTACATATTTGTATTTTACATGTCTTTCATCTATTGCGTACTATATTCAATAAAATAAATAAATAAATTATTAACAATAGTAATTTGGAGAATGATTAGTATATTTATTGCAAGACTTATATAAGATGTACTTTAACTAGCGGTCTGTCTTCTGTCAATGATTACGTAGATATAATCATGGCGATACACAATAATCTTGTCTAGACCAATATATGAATATTTTTTTTCCACGTCAGAGCCTTTTACATGTTTACTAAAAAAAAAACATAAACAGCAATAAAAACTTGATAGACGATGACAAAAATTGCACATAAATTGATTAGTAGCATAAACATAATTTATATAAATAATGCTGAATAAAACTTAATTTATAGGTACACAAAAAAATATTTGAAATTAAAATGATATTCAAACAATGAAAAATTGCAAAATATCAGTTATGGATTTTGATTCAAGAAATAGAATTAGAAATTGAAAAAAAAAATTAATAAAGAACCATGTAAAAAACTGAAATATGTAAGTTTTATTAATTAATATCTACATAAAGTAATAACGAATTATAACATCATTTACATAAAATTCAGTAGGACCTCCAAAAACACATTTTAATAAAATAACAATATAAAATTAAATTTGTAGGTGAAAATGTTCACATTTACCGACCAAATTTTAACAATAATTTAGATAAAGGGTTTCGTGTTATTAAATTTACAAGATTCTTATAAAATTAACATAATAATATTCTAGCAAGCTCATCCTGTAGATATATATCTACGTACATACAGCTTTACATATTATAATAACTTATATTATATGAAAGCTTCTTTGCATACATGTATGTATGTATGTATATAAGGGGGCTTTCTACACGCGAAAGCTCTAAGGAATATCATAATTATTTAGTACTTACTTAATGTACCTTTTATGTACTCTACCTATTTTAAACAATATTTCAGTGATTATAGGCTTTCATTAATTATTTCAATTCAAAAAAGTAACAAATGAAATGCCTTCTTACAAAAAATATTTTTATTTATTTATTTATTTATTTATTTATTCATTCTTTACTGTACATTGATAAAAAACAATTACATAAAAGATATACATTCAAATTAAATACAATCAATATACAGAGGGCGAGTTTATCGCAAAGGCGCAATCTCTTCCAACTAACCCAAAAGTATTAACTTAAAAAATAAAATAAACACATGATGAAAATAAAATCAACAATCCAAAGGATTTTGGAAAAAAAAGGAGAAAAAAAAAAATACATCCACAAAGTGAACATACATATACAAAACATACATAATAATAATAATCTTTATTGCACAAAATTAGTATAAAAAGAAGAAAAAAACATGGTAACATAACAATAAAATACATAATTTTGTGCAATGGGCGAGTTTATTGCTGAAGCGCAATATCTTTCAACTAACCCATTAAACAAAAACAAATAATAATAATAATATATAAATAAATAAGTAAAACAAAATAAAATAATTTAAGATATATATAGATAAATATATAAATAAACACATATGTATACCAAAATAAATTTACACATAAAATAAGCTACTCAAATATATACCTACCTAATCAAAAGAAATAACATCGGATAAGCGACTCGACACAGATGTTGAGTAGGGACGGATGGGATAAAGTGGAAGGGATGGGGTAGGACTGCTCATCGTGTTTGGATACACGAAAAAAAAAAAAATTATAGTAAAATATTGAAAACCTTAGGAATTTTTTGTATGTAAACGCAACAGAAGACTAGCGACCATTAACCTCCTTCTTGAAGATATAAAAAGAAGAACAAGTGCGAATTTTTTGCGGCAGCTGGTTCCATAACCTAGCACCATGAACTGAAAAAGAATCGGTGTAACAGCTCGAACGATGGGACGGGATAACCAGAAGATTATTGGAGGCCGATCGTAGTGGTAGTCCATGAGAGTGTAAAAACTCAAACCTTTCCTTCAAATACAACGGAGTGTTGGGATCAAATAAAACCTTATAAAGAAGACAAAGAGTGTGAACATTTCTGCGTTGAGGAATAGTTTGCCAGCCAAGGCGTTCACGATATTCAGATATATGATCATACTTCTTGAGCCCGAACACATATCGAATGCAAGTATTCTGAAGACGTTCCAACTTATTCAAGCCTTCCACCGAGAGATCCAAATACATACATACACACATATATATAAAAAGGGAGAGACTGCAAAAAAAAAGATACAAACATACATGCATAAAGGGAAAGAAAAAGGGGGAAAAAGGGGGGGGGGGGTAGGAGTGATGGGTTTCAGGTTTCAGAGGCTGTGTTTGTGTTTGTGGAAATCATTTTGTCCTTAACGGCTCGCTTGAAAGACGTCAGACTTTGATTTGGGACAACTTATTGAAGGGCAAGTGTCGAACTTGTGTGTTGAAAGACTTGGTTGAGAGTAGCCAGAGGTCCTGAAAGCAGCGCTGGACAGGAATCTCTGGAGCAGGTACCTATGTAGACGCAATGGGCTCCCGACCCAACAAGGGGAAGAAGATGTATGTATGTTTATAATGTATTTGGGACAACTTTGTGAAAGTTAATTTTATTTAATTTAAGATGAAAATGTAACACTGTTTATTTTCATTATGAATATAATAAGAATCAGAAGCCTTTCGGATAGAAAACTATCATAAAGTTTCTAATAAAAACTCACTGATAATGGTCATCTACCCGAAAGGCTCATAAGTCTATTAATATTCATAGTGAAAGTAATCAGTGTTTTTATCTTTAAATTAATTAAATAAAATATATTATAGACAATATTATTAAAGACTTATAGGTTATGAATTTTGATTAATTAATTCACATTAGATTCAAAATTATTTAAATATTCTATATTTTCAAGTGTAACTTTGTGGAAATACATTATAAAAGATAATATTTAAATTAAAACACTGTTTAATTCCACTATGAGATTGCTTTAATTAAAACGTTTTCGACTACAATGTAGTCATCATCAGTAATAACACATCATCAGTATTGTGTTATTACTCATCATCAGTATTGTGTTATTACTGATGATGACTACATTGTAGTCGAAAACGTTTTAATTAAAGCAATCTCATAGTGGAATTAAACAGTGTTTTAATTTAAATATTATCTTTCAAAATTATTTATTAATTCCGGTGATGAATATTTCTGTTTTATTTTCATTATATTTTTAAATGAATTATTTACTATCTGGAACTTTTGTATATTTCTTTTTTGAACTAGCCTATGTATAATGTATTTTATTTTACGTAGCTGGTAGCGGATAAGCATTTTGAGTTCACTATTACAATATTATTATTATCATAGCACACGTACACAGTAGTGAAAAGGTTAAGTGATGTCCCTCTCAAGGACCAATGGGAAGGTAGACAGTTTAAAACAGGGTTGTGTATTAAAATATTTTAAATGTTTAAACAGGCGTGCTTAAATTGCATTTTATTTTGGATAATGAATTGTAAGATTTTTTGTACATAATCACGTTGCCCGTATAAAGCTCATTTTTTCAATTCTTGTTTTTATTGCATTTCCTTTGAAATCATTACAAGAGTAATACATAAGTAAGTTCTAAAAATAAAAAAATTGACATCGTTTGCCACCCATCCTGAGTGTCTTGATTTTATATTGGCATCGAGAGGACAGCTTGCATGTTTATTACATGGAGCTGGTCTGATAGCTACCTCACTTGTAGGATATGCCGTGATGGTGTAATAGTAGTAATAAGTAATATATTTCGTATTTATATCATTCGTTTGGTTGGTCGTAAAAAAAATTGAAATTGGGCTTGAATTTTTTTTTCTATCAACCTACTTCATCTTCACGATATAAGCACATTGTGAGGAAATATGTATTAGGTACTGATTTAATTTTTAAATATGTAAAAAGCTAGTACCTAAAAGTGTGCATAAATAAATATGTAAATTAACAAAATTGTGACAACCCTGCCCGGTTCCATCATTATCCCTTACGCAGCTTTTCTTTAAATACATAACACAACCTTCCTTAAGGGAAGTATTACATAGCATATACACACATACCTTCAAATATTTAGTGGAAGAACCAGTTTATAGTACAGTATAGTAGAGTAATGTGGTAAAGTACTAGAATATGAAGGAAGGTAAGATCCTTCAGATGGAGAATAAGGCTCCTGTACCTGACGACCCTCAACAGCATCTTGACAAATACCTAAAGATGAATACTAGATAAATATTTTAGTGTGTTCGTTTATATGTGTATTTATATGTCGTCTATAAATGTTGTAATTGGAAATTATTATAATATAATCATCTCTTTGTATTCATTATCGAGTATATTAGGTTTTTTGTACAATTTTGAGCTAATCTCTTGAACCTAAGTATTGATGTTTCACTCACATCTTTATTGATTGAATGACATAGTTTTGACTAACAAAGTCATTGTCAAATTTTGGTATTCAAAAGTTTAAATTAGGTCACTCAATTATTGAAAAAAAGTTGAATCACTATAACTACCTACATAAATAAATAAATAAAACTTTATTGGCATCAATATATACAGTGTACAAGTTTTTGTTCCAATAAATTACCAAAAGGCCGGCTTATCGCATATGCGATTTCTTCCAGCCAACCCGAAAAAATAAAATAATAAATAAATAAAAAATAAAACAATAGAAAATACATAATATAGATAAAAGTATATAAAAACAAACCCCAAACAAGATGCGAAAAAAAACTACAAATGTAATAGGTATATAATATCATCATCATCTCTGTCGGTCCTTCAATCCTGAGGATCGTGACCATCATTCCTCGTTCTGTAAACCATCTGTCTCCATGTTGAGCGATCCTCCACCATGTGTAAGGCCCCGTGAAGTGAGCTCTGTGTGGCCTCCTTAATTTGGTCGCTCCATCTTATTGGAACTCTGCCCCTTCCCTTCCTCCCTTCAACAACCCCAGTCATAATTACTTTTTCTAGGTTGTCATGCTCTCTTCTTGCAATGTGCCCGAAATATCGTAAAACGCGCTGTCTGCAAATCGTTGAGAGTCGCGCCTATAAAATATAAATAAGATAAAATATAAAAAGCACACATACAACAAGAATAGGAAGGGAAAGGGAAAAGAGGAAAAGAGAGGATCTGCTCGGCGTAATTATTATGCGAAAGTGTAAAAAAGTAAACGAAGAAATCGAAAAATTTGTATGAAGACTAGAGACAGTTTATTTTTGTTTTTTATAAAAAAAAATACAAATCTTGCTATTAATTTAGTGAAAAATTAATACAGGTATAATTTTATTTAAATATTTTTCACTACGTGAATAAACAAACTTACAGACAATTATGAAAAAATCACTTATAGATACAAAACCATGAAAAATACTTTTAATCCTTTCTCTTCTCGGAAGTATTTCTTAAATATTCCCAGAAAAATACCGGGCTTAATTCTAGTTTTTTTTTTTAAATATTGTGTGGGCATATTATTATAAAACATGTACCTGCTTAAATTGTTATGCGTACTCTGCTTCATACCTAAATATTACAGCCATCTGAATTGAAAAAAGGAATAATTAAAAACTTTGACACTAGATGTCACTTATGCATATTATGTATTTTAATAACATCTACCTATGTAATGACATTTTTTACAATTTGGTATCCCATTTTCTTTTCCTTTATGGTCGCAACAGCTTCCAACATTTTAACTGGGTCCCACGTCTTTCTATAATCTATTTTTTTAAGACATTATCTATAAATATATGAATAAAATGAACTTTTATTTGGAAGAGATATAATTAAAATGAGGTCACTATTATGGAATACACTACGGAACGTTCCATATTTGTACCACTAAGAGTATTCCATATTAATGACCTATGAAATTGTTTCTTTGAGGTTATATAAATGCATTTTTATTCGATAAGAGAAAACATATCATACTGTAAATATAAAGGAAACTATATAACACATCATATCTATTAATGTAAATGATAAAATATTATAATATAAAAAAAAGTTTTTACTCACGTGAAATTGACACAAAAAGTCTGAAAAAAACAAGCAATATTTCAACACAAAATATTTTTTTGACTTACTGTCAAACCTTTTGAATTTATTTTTGAAATAGAATGTTTATACCTACCTACCATTAATAATTAGTTTTATGTAAAATTAACATTTGGCAATGGTTGTAATGTCTAAATACTGGAGTGTTCCATATTAATGACCTATATGTTATTGTACCTACTATAAAAGCTTTTTTAAAAGGCCGTATATTAAGTCAATAAATAAATAAATAAATTCTTCTACCTAAAAATCGACACGGTGAATGCAACCAGAGCCTTACCCTCTCAAAGTTTATCCTGAGAGTAAAAAGTAATCATTTTTTTTATTTTTACAAGGAGTAATCTAATCTTCACAAAATATATTTAATTAATCACGCAAATCGATAAACTTCTCTGAATCTGACATAATAATATTCAATGCAAAATATATATACATATATATAATCTTATTACTTTATCATAATCCTAAATTTATAAATATTCGATATTTTTAAGTGTTACTTTGTGGTAATCCATTTTGAATTATTATTAATTAAAACATTGTATATACCACTAGAACAATTTTATTTAAAAAATTAAAACGTTTTCAGTTGTCTAATGCAACCATCTTCAGTAAAGATAACACTTATACTAATGCAACCATCTTCAGTAAAAGTGTTATCTTTAATGCAACCATCTTCAGTATAAGTGTTATCATTACTGAAAATGGTTGCATTAGACAACTGAAAACGTTTAAATTTTTTAAATAAAATTGTTCTAGTGGTACCTATATACAGTGTTTTTAGTTAATAATAGTCCTTAATTAATATTTTTATTACTTGTTTTATTTTTGTTTTACTATAAAGTATGGAGTATGAGATGTTCAAAACATTAAAGAACTAAAAAAATCAGATTGTGTGTTAGGCTTTTATTGCACTAAACAGCTCATATTTAGGAAAGTACTTATTTAATTGAAGCAAATGTTATATTTTTTTTATTATTTTGGTGCTAATCACGGTTTCTTTTTATTTTCAGGTAAGACCCATTTCACGATTTTTTTTACTGTGGAAAAAAAATGGATTCTTCCTACAACAGGAAAATGAGCTATTTGGTAAGCTATATAAATAAATATTATACATTTTTAGATTAATCTATATTTTTCAAAATTTACATATCTCCCAGACAACCTTATGTTGTATAAACATGGCTTAACAATCAAGATGTCCGTTTGGTTTTGTCATCTGCGCGTTGGGTCCAACTACAGCTAAACAATAAAAAAATATTAAATATTCTGAACATTTGAAAATGAATATCATTGGCTTCTTTATTTTTATGCTTTGAGTATATTACGCAGGGACGATCTCTTCCAAAAAACTCTTAAATCGATGTTTGGACTTTCTAAAAGTACAAACTAAATCTGCTAACTATGAGTGACTAATTCGTTCATAATTTCACAAGTACCATATTTTCAATATGTGTCCACTTTTGCATTAGAATTTGTTTGTTTTCCAGCTTTATCATACTCAATGTATTAAAGTGACATCATTATATCCAGTTCGTTCCCTTCTAGGCACATATTTGTACACAAAATATGTACAATATTAACCCTTTGAGGTGCATAAGGGATTAACAAGTAAATATTTACTTGTTATATAAAAATAACAACAAATAAATACTGTCAAAATGAAAAATAAATCGGCGTGCATGTAGCTGTAAGAAATTGTAAGAATGCAGAGGAAGTGAAAGAATTATATAGCTACTTGCTCCTTGCCTACCCTACTTGGGATATGGCGTGAAGTTATAAAGAGATTTTTAATTATTAATTTTTTATTTATTTTTTTCAATTTAACGGAACACTACGGACAAAACACATATTATATTAAGTACAATTATACAATCACCATGATAATGATAAATTTATCTTTGACCTTAAAAAGTGTAGGTACTGAATTGTTTAACTGCTTTAAAACTATTCAAGAAAAAAATGTTGTATTTTCTTTGCTTTTAAAGAACAAAACAAGGTAAGAGTTAAGAAAAACCTGTCAGGCTTCGGAAAAACAAGCAAATTGTAATAAGTGGTACAAGAAACGGAATAGAGGATGATAAAAATATTAGTCGCTGTTATTTTTTCAAGTGACAATATTTATTTTCTGTGACTATTCACTTTCAAAATTGAGTACATTTTCTACTTACAGTTACTTCAAATACCAATAAAACGACATCCATTTGAAGTTTTAACTTCTCAAATATTTCAATCTTTTCATATTTTTTCATTTATAAAATGTTGTCTTTTTTATGCCTCTTTTTCAGTTTGTAGATAATTCGTGTGTAAGATAAAAACTTTATAAAAAAAAAATATGCTGATATGTCACACAAAAGACCGTCACTTCCACAATAACTTTATTAATCACAATCCTGTTTTCTGGATCTTCCATTCTCATCATCAGGCTAACCTAAAGTGAAGAAATAACACTGTAATACGAGTTTTAGTGAGCAAAAAAAACATTCTTATCGCAGTTAGAAACTAAAACAACGCTCTCATTAACTCGATTTTTTTTAAATAAAAATTAGGATTACGATATTTTACTTTCATTTTTATTATTTTTTAAATATGGATTCTTACAAAATGTATAAATTACATACCTACTTAGTGTGCAAACACAAAGAAAGCAGGTCGCCAGCGCCGATAAGTGCCGGTAAGCGCAGGCAAAGTAAATCGCAATCGGCGTTCCTGCTTTTACTATGTTCGTGTCCATTGAAATGCATGTAAACATTCTCGGCGCCGGTAGACGCAGGCATCTGAAAGCAGGTAACCCGCTTTCTTTGTGTTAGTACCCTTATGCATCTATTCTTGTCCACTACTGAAGACTTGTCTCCGGGCATCTCTGTACTGAGCTTTCTGCAATTAGTCACCAGCGATTCTTAAAATGTCATCAGACCATTGTATGAGAGGTCTTCCTCTACTTCTTTTATCTAAAAAAAACGTGTGTATAGCAACAAAACACAACTGATTAATAATTCATTCAAGTAAAGTGTGGTACATATTATATTGCGTTATTTTTCGGTTGTGTTATTATTCACAGCTGCGTCAAATGCTACCGTTATTTTAATTTAACTAACACTTAAAATTTTCTAGTGTCTTAGAGGAGAAGTGTTTAAGTACAAAGTTTTCCAATTAAAGTAAAACAGAACTAATTATAAAGTTTGCAGTGGATACTGTGTACTACTTACTGCGACTAAAACCTGTCTATCTATCTATCTCTTTACCTATGTATTACTAGTAGTTTAAGTATGCCGGAATGTGAAAAATAATTAACAGCAAAACAAACAAACGACAAGGTATTATCTTATTATATATTTCAAGCCGTTTGTTCATCCATTTATAAGTACTAAACTAACACATATAAATACATTGAGTCTGAAATATATCGGTTGCAAAAAAGATACTAGTTCACTTTTGAGGTAAAATGAGTTTAATACATATACAAGACCGTCTTTTTTGTATGTCCTGATTTTATGATAATCATTTAGTCTTAACCAAATGCCACACGATCTCAAATTAACATTTTTTGTGTACAGATGTTACTTGTTGCATAAGATATTTGAGAATGTATTTATATTTTAATTCTTAATAAGCACACGTTCATTAAATACCTCTTCTGAATTAATTACAAATTATTTAAACAATTGAGAATCTGAAACTCTCAAAACCTTTTTTCTCTAGTCTATCAAATGTGTCTTCTAAATCATCAATATGTATGTATATGTCACCACCAAATATTAGATTAACTACGTTAGTCAATAAATTGCTAAACGATTACTTAAATGCCGGCATTCAACTGAATTGATAGCCGTCCAGTTGAATCACAATGACGCGCTTTACATTCAACATTCTAGCCGAATGAAACTAGCCCTTTGATTTAAATTTAGTTAGTTTTTTTGCCACTGTGGCGCTAGGGTTGAAAAACATTCTATTATTTAACGGCTAGACCTCTGTAAGCTATTCAAGCGAATTCCAACATTTAACTTACTGCTTAACTATTCAGTTAATAACTAGCTAATTTAACTATCTGGTGGCGATAGAAAAACAGAACATTATAAAATACTTATTTATTAATTTATTCTTTTTGCACATCATCATTATATAACAATGTTAACAAAACAATATAAAATTTAAAAAAAAACTAGGACGATGTGTAGTGGTGAGATTATCAATATAAAGTGACTTCTTCCATATAACCAGGGCACATTGAGATAAACCCAGTTAAAACAAATTTAATTACAAAAAAATATATGCAAAACACAAAAAAATACAAAATTTAAAATAATATTAGACACACACCCAAGTGGATACTGAGCTAGAAGATTACCCAGAAATATTTATTTATCAATTTGATGTTCATTCTCTGAAGAAAATCGAACATAAAGCTAGTAGTAATTATAATGAAAATATATGGCAATAATTTACTGTGAATAAAGGACATTTCAATGAGTAATTTCTATTGTGATTTTTGATAACAGACTGCTTATATCATCTCTAGTATTAAGTATTTTTATAAACGTATTTTTTTATACAACTTCCTTTTCCTACAGAATGGAAATAATATTAAAAATATCGACATCATGAATTTTCTTACTGTTTTCAAACAAAGGAAATTCATTTTAGGAACAATTGTTAAACCTTTTTCAAGACAAGAAATTCAATGTAAGAATATAAAAGCTTTTCGAAATGTCAATTAAGCTGTAATATTTTTCATATGTATGGTAACCAGCGAATTAAACATAAACATAACATGTTTGGACAATTCACACAGATCGAGCTAGTCCCAAATTAAAATCGAATATTTTATTATGCGAAATAATGCGACAATACACATATCGTGGGCATACTGGAAAAATTGACCATGTCCACTTTTTGGTGATTTTTACTTTATTTGATCAACTGCTTTAAAATTAACAAATTTATCCAGGAAAAAATGTTCCAGTTAATTATAATGGATATTTTACATGTTGATATTTTACATGAGAAAGTCACATTTATCAAGTCCATACAAAAATTTTCTTCAAGTAAAACTGGCCAAGAACCTACACTTGTTTGGATGCGGATTTGTGAATCGTGACAGTGAGAATGGTGGCATTGGTGAACGTTGTCCATGGATACTGAAAGTGATCACTTAAGCCAGCCTAGAACCAGGTCGTAAGCGTTGGGACACCTTTCTCACTTCTTCCGATTAGATTTTACACAATGTTGCATTGTGTAGACAATCATGGTTCTCCAATTGAGGTTTCTGATTGGTTTTATGATAAATAACATTTTCTGTCTGTAAGACATTCAGGATGGGTAGAAAACCTCGATGCTGAATATAAGATGTTAAAATGTGTTATACCTAGATACGTCATGTTTAACAAGCATTAATTTTCATTCACAAGAAAATTTGCTTATAAGAGTGATAGACCCGCTCTTTGTCGTGGACTCCACGGATCAAATCATAAGTCCACCATAAGCTTCCGAGTTTCCTGTAAAAAGAAGACATATTTATTTATTTATTTATTTATTCTTACATATGTACAGTAACACATAAAAGGCATGTGACATTTTTAATTCAACGATGAAAAACGACATCTATCGCCTGTCTTAACGCCTCATACACTGTACCCTCTGCAGCATCTCTCACATGATCTGACCATCTTGTTGCTATTCGGTCCCTGCTTCTTCTTCCTTTGACTGTATCAGACAAAATATTTTTTTCCAGATTGTCTGGCTCACGTCTTATAATAATATGTCCGAAAAAGCTAAATATACGTCTTTGATAATACATAATTATAACACACAGTCGAGTCTTTATCTGGAGCACAATCAAGATTGACACATTCGTTCAACACCACATCTCGAAAGCATTTATTCTGTGTCTTTCATTAACTCTAATATTAATTAAATGACTGAATAATCACAGATAATCTGCTGGTAACCCCAATGCAACCAAAATATATCGTGTATCTAAGCATGATAGCGCATTTGTTGATTATGTAATATACGGGGGTGCAATAATAATAATATTTATATATTCACGTGTTTAAAGGTGAATTTGTTTCAGTGCATGTAGTATTAATAATAAGCTTACAAAGTTGTGTTGTCACGCTATATAGGGTAGCTAATATTTCATACTAAGAACTCATTGATTGGTAAGAGGAAGTAAATTATATAAAGGGGTGAAAAATATGAATTATACATACGTAATTATGCATTATCGCTTTTACTCATTAGGGGTAAACAGGGGTAACTGTATAATTGGTGTAATGACATTAATCTACCCCAAGGAGTTCCGGAATGAAATATAAAAAACGTGCTTTTGAATGCATTTTTTGTAAGTAATTTATTAGAAAAACATATTTGTTATCAATAAAACACTGTTTTACTTTTCACTATTAATTTATTATTACTCAAGCGCTTTCGTCAAGTTAGCTTGACATTTTCAAGAGAACTAATTACAAGAAAATTTTTTTTTTTTTAAAGTCACATGCAACAACAATATTTTTTATATGTAGGTACCTAAAAACAGAAAAGAAGGGGTAAGGAAGTAGGAGTAGTTAAGACAATGGTGGATGAACAATTGGTTTCAACAATGGTGATGAATGGTAATGAAATAATAATTTATTAGATTTATTTATTCATTTCGTAGTATAAAAACATTTGAATATACATTTTAACAGAAATAATTTACAAATCACAAAATATAAGCAATGCATTATCCTACTCAACTTGTATGCATTATTGAACAATTTTCTATATAAAACTAAGCCCATTTAAGAAAATGACATAATATACTCAAAACTGTATTCTCATCATTGTAAAATAATGCTTTCTATGTGGGACCACTACTTTGGTAAAAATTTCATCTTACTTAGTTAATTTTAATAAATGAAATATAAAAATATATTATTGAGCACTGTTTAATCTCTACTATGTTAGGTTAAATACCGAACGTTTTCGTCTATACTTTTAGGCATCCCACTACCTGCACCCTTCTCACCACATGAACAACAGCCCTCACAATTTTTAGATTTCAGTTTCCCTGAAGATGCCTACAAGTATAGGCGAAAACGTTCGGTATTTAACCTAACATAGTGGAGATTAAACAGTGCTCAATAATATATTTTTATATTTTACATATTTTATTAAAATTAAAAATGGATTTCCACAGCGTAAACACAAAAACTCTTGAATTATTACTTAGTTAACCCTATTTTGTTCACAACTGGATAAAGTCCTCTTCAAAACTCTTCCACGCTTCGACCTGAATCATACTAAAAATAGGTATATACGAATCTTAAGGTAATTTATATTCGAACTGGATTTTGTTCTTGCTGGTTTTATTTTATTTTTATAAAATAATTATTTTTACCGGCAAAAATAAAATAAAGCCTGCTAGGGTGGAGTCTTGTTCGAATATAAATTGGCCCCACCCGTTATCGAGTATTTTTTTCCATAGAAAAAGTAAAGTGTACGAAATTGTAAGAAATTTATATTGGAATAAGATTTTATTTTTGCCGGAAAATGTTTTATTGTATTGGATTCAATTTAGAAATATTTGAGGATCACGATTTGATGATCTATCTACTATTTTGGCGATCATATTGAATTATTTGGTGACGATTTTGGTATATTTTTGATGATCATTTAAATACGAGCCTATAATAATAAAAATAATATGTTGTGAAAATGGATCATCCAAATAAAAAAAAATGGATCAATGGATCTTCAGAATAAATTGCCTAATATTTTTATACATTAAAATTTTTCATATTATAGCTCATTGAAAGCATAAATTTCACAGGGGTTGAAGCATAAAATTATTCCTATAGCATGTCAAGTCGTTTTTATTATGATTATGATAAAACTACCACACAGAAAACTACCCCTCACTGGGGCTAATCAAAATATTTGTTATTATAATTATCTACTGATAAGAGGGGTTGATTAAGTCCTGTATATGTTCAGGTTTTATTACATGTCGTAAACAAGGTGTAGGTAATATAACAATAGTAGGTACCTGGAAGGCATTCAGTAAATAATACTAGTACAACTCAAACTTATCCACGATACTCCACGATAAACCGTATAGAATAGGTATCCTTATTTTATATAAACCTAATTTTTCGAGTGTCTTGTAGAAAGTAGTTTTTTGTAAAATCTTAATTATTAGATAATAAGTATCTACAATTTAGCGATTAGGCATGCTACCTATTCAGATATTTTCTTATTGAAATGGAGAGAAAAATCTACATATTCATAACAAGCAGTTTCTGCGCTGACTAGTCGTTCATAAGTCTTTCGATTCTATAGTGAAATACCTGGAAAAAATGATATCTGTAATTTGTATCCTCAAATCGATTTTGTTTCATTTTTTATATTATTGTCGATGATATAATTGAAAAAGTTGTGTTCATTGCAAATATTACGTTTAAACTAACGGGAACTTTGCGGGCAGAGAAAATAAAAACGAAATTGGTTTTTGCCTAAAAATCATTTTAAATTCTAAATGAATGGTTTCTTTAATTCCGAAAAAATATCTTTCCAAAGAAATTTAAAATTAAACATGTCTCGCAAATAATTCATATAATCACGCCATTTGTCCTAACCATGCCGATTAAATGAAAATAAATCACGATCGAAATAATAAAACAAATGTTTTATTCTACTAATGGTTTATTATGTGAGAGAGACGTCTTTCGTCTGATGAGGACATTGTCAATCTATTGACAATGTCCTCATCAGACGAAAGACGTCTCTCTCACATAATAAACCATTAGTAGAATAAAACATTTGTTTTATTATTTCGATATGGAATTCTACTACCTAAACACCGACACAGTGAATAAATCACGATCGGTAGATAGTTTAATAAAATATATTTAATATCTTAATAATAATTGTTTACAAACATTTGCATTTGCAGCTGAGCATGATTATTGTTACCCATGCGATTAAATTTCTGTTATTGGTTTTGTTTCTTTTCTATTTGAATGTACCTATTAGTGCATTTTTTATTTATATTTATAGACTGTTGTATTATTGATTTGTCATACATATGTATTAAACCTATTGTAAAAGGCAAATTGCCGTTTATTGATCAAATAAATAAATAAATAAACAAATAAATTTTACAGGACACTTGAAAAGTTATATAAAGAGCAGAAATCCTACTCTTTGCTAGGAACTCTTAAGCTACTGAAAATGTAACTCGACTTATTGAACGACGATGTTAAGTGGAAGTTCATTCAAATAAAAAAAGAATAAATTTTAAAATTTAAAGTGACAATTTGTAACATTTTAGAAATAATATATGTAAATAAGTTAGTACTACAAAAAATAAATTAGAAACGAATTTGTTGAAATTCATGAATAAGCTAATGAATGTGGGTGTTGTCATGATTAAATACATTAATTCATTCTAATTTAGGGTATTATCATATTGTTGCTGTAACAATAATTATATGTAATAATAATATGTTAAGTGTACCTTTTAAATCACTCCTGTCGTCAAGTATGTAAAGACAATAATTCCGCCTAGTATAGCGATAATAATCAAGAGCGTATCCTAATTTTTTACAAGGAGGGGCATTTATTATTATTTTCAATATAATAACAACTATTTTTTGCTCTCGGTTCTCATAACTTGAAGAAGGGGTTTAGAGTACACTACTTTAAAAATTTCTTTCGTTACTTTGGTATTTTAATTTTGGTACAGAATATAGGCTTTTCAATTTCTCCCCTCCCTTCCACCTCTCTCTGCCTCCCATGAATCAGTCTAATTTGCAATCAAATGCAAAAATAGCAAAAAACTCTCATTTTTTTTAGTAATTTTGGGGAACCATATGTTCAATGTGACTTCCGATTTAATATTCCATTCTTAAATGATTTTTTCATATTCTTAATTTGGGGAGGGGCAAACTGGAACAGTGTTTACTCCTGAGTTCACCATTGATAGTTTTAATATTTTATAATGTAATAAACTATATTTTCCATTAAGTTCGTATATTACAATTATTTTAAACAAGGGTGCTTATTATTATTTGTAACCAGATTTTATATCCGATATTGTTCAGAGAATTAATCTAACTTTTTGGTTGTATAATAAAAGTGTTCGAATAAAGAACAGGTAATATGAGATGTGGAGTCTCAACATTTTTTTTAAATAATTTATTCCAAAAAAAAACAGTAAGTAGGTATATATGTACAAAGAAACAGAAAGATTAATATTTTCCTACCTTTATAAAATAAAATAAAATAAAATAAACTTTATTGTGACAATAATAAGTACATTGTACAAAAGGCGGGTTTATTGCCAAATGGCAATTTCTGCCAACCAACCTGAATTTCTGCCAACCAACCTTTCAACAAGCTTTTTATATTTTTCAAAGAAAGAGCACCATCTACATTCTTTTGCATACCCACACTTGTATACCTATATGTGGAATGTCGATTCGTACCCTAAAACAAAGTAAGTAGGTATAGAATTGTCTGTGTGAAAAATTGAGTATACATATAGGTATAATATCTGTACTTATATGCATAGAGAAACCAGTTTAAAGTAATTTTTCGTCATATTTTTTTTTGTATTTCTTTGTAATCTTATGAGCACTGTTTCTTATGGAAAATAAAAAATTAAATTAAAAAATAATATCTCGAAACCATTCGATTTCACATTTCCCGTTGTTCGATGAAAGTTTTCATAAATTATATTGAGGGTTAAATCCCTTAGCATTAACAAGGGTGACGAAATGTCTAGCTCACTAGTACTAGATTTTCATGACTATTTTATATTATTATGTTTGTAACTAGTACTCGTATGACCGCAGATGTAAAAGAGGAATTACAATATGTTATTTTATATTCACATTAGTTGGAAAGGCACCCTGGTATAGAAAAGATTTCCCACTAAATTTGTAAGACTTCGAGTGCCATGAAGAAAGCAGGTGCTCGTGAAAATTCGCGTCTGCAATTCAGCAACAAGGCATGCTACCCGTATTTTTATTACCGCGGGAATGACAGTCATGTTTATTCAATGCAATTAGTCTCTTGGCTACCCCACTTGTGAAATATGCCATTGCTGTACTAATAGAAATGACCCACTGTAATATTATCTCAAATGAAAAGTATTTGTTTAAAACCCGGAATATGCTTTGTAATATGACACCTGCAAACATTCGCGGGCGACGCTCTTGAACTCCACACTCAAATAATGGATAGCCTCTCTTTTGTCGTCATTATTAACCAACAAAATAATAGTTTTAAAAATTAATAATAAAATTTTTACAAAGAAAAATCAATAATCTACATATTGGTATAAGTATTTTGTCATATCACGCATTCTATGATTAATAAAAAAATTAAGAAAACAGCAGTTTGATAAGTGACGACTGGTGTACAATATATTTACATGTAGAGAGGAAAATGTTATTGTAATGGGAGACTGGAACGCAGTAGTAGGGGAAGAAAGGGAGGGATCAGTCGTAGGAGCATATGGGTTGGGCTCTAGAAATGATAGAGGTAACCGGCTCATTGAATTCTGCGCCAAAAATAAAATGTTTGTAGCCAACACCTGGTTTCAACACCACTATAGACATCGCTATACATGGAAATCTCCCGGAGACAGATTTCGATCACAGATTGACTACATTCTTACGCGTCAACGATACAGGAATCAAATTAAAGATTGCAGGAGCTATGCAGGTCCGGACATTGATAGCGATCATAATATGGTTGTGGCGGAAACCATACTGAAATTCAAAAGGCTCGAGAAGAGAACCACAAAAAGATGGGACCTAAAGATGCTAAAAATAAAGGAAGTAAAAGAGAAATACGACGAAAAAACTGATATATGCGATTTTGAGAGCAATAATAATGGAGATAAAGTATGGGGGAAAATTAAAGAGAAAATAACCGCAGCGGCAGACGAGGTTTTAGAGAAAAGAAAGCCGCAAGCTAGGAAAGAATGGATCACAGACGACATTTTAAAAATGATCGAAGAAAGAAGGAAGCTAAAGAATTCTCAAACAGAAGAAGGAAAAAAGGAATATAAAGCCCTCAGGAACAAAATTAACAGAGAATCCAAGCTGAAAAAGGAATGTTATTTGCAAGAAAAATGCAAAAATATCAACAGAAATATAAAACAAAGGAAATTCGAAACCGCATACTCTGAAGTAAAGAACTTCTTCAATGAAAAAACACAGCCACGATGTGCTATACAAGATAAAAACGGCAAACTGCTGTTTGAGGACGAACTGATTGTCAAAAGATGGAAGGAATACCTAGAACAATTGTACAAAGGAAAGAACATACTCCAGGAAAGCAAAGCGCTGGAAGCAGAATATGACGTAGAAAATAATGGAGATGACATCTTAAGAAGTGAATTTGATATTGCATTAGCAAAGTTGAAAGACGGCAAAGCACCAGGCATCGACCTGATTCCATCAGAGCTGCTTAAATGCGCGGGAAAAGGCATGCTTGATACATTGTATAAGCTCGTCTGCAAAATATACAACACAGGAGAGCTACCTGAGGACTTTGCCAAATGTCTGATACGAGCGCTTCCTAAGAAGGCAGGCACGACAAAGTGCGAACAACACAGAACCTTAAGCATGATATCACACGCTTCTAAGATACTCACCAACATTATAATGAAAAGGGCGGAAAATAAAATAAACGAAACACTTTCAGAAGATCAATTTGGATTCCGCAAGGAGACTGGTACAAGAGATGCAATCCTGAGTCTCAGACTTATTCTAGAAAAGAGAATAACAATTAATAAAAACACATATATAGCATTCATCGACCTTGAAAAAGCATTCGATAAAGTAGAATGGGAACAACTTTTTAACACTCTAAACCAGATAGGAATGAGTTATAAAGACAGAAGAGCAATCTGGAGCTTATACAAGAACGAAATGGCTGTGATCAAAAGCGGAGAGAGCTGCGCAGAAGCAAGGGTCGAACAAGGCGTAAGACAAGGATGCTCAATGTCGCCAGCTCTCTTTAACTGCTATATACAGCGAGCCATTGATGACCTGAGAGAAGAAATGAAGAACTGGACAGGAGTCAAAATAAATGGGAAAAAGGTCGACATGATCAGATATGCTGACGACATAGCACTGCTCGCAGACTCCGAGATGGAGCTGAACGAAGCCTTAGGAAAAATGGAAAGCATTCTGTTGTCAAAGTACAACATGAAAATAAATAAAGAAAAAACAAAATGTATGGTCGTCGGAAGAGAGGAAGCGACTGCGAACATTGCCATAAATGGAGTGAGCATCAAACAAGTAAGTGAGTTCGTGTACCTGGGCAGCAGAATAAACCAGGATGGACGCTCCAAATCGGAAATTGTAAGCAGAATAAACCAGGCAAGGATTGCCTTTAACAAAAAATCAAAGATATTTGAATCCCCAAATATTGACTTAAGCGTAAGGAAGAATCTTACTAAAGCCTTTGTATGGAGCATTCTGCTTTATGGTTGTGAGACATGGACCATCAGCAAGAGTGAAAGCGGACGGTTGGCGGCCTTTGAGATGTGGTGCTACAGACGCATGCTCAAGATCCATTGGTCGGAGCACGTCGAAAATGAAGAAGTATTAAACAGGGTAGGCGAAAAAAGGCAACTCCTTAAGAGAATCAGCCAACAACGAGCTAACTGGATTGGCCACAACATCAGGCATCCAGGACTACTCATCGCCATCGCAGAGGGTAAGACCGAGGGGACAAATGGCAGAGGCCGTCCAAGAGACGCATATATGGACCAACTGAAGAGAGACATGAACTGTGGCTCATACGTAGGGCTAAAAAGACTGGCTGAGAATAGAGACGAATGGAGAAGAAAAACCAAACTCGTTGCAGACCAATCCAGTGGATTGTAACTCATTATATATAGTAGTGACTGGTGTATTGTCTCTACAATATATGTGGTAGTAAGAATATCCAATACACTGGAACACTGCATTGAAACAATACCCATTTGTATATAGATAGATATACTTTGAAATTAATAATTACACAAACAAATTACAGTAAGGCGTCTAAATATGATCCATGAAACAATAAAAAATGTAATAATATTCATATTAATTGAGTAGTGTACTTTTTATATAATTATTATGGTATAAATGTGAGGAAGGTATTATTATTGTGAACATTATTCCTCTGATTTCATTAATATTGCTTATTTTTTCCATAGGCGTATATTAACTAGTGGACCATTGAAAAAAATTTAAAAAAATCATATCATAATTTTAAAATGATACCATGATAGCAGATAATGAAATTGACATCAAGTTACAGTACGAAATGTTTGGAGATATGCCATAGCGGCAGTGTCGACGCATGATTCATGAACTAATAACGGTGGCGCTACCGTCGCATGGAGGGAAATATAAATTGACAAATTCGTTTACCAAGGTGACATCTCAAAAAAAAGGGTTTTTTAATAAAACTGCTGAACACAACTCAAAATAAATTACATATACTTGTGCAATAATATTTTATACGCCAATGTCTGGTACATTCTTGGAGTTTTGTTACGTAATACAGCCATAATACTCATGTAAATGTTGAAAATGACTATACTCAGCTACCGCAGATTTGTCATTCACGTACTGTGTGACTATAGTCAGCTCCCGCATATTGAAAGTTAATACCTGCAAGTAGACTCCTGCGCTCAGTAAAGACATCCACCTGGACCTGACTTTATTGATCTCGTCCAGCACATTGCTGGACGAGATCAATAAAGCCAACAAACCCCGCTTCCACGATAGGCCTTTTAGAGCCAATCTTATATACATTTTAACAAATATCCGTTAGCATTTTGGTAAGTTGCTGATGGATGGCAGTTTGTAAGCCAAACAAACCGATGGGTGTCTTATAAAAGGTATTGCTATGATTTATTGTTTTTCTATGCATAGCAACGGTCAAATACACACGCATTATTGATGTTTAACCTCGCAGCATTGCTTAATCACGTTTGAAAATATTTTTTTTTGTTTAAATTCAAGAACAATATTTCTTATGAGAAGTGAGGCATCACAAATACACTATATTTTAAGAGAAATAACCTTTTCTTTAGCGACCAAAAAATTGACTTATAAGCCGACGGTTTAAGTGTCAAAACCGTTCCCAAAACAGTCGGTATACTAACCTACAGATTTTTACCGAAATATGGCTAACGGACGTTTATAAGACGCAAAAGTTACCGATTTTTTCTTTTTTCGGTATATTTCGTCGGCTATGTAACTAACGGATGTTTATAAGATCGGCCCTTAGTATCGTATGACCTGTCTTCTGGAATCGAATCTCCAAGGAACTTCGTAAAATCTAACAAGTACAACGTTCAAGAGCAAATTGAGGACATCGCACTTGCAACATAGTTTCCCGCAATGGATGTTTTATTGAACGGCGCCGAATAAAACATCCGACATACATTTGGGGTTTGCATCATTGCTGTTAGCTTTGATACAAACCAATCGAAATAATTTTATGTAATAATGATTTCGATAGGTTTGCGTGTGTATATTGTCATAGGATTGTGTAGTTGATTGGAGTGGGAGAGGTAGCCAAAATAAAGTAAAGAATGTTAAAGCACTGAGACAAAGTTAAAAACTGATTCGGTCTATATACCTTGGTACGGGCTCATGCCCAGTAAAATAAATGTTGTAAATAGTAAATGATTATACTGATTTTCTGGACATAAAGTGTTGTCCTTTGGTATACAGAAACTATGTAGATAATAAATAATAATAATACCTACATAATTCTATACAATATACATATTATTATTATTATACTTATTAGATCCGGATTGTTATAATAGGAGTAACATTATTTACAGCAATGCATACATAGCGGGAGTAATGTGTAATTATTAATGGTTTCCTTGGCTAATGTTTATTACTGCGTAAGAAGTCGTAATAATAATGTAAGGGAACATGATGTAGGTACACTCATATAAGTTAAAGGAGGAATGAATGACGTATGATACATAATTATGTTTACAATTAAAATAAACCTTAGGCTGTATATTATTTTTCTGAACCTAAGATTTTTCTAAAAACAATAGCAAAAATATTTTTAAATATGTTAAAAACTAGTGTCTTAGAAGGATTTTGGATGTCAAATGGTATGAACATGATACAAATGATGCCGGCGCACCCAGCAGAGACCTGTAATCTCCGTGATACACGAGAGACGATGGTTCTGGTTAAGACATGTTCTGAGAATGCCCAATAGTTGGCCAAAAAGAGCGATGTTCTTCCGTCCGCAGGGTTTCCGTCGACCCGGGCGTCCCTCTTTCACAATACACCGTTTCTATGACAACGACATCAGAGCGCAGGGAATGTCGTGGAAAGAGGTGACGCAATTGGCGCAGAGACGCTCTGAATGGAGGAGGCTGGTTTCTGCCCTGTGCTCCCGAGAGGGGCGTTGAGGGCGATGGGAGATATTAAAAATACGCCAAAATCTCAAATCATAAGAGAAATCGGCGTGCATGTATGAGGAACTGGATGAATGTGGAAGAAGCGAAAGAAATTTGTAAAGATAGATCTATATGGCGTTTCGTCCTCTCTGCCTACCCCTCCTGGGAAACGGCATGAGGGTATAGATAGATAGAGATAGAAAAAAAATAATAATCGCAAGGAATTAAAGTAAGTGAGACAAACAGTGAGTACTTCAAAATACTACATATACAAGAAATCATATCAAGACTTAGTGTGTTATACATAATACCCATATTTCGTGAAAGCCTAAAATCATAAATATAATATACCCATATTTTGTCACCCATATCATCAAGAAGCTTTGAGAAGTTGTATTTATATATTATAAAGCTTACACATAATATACCACAGCTAGTACAAATTGTTTAGTAACGTAAGCTCATGTTTTGAATACTACTTATTAGTGAACTAGAGGTGTACTAAAAATGATTTTACCGGATATTGGATTTGCGGAATGCTATGTGAACTATTTTTTATTCTTTGTTCATGTCCTTTGACTAAATTGTATTCGGCCTTTTTTGCCAACACCACAATTTAACGACGTGATGGTAATGATAAATTCATATTTAACAATCTATTTATTGTTCATTGAGTCGACGTTAATTTTGTAAAATTCCATGTTTATGGAAAAAAATACAATTGGTTTTACGTTTAGGTACCTACTTAAAAAAAATTATTGAGTGGTTTCGACTTATGAAGTCATTGTCAGTTTGACTCAAATAATCCATTTTTACAAATAACACTTTAAAATTAATTATTGTATAGGTAATAATGTCCTGGCTGCGAAACATAAGGGAGTGGACCGGCATCCGAAGTGTGGAAGAGCTGTTCCGAGCAGCGCAGGATAGGGACAAGTTCACCGAGGTGATCGCCAACGTTGGGGGGACCCGACAAGGCACTTGAAGAAGAAGAAGATAGGTAATAATGACTATCACTTTAACGTTAATAAAATTTTGCAAGGATTAATTATTTAATAATGTGACTAGATGTTTGGTATCCGGCCGGAAATTTTTAATCTTGACTTGGCAAATACTTAATTTTGAAAGATGAAATTTTAATACAAGTAAGGAGGTTTTCATAATGATATTACTTGTAGGAATTTCGTGTAACAATTTTATCTTAATTAAACTATATAATTATAATTAGTAATAATATAATTATAAATAGTAAGTATATAATTATTATTTGTAGAAATTATTATAATTACTAATAACGGCGGTGTCTGTAATAATATTAGGTATTATTATAATTTTCTCACGTTTTCTTAATACTGCGTATTAATATCGACTTATTTACAGCAATAATTCAGCTCTACGTGTAGTCTGTTTTACTTTTTGTTTTACCAATTTATAAAGAGAATCTTGATGATATGATTGTTAAGAATATTAACATTTTTTTTGGTTTGTCAGGTACTACTCGAATAATTACATAAAGTTTTTCATATGTATTATCTTCATTGTAAGATTAACATCATTCATTTTCTTTGATTTCTCATATTTTATAAGTCTATCAAGTCTTTTTATGCTGTTATTTCCTAGTATTTCATATGAACATTTCCCTACATATTTTCTCTGCCCTCAGCTACCAAGAAATTATATTAAAAAGTTTAGATATTGTTTATCGAAATAAAAACTCAAAAAATAAACTCTCTTTATATACAGGACAGATCTACATATTGTGCATTTTTGTGTAATTGTTTTTGAGTAGGTACCTATCTAACTTTTTGTATAAATATTTCGGTTGCCACACTTCCATGAATGAATCTTCTAGTAGGTACTCTATCTGTCACGTAGGTCTCTCCTAAAACTCATACTTCCATCATTCATGCACTCTAAACACACAATCAAATAAAGGTTATTCACTTCCATCTATCACTAATTACCCAATTTTAAAATATCCTGTTGATTATCGCATTGTTTCACCAATCATACTCCCTTAGGGCTCATTATTTAACCTTTTACATACAACTCAATTTAATTATTATTACATATCTAAATCAAACAATTACAACATAAATTATCGCTACGAATATATCGTCGCTGTAAAATCAAACCGGCATATCTGCAAAATGCATATTTTTCACCCGAGCACTTTTAAAGTTTTATGTGATTTTTTCCAATTGACGTCCGTTTGGTTCACCTCAATGCTACCATATGCATGAATAAAATTAAGACGAGTACTGCTTATTGAATTAGTACCTACCTAGTTGGAAATAAATCGAAAATTTCTTAAATTAAGGGAAATATGCAGATATGCCAGTATGAATTTAAAATCAGTGTAATTTTTGCTTTTGTGTCACAGTGGCTTCTTATTTTGGAACCTGTGTATTGTGAGATAACTCAGTTTGACTTTCATGATGGAAGTCTTTCCTTCTTGAATGTTTTTAAGCGACCGGCGTTATGCGCAATAGATCTATCTTCTTAAAACAAAATAGCTGTTTCCACGTAAATGCATACCGGCCTAAGGCCATCAGACGGATTTTTATTCAACTATACGATATGTCGGTTCGACAAAAAAATAGACGTTAAAAAACTTAATTACACCAAAAACTCAATTTTTGTACATATGTCGGTATGATTTAACAGCGAGGATATTAGTATATATGTACCTACATGTATTTATATCATTAATAAATCAAATCAACTATTATTATCTTTTACTATTGCTATTATTTAATCAACTTCTCGTCCTTTGGGAGCAACTGTTATATTATTTATATGTATAAGTTATGCTACTTGTTGACCACGAGTTAAACTAATATCTATTATTGTTAAGACTTTGTTAACTTTCTGGTTGTTGTAATTAAAAGTTTCATTAACTTCAATATTAGGTATCAATTGGAATTATATTAGTGTAGGTAGGTGAATGTAGCGTGGGTAAAGTGCAGTTAAACCATCCAAAGCCGTTTTGTAAGTACTGTGATACCATTGTAGTTTCTAGCTGAATACACAGAATATTAAATTACAAAGACTCACTTCATTTTAATAGTTTATTTTTCATTACAAAAATTTAACCTTTTTCCCACCTAAACTTAACTCTTTACTAAGCATAATACTTTTCTCATCTCTGAAAAATAATGCTCATCTCTGATATGGGTTTTTTTGTAGTTTCCCCGATATAGTAAAAAGGTTAATGCTGAAGATCTTCAACTATTTATATTTTTCACCAACATGTAATTTATTATTATGTAATATATAACTGCTATCTTAGTGCCAACACTCATGAATGCAAGTGAGACGTGGACATGGTTAAAGAAGGACGAAAGTGGTATAAATGCAGTTGAAATGAGATCGTTGAGAAGGATGTGTGGTAAAAGTCTGTGAGATCGTGTGCGTAACAGTGATATACGAAAGGAATGTGGAATGAAAGTTGGTGTAATAACAAGGATGAATGTAAATAAGATAAGATGGTTTGGGCACGTGGAAAGAATGAATGAGGACAGAATGACTAAGAAGATATATTTGGCTTTGAGGAATGGTGCTCGGAGACGTGGACGTCCGAGAATTAAATGGCAAGATCATTTAAATCAAATCCTACAGGACGGTCACGTGTTGAGCTCATTGAACAGGAGAGCATGCATGAGGAATTGTATGACAGTGACGAAAGCGAATGATGTATGCAAGGATAGAAGGAAGTGGCGCTCGATCCTTTCTGCCTACCCCGCGAGGGAAGAGGCGTGATGGTATTTATATATGTATGTATGTAATTTATTTGCTTAACGCTAGCCTGATGATGAGAGCGAAAGCTCTTGAAAGCCGTCTCGTGATTCATAATGTCTCGGTGGAAGTACTTAATACGTGATTTATTTAAAATAATTTTACTTAATTTTGTTGTGAAATTAGCTGAAACTTTAACCTGAAAGCATATAAGATTGTTCTTTGAAACCCTAACTATATCTATATTCAACTCAATTTCCCGATCTTCCTTTTCAATTAAAAAGCAATTAAACATGGTTGCATATCATAATAATAATAATTAAACATAAATATACCTAGGTAGATATAATGAGCGAGAGAGACAAAGTTACATAATTAATGTTTCATCAATGGTTATACCTATTATACTAACAAACCTAACCTATATAAAATATTTTGTGTTCCGACTTTATCAAAATGTAAATATTTTGATATGTTCATTTGTGTAAATATGTAGGTAATATTATTTTTTTGTTGTTTTTTTTGTCTTTTGTATTATGATGTCTAATTTTATTTATTTATGCCGTGAACGGTAGGTATTTCTTTTTTTTTATTTCATTATTTGTTTTTATTATTTTATCTTTCATCTTTGCTATTTATTTACTTATATCTTCAACAGGGATACATGGATACTATGTGAGCATATTCAAATACAAATGTGCAATCTGTAAATGAGTTAGTATGATTGTGCATATACCTATTGTTATATAATATATTTGCGTTAAACCTGTAGATGTGCCAAAGAAATTAAAAAAAAAATGTTCATCATCAGTCAAATCGATGACCCAGTTTCATACGACGACAACTAGAAATTTTATATAATGTAGATTTTTGGCTTAGGTATAACATACAAAATATGGATGCTTCTATTTGTTGTTTCCATACTACAACAGTTGATGCTTTACACTTGGAAAAAATGGGACTTGTATGAAAATGTTAAAAATCTCAATAGGTATTTTGCGTGGAAAAATATGGAGTTGAACTACAATATATAAACTTTCAAAAATTTCTGAGACATGTTTGTGATGGGCATGATGCAGTGGAGTTCGACTCGAACCGTGGGTTCGATTTTCAGAGTAAGCAGAATGTTTCTGATCGTTTCCGTTGGAATTATCAATCTAAAGTAGTTTTTTTTACCAAGTACGTACTCGATATGGACGAACAATATTTTGATATGGTAATAGGTACTTATTCATAAAAATAACTTTAATACATTCGTCATATCTAACCCAGGTACAAAAATAGGATGCTTGGAGATACAACCTGCAAAACGTTTTTTGATAATTTTGTGATTATTTTTCACCGTGCATTGTAGGGTTCAAATTTACTAATGATGTTAAATTCTCTATGGTGTACATAGAAGCAAGCACTGAAACAACTTTATTTGTACATACATACATACACTTTTAAAGTTACTTTGGCTGTAAGTTTCTAAGACAAATAAGTATGTCCTTAAACAAACTACTGTTATAGACTTTAAGAAAGCTAGATCTTTTGTTTGCTAGCTGCAAAATAGAGCACAGTTATTTAATACTAGGTGTGCGACTGAAAATACCAAACGAGTGACTATGTAGGTACCTATGTCGAGTAAAGTATTGAAAATAATAAGAAAAATAAATCAATTCGATTCTTACTCCTAAACTTATTTATTTATTTTTTACTGTATATTGAATATTGATGAAAAACAAATCTATAGAAGGTGTACATTCAAATTAAATACAATCAATATAGTAAAAGTTGAGATGTTTTGGACATGTTGAGCGAATGCAAGATGAAAGGATGACGAAGAAAATGTATTTATCTGAAAGAAGGGGTGTGAGGAAGCGCGGACGTCCAAGAATCACGTGGACCAAATTCTTAAGGACGGACGCGTGTTGAGTAAGAGAAATCGGCGTGTATGTATGAGAAACTGGATGAATGTAGAGGAAGCGAAAGAAGTATGTAAGGATAGATCTATATGGCGTTCCGTTCTCTCTGCCTAACACTCCTGGGACATGGCGTTAGGGTGTTGTATAGTATACTTTAGTACAATCAATATATAGACGGCGAGTTTACAGCAATTTTTTTTTATTTATTTTTTCGTTACAATAGTTTTGTTACCAACCTAATTAGTTATTGCAAAAGTAGAAGAGTATTATTTAATTGAAGCTATCAGTGCAAAAGTAGTGTTACCGTAGAATACTTTAGGAGATAATAAGGAATTAAAATTTGGCTAAACTTTAATGATTTTTTTGTGAACATCATTTTAATTGATTTATTTTTATCTTAAGGTGGTTTACTCCATACTATTGCATTGATTTTTTTTTATGGCGGCTCATCCCGTTGGATGTTATGGCAATATTTTCATCTTTCATATAAAACATCATATATATATTTTAGGCGAAGAAAAAAAAAGGAAAACAAGAAAAAACGAAAAACATTGAAAGTTCACAAAAGATAATATAAGGAATGTATTTTACCCCAGAACCGTAACCATCACTAATTGTGGATCACACCACTTTTGCGCTGATAACCTCTTTTATGTTTAGTTAATAACACAGTTATCAGCAATTCAGTACTTATGCTTATTTCCTTACTTTTCCAACCTTTTATTTGAATTTCATCTCACTCGTTTTCAAAACTATCCAAACATAACTAAAACTTATATATCGATGGTTTAAAGCACAGAAGACACATGTCCACATTTGACAGTTTAGAGAAAACAGGGTTTGAAGGTTTGAGATTCTTAATTAATTTACTAACTTCAAATTAATGCAGAAGGTGTTGAAAATCATAATCTTTGATCTTTTTTAATGTCATTTATTACTTATTATTTACTTTATTTTTAACCAGAATGCCAAGAATTAGTATTTTTAGATGATGGTCATGGACATGTGTTTGGAAGTGTGATGGAAGTGCCACTCACGGCGACTTTTGGGATGCGTTTCTGCGTGCACAAATGACACATGTCCGTCCTAAATGAACATGTGTTTTTTAGAATCTTCATATCTTTTGTGACATGTTACATCTGTGCACAAAACAAAGTGAATTTGTGGACATGTGACATTTGGTTTTTACTAAATATTTCAATAATGATATTAAGATTGTTAGTAATATTTAATCAGGACATAGATGGCGTTGCAACCGATCTTGTACATATATTAACTCATTTTACCTAAATAATGGACATGTGTCTTTTGTGCTTTAAACCATCGATATGATTTGCTGTAAATTAGTACGGAGAATATTGGAATAACCTAAATAACTCCAAGTAAACACATAGACACTGATGACATCTTGTAGAAGTTCTGAGGCGATATTAATTTATCTTCATAGACAAACAGAAATTAGTATTATTATTATTATAGATATATTCAATTAATTAACAATGTTGCTTCAAGTTGCTCCTGATGTTTATAGAGCAAGTAGAAGTTTGAGAGACGCTGGTATGCATCCTGAAATAGGTAATATCGTGAACTTTAAGTCCTCAAAAGCTTTCAAAACGTTAAATTAATATGACGTAGAATTTCGAGTTTGTGAATTATATGTGTAGCTTAACTAGAATAACCTGTAGAGTTCTTAGGCTTGCATACTATACTGAATGTTTTTTTTTTTAATGGCACAGAGAAAACGTCCTGAATGAATGCCAAAGATATCGTGTTGGTGTAGATATGACTTAAGTATATCTTGAGTGTTTTAAGGAATTGGTCTCCCACTCTTCTCCATAAATTTTGTTTGTAAAAGAGTGTCCTGTAAAAGGCAGGTGTTCGAAAAAATAAGACATTTTAGGTACATCTTAAATTCAGCGATTAGGTTTGCCACCCATCCTGAATGTCTTGATTTTATATTGGCACGAAGAGAACAGCTGGTCTGCTGGCTACATCATTTGTGGGATATGCCGTGATGGTATAGTATAGTATAGTTTTTATTGAGTAGACGTATATTTTGAAAAACTCCATATTAATATACGTAAATAAAAAAAAACTGAGTGGCTTAAGTTTTACTATTTTTATAATTAAGATACCGTGTTTCGACATAATCACTGTCAAACTCATTTTTTTACTCTTTTCTTGAGGCTAAATATCTTCTACTCTTAAGCATTCGTTAAGTGCCTCAAAGTGCCAAAACTCATAACCTCAAACTAAAATACATTTTTATAGAGGAAATCAGCAGATCTGCATGATTGTAATAAATAAGCAAGTATTCCTCTAAACGTTGTAATAAAAATTGATATTCAGAATAATGGCATATCTGATAGCTACATAAAACAATTGTCTTTTACAAAATACTCAAAAATTTACAAAGAATATTTTGAGAGCTCCACATTTTTTTATGCATTTAAGGCATTCTGTTTAGATAAATCAAAATATATCAACATTGGAAGTAAACTATACGACTAATATTATTTAGTTTTCGAGTATCCAGTAAGAGGCAGATTTTTTGAGAACATTAATTTTAAGACTATTTACATCTTTAGTTCAACGATAAGGTGTGCCACCCATCCTGGATGTCTTAACTCTTATAGATACCTACAGAGAGATCAGGGTTTAGGTTTATTTCGTGTAGTTGGTTCGCTGGCTTCCCCAAATGGATGCTAAACTCCGTGATGGTATGAATGATTAATATTATAAGGTATATATCTACTTAATAGACAAGTTGGAAGATGAAATAAGAGAAAAAGTTTTATTAGGACACGACAGGAAAGATAAAAGATAAACAACATTGAGACGTGTCAACTAAGATGAAGAAAATTAGTCGAATGTTTGAAAGTAAGTAGGTACCTAATTACTTTATAAAGTTATTCAAATTATATAGTAGGTGTGTTGTTAAGTAAGTACTCGACTCAATAAAATCAATTTGTGACAAAATTGAGACAAAACTTTCATATTATGTCATCGCGATTGTTTAATGCTTACGCGCTATTTTCACACTAGATGGCGTTAGACGTTGCTTACATAAATATGTACCTACATATTTATTATTAATTATTACAAAGTTTTTTAGGTAAAAAAGTATTCATATTTTGATGTTCTTTTATAAGGATTACTTAAATATCTTTAGTAAATTAAGGATCTTAAATGGTTTTAATATTAAATTTTCTAAATATACTTATTCTATATTTGGTTTTCTGATTCAGTAAATATTGTAAAAATAAAAATAAGTAGGTATAAAAGTATAAATATATTCTTTTAAACTGGTATGACAGTTTGATAATATTTGACAGGGCAGCGTCGGATATCCGAGCTAGATGTTGTATCTCATAAAAATTCGGAGATTTATGCTATTATTCAGATTTTGAGTTTAATTAAATTCAACTATAAAAAGTTTTTATTATTTGTCAAAATGATGAAAGATGAAATATTATACGCACAATTTATAAAATTATTTGAATGTGTTTGAACATATTTGCTTATATTGATAAGTACCTACCTATCGTGGAGTCCCTGCAAAAATAGGTGTTCTCCTTTTTCTGAAATTTTTCCACTGTTTTGTAAAAGGCAGGAAGTTCATACTTCTTTTGCTTCTTCCAATTTCATCCAAATCTCATTCAAACACGCCAATTTTTCTAACTATCACTCGTTCGTCTTTACTAAGCATTCGATCCACATGGTCAATCCAAGTTGTTCTCAGATGCCTGCGTATTTTCACACCTCCTCTTCAGATGAATATTTATACTCTTCGTCATCTTTTCATCATCTTATTGCTTCACATTTCCAAACCATCGCCATTTATTTAAGTACATGCATTCGGTCCACAACAATCCTCTCGTGTCCGTTCATCTTTCTGATATCCTCATTTTTAATTTAATTCGCAAACTTTTACAAATTTGATTAATGTCATCGAGTAAAAATACTAGTTAGTAAGTATAATAAGTAATAAAACAATAGAAATCATATTAAGTTATGAAAATGAAAACACCAAATAACGTCAAATAATAAATAATGCCATCTCTTGAAAGAGATGAGAATTTTACGATCAAAATGTTTTCCATAGAGAAATGTTTTAATATAGAACAATCGAAGCGACAATTAGAACAAGGATCTATGCACACATTAAGCCTTTTTTCGGATTATGCAGAATTTTATCCTCCCGAACCTTGACTATGCTCATGTATCGTGCCATTAAATATATCTTTTACTGTTGTTGCTTGAAGGGTCGATGTTAATTTTGTTGAAATTTCAGTAAAAATGTTAGTGGCAAATTTCATAATCTGTTATTACTCCGTTTATATTTGTACTTAATTTGTATGAATATTTCTAAATAAAGAGCAGTAACGCTTGATTCATTGGCTTGTCTTATAGTGTTTATAATACAGAATGAGAAAAATTCAAATGTCTGCGAATCCCCGTCGATCCAAGAATATTGGATCTCAAAAATATCATATTCTTTAACCGTCTAAATTATTTTAAAATGTGTGTTGAAAAAGTTGTTTTTATGATTTAATTTATTAATTTCATAATGATAATTTCATGATGATCATTTTATTTCAAAATCAAATTTATTTCTTAAAAAATACAAATTAATTTTGGAACGAAAATCTTTGCACCTAGACAGTGTGGAACGAAGTAAGATTTCATGTACAAAATAGTTTGTTCAGATATATACACAATGCTGTAAAACTGCCAAGTAATTTTGCATACCACCTTATTAGAAAATTGGAAATAGAGGTCATTGATTGGTTCAAATGGATTAAATTTTTCAAAGCTGCATTTTCCAAAGCAGAGAGGTAGATGTTTTTCGTATTGTTTAAACTACAACGTATAGCTAGCAAAAATATAAACATTTCTACATTAATAATTAATTTAGGTTTGCAGATAAATTCATCAAAAGAGCATGCCTCATTTGTCTTATAGACACTTTTTCTACCTACAACTTCAATTCATATTTCATAGGTTTATGATTTGGTAATATTTTTGATGATGTTTTATAGTCTGTCATACTCTCTCAATAGCGCATTTATTACCTCATGACACGCGCTCGTTTTTTTGTTTGTTTATTTCTTTATTATTAAATTTCCTCAATCCACCCAATTTAAAGGTACTTTTATTTCATAAACCCGATGTTTCAATGTGCCATTAGGTTGACCTTTATTCTTAAGCTCTCCTTAACTGGATGTATTGATTTTTTTGTCAAACTCCCCCTAGGGTCTTCAGATAACATTAAATAAGTATCTACAATATTCATTTTCATAAATTATTGAGTTTATTTACATTTTACTTATCGATTTAGCAATGAGGTGTCTAACACTGAATCTTTTATGACGTATTTTTGAGGGCAAAAATAATTCAAGACAAATAAAGTCGGCAGTCAATTTTCAAAAGTACCTATTTATCTACATAAATTTTCACCTCTTGAGTCGTCTACATAAGCATATTGTATTTTAATACGAATACCTCGGTTAATTCATTATAGCTTTGACGTTTGTCTATAGTACTATTAGTGACATTTCATTGACGCGCCACTTCTGTATGCTGTGGTTTTTCTACGAACTAACTAAATACTTGCGTTTAGGATTACAGCCGAGTAAGTCGACTCTAACCTAAATTTCACCACCAATAAGATTTAACATTATTTGATGGTTGCCTTTATTACTAATTCTTAGTAAATAATATTTATTGAACTGTCACCTTTTAAAAACCTACCTACCTACTTTGAAATTCTATGTAATTATTGGAGCCTGCTTGTAAATAATATATGGATATATTATTAAGTTTTAGTTAGAAATTTTATAATTTAACATCACCACCTTTTTTCGTAAACACTTCAAAACTTATTCCAGACATCTTTATCGTTTATCAAAGATATTTATTTAGAGGAATGTTGCTTATTATATTTGCGATGTCTTTTTTCAACTTAATATTTATCTCTCGAGTGAAAACGTGCAAAAGTGAGACTAAATCATTTTTTGCACCAAGCAGTTCATGTATAACTTTAATTTGTATTTCACTAGTGTTTTAATATCTAAAAGTTGGATAGACATGATTGCTCAAAAAATAAGCCGGCCTATAGGCGTTTTATCATTTCTCTTTACAATCTTTTTATTTATTTTTTATAATAGTTTATTTATTTTATTTCAAACTACTTAAATATTCGTTACATCACTAGTATATAAGTTCAATGGAAGAACTTTCATTGCAATTTATCACTCTCCAAAAGAAAAAAATAACATTCAATACTTACCAACCAAGACCGAATATTTAATATTTACCTACTGTGTATAAAACATGAAAGAAAATCAATTTAATGAATAAATTTTATTAAATACTAATGAGTAATATCGACTGACATTTCATGATAACTCCAAAACAGAAGACTGTCAATGTCAAGTCTGTTCCATTACAACAGCAACACACACATTTTGTATAGTACCTACTGTTGTATCCACTTTTATTACTGAATAAGAAAACAGTATCGTTCTCTGACGCCATCTTGTGTTTTAGGTTGACAGTCAACCATAGATAATATACATATTATAATTATATGTATCACATACCTATGTGAAGTGTTATATAGTAGGTACCTACTTATAATTGTATATACAGGATGTTGTATTATGAATTGTAAGTGTCAATCAAAATACTATTATAATTATAATAATTCTATATCTATTATGTATTCCGACTTAAGCACATCTCAAGCACGCGGTTCCTTTTGCTACCCTCGTGGTGTATGTTTATCGATGGCTTATTTCTATAGGGAGACAAGTCAAAAAATATCAAAATTGAGTTAATGATGCAAATAATTTCTTAAAGATGGTCTGCACATATATCAATAGAGAAACAAGTCAAATATGCTTTTACTGAAAGCTGAAATACTTTGTCTCCATATGGAAATAATAGAAATTTTACAAAAAATCAGTTCTATAGGGTAACAAGTCTAATGTCTCCTTATAGAATTGATAAATTAGTACTGATTTGTGATATATGTTAGTTCTATAGGGAGACATCTAGGATGTATCCTAATAAATCTGTAATTTATCATGCAACTAGCTAACCCAGCGAACTTCGTACCGTCTAAGAATCAATGAATGATTAATATTTTTAATCTCTTTACAAACTCCCGTAATTGTTCAAGTGTGTCATCGTATAGTGTAAGAAATAAAATTCATTTTTGTTGATCAATTATACTTAACTCAGATTTGTATACAAATTATCTGCTGTATGTAATAAATATTATGTAGGAACTAATTTATTTTTTAGGTATTAGGTATTGTACCTATTCATTTCAAATTTATAAAAATTCTTATCCATGAATTTTTCAAAATTGAAATTTCAGAATCGATGTTTGAATTTGAAAATTTATACAAAAAATATTCTATAAATAGGCCAATCTTTAAAAAAACATCATCGTTGATTTTGTATAATTCTCCATATTACATTTTTAATTGAAATTGAATTTTAATTGAAATTAAAAATGTAATAGTATGTATGAATATAACTCTTAACTAAATAACTAAAAAATTATAATGACCTGAGAAATCAAAACAGGTCTCTCACATGTTTGTTTAATCTATAGTAGAATGAATAGTAAATTGGTGAATCAACAAGCCATCATTGCTCAAAAATAATGAATCTACATACTTGGGATGATAAGCATTATGTATAAAAAAATACTAAATTAAATATTGTATCCTCTTCAGTGTGGTTTTCTTGATCATCTCAAGCAGTGATTCCCAAAGTGGTCCAGGTGGACCCCCAGTTGTCCACGGGAGACTTGACGGGGGTCTACGATGGCGTGACTAAAAAATGGGGGTGCACAAGTCGTAAGAGGGGGTCCACGAATCCATAGTTAAAGTTTCGGATATTCGGTAAAAGCACCAGATAATGACATCAACAATAGTCGGTACAAATACCCGTTACATTATAGAAAAAGGCTGTTAGAAAATATTCTGTAAGAAAACCGAGGAGTTTTTGAAATATTTCTAATATGAAATATTTGAAATATTACTACCAGCAAATTTTTGAAAGTGGTCTATGAGAAAAAAAGTTTGGGAACCTCTGATCTAAAGGTTTTCCTCCATCACATTTCAAGTGCAAATTGACAGCAGGAGACAACTAAAAACATACGATTTTCTCTGTATAAAGTAGGACAAAAATCTACTTCTATACGGAGACATTTGAGATGTCTCCTTATAGAATTGATATAATTACCAAGACGTACGATTTTATGGGGAGTTAAGTCTGAATACCTTCATATTTTTAATTTTTATATTTTTTTTGATTATCGAAATGAATTGAAATTATGTTAGTAATAATTAGAACACTTTTTACAAATAAATTGCGAAGTTATTAGTAGTTTAGCTTTTTATTTTGCGAAGATATCGTAGATTAAGTTTTGGCTAAAACTTAAAATGCGATTTGTGTAAAATCATGTTTTTCGACTTGTCTCCCTATAGAAATAAGCCATCGTTATCAACAAATGGAAGGGAAATTGTGTAGTTTCAAACCATTTTACTGTGTTCAGAACAAAGGATTCAAACAACGTTAGTTAAATTTTGTAGAACAAGCAAAATATTGAGAGATGAAAAATTACATATTTATTTATATATTAGTACATTTTACGGCATGAGAACCTATTATATACCTAATAATAAAATTGATTAAATTTGCAAAATAACAAACATATTCAATACAATCGTACCTAAAAACAACCCCAAAAATACACACAAATTAGAAACTTTACAATACAATTTGGCATTATTTTCATTATAATTTTATCATCTCATTGTAATGTAATTTTTTTATTATTTCGTAAAAATTCAAGACAAAAATTGCAAAAATTATAAAGTAATAAGAAAAAAAAATTGTCATAGTACTGACAGACATTGGCAATATATAAAAATATATTATGATGTTACATGATTGAGTCATGCATTTTGATGCATTTGACCTCACCATCAAGTGACGCAGATGATTTTTTTTTTTTGGTGCTGTTGATGAAACTCATGTTGTCTGAGTCCTCTGTTCTAGTCGATGTTTAGAATTATTAAGTCCTAGTTGTGAGAAAAATAATTTGCTATTTTTTTAAAAATACAACATATTATTAAATACGTTTGTGTATGGAATCTTTTTAACATATTTTATTTCTTCTATCTAATTGACATCTCCTATTATTCTAATTTAAATTCTTGACAATACTTAACATTTCATTGACATCTAAAGTTATCGTCGTTATGAATTGACTCCTATTTATGTTTTGTTCTTCGCCAATTTTATGATTTGACTAAAGTTATCGTCGTTATGAATTGATTCCTATTTATGTTTTGTTCTTCGCCAATTTTATGATTTGACTAAAGTTATCGTCGTTATGAATTGATTCCTATTTATGTTTTGTTCTTCGCCAATTTTTGTTCTTGTCTTGCTCCAACTGTGATGTGAATGAGAAATTTGATTTGTATATTTTTTTGTGTATTTTTGAATAGGTATGTAAAAGTTTCACGCCGTGGATATGTAAATAAACAAATAAAATAAAAAGACATTAAGTACAGAAAGCGAATGATTGATTTTCAAACATAAAACCAGTTAATATATTTTACTTAATATTTTATCCAGCCAATTTCTCTGTAATTCACCCTACAATAATAATCTACATATAGAAATGCGAATTCTCACTAAGTAAGTAAGTAAGTGTTAAGTACCTGATAGCGGTAATGCCTTATAACAACAGCTTGAATGCTTGATAAATGATGAATGTGTTGATTTTCAAACAAGCGAGAACTAATATAATATAATATGTTATAATATAGAGAGAGTGAATATTATAAATTAATACTAGGTACATATAATAATAATAAAAGCTATTAGTATGAATATTAAAACATCCTATAGTTAAGTGCCGGATTGAGTAGTTCTCAGAACTACCACTGTAGCGCTTTTGTAGTAGGTACTTTCATTCATAGATATATTATTATACTACGTAATACATAATAAGAGTTAAGGATATTACTCAACAGACACCTCATCTACAAAACCAGTAGAACGAAAGAAAGGTGTTCCAATGCTAACGAAACGGCTTAGGATGGTTTGAGTTCATTTTGTTTCAAACCACTATGTGCGACATCTGTTGAGCGCACATTACAACAGACTGTAACTTTCTTTAATATTGTATTCAAAAACTAAAAATCTCTATTTCACCCTTCAGTGTTCTCCTTGGAGGTACATAACAAAAAAAACGTTATCGATTTTCTTGGGATTCACAATGTGATAATTTATGCTAACTTACTTACTGCTAGCCTTCTTCTCTTCACTGCTGGATAGAGGTCTCTTCAAAACTTTTCCATACTATTCTGTCTCAAGTACCACGATGCCAACATATAATATAGCACGTCATAATTATTAAAGTTAATAGTTTTCGAATCAAAATGTAATGTAAATGCTTGTATCCTTGCAGATAAAAAGAATATTTAATAAAACTAAGAAAACTGAGGAAACATATTCCAGTTTATTTCGCCATTGGACAAGAAGTATTTTTACAGACCAAGGCCGGCTGGTGTGGCGCGGAGGTAACGCTCTTGCCTTTGAGTCATGAGGTCCCGGGTTCGATTCCCGGCCAGGGCAAAGAGAAGAATAAACTTTTTCAAATTGTCCTGGGTCTGGGTGTTACATGTATATATATTTTGTTTAGGGTATTGTATACGTGTGAATCGTCGCGTTAGTACCCATAATACAAGATTAATCTTTATTTGGGACTAGCTCGATCTGTGTGAATTATTGTCTATGTTGTGTTATGGAATGGCACAACATTATTGCACTGTTATTGCGCATCGACTTAGCGCACTCAATAGTGCACTTTTGAGTGCGCAAAGTCGATTGACCGCGCTTAGTAAGACCAAAGCTCATCGTTAACAAATGTATTTATCTAGTATTGATACCAAACCATAAATATGAATGTGTATATAGTAGGTAATAATAATAATTTGAAGTAAGTATGTACATATGTATGTTAGGACGTAAATATAGACGCGATATGAATTCGTTCTACGTTCATAATAATATTACATAGGTACTACGTAATATGTCTTCCCTCGTGATTCTGTCATAAATTATAACTAATGGATAAAAACTGTGGTTATTATTATGTTATATGTAGGTATATTCTCGTACAGTCCTCGAAATTTTCCAACTAAAGTCGCCTAAACGAAGAAGTCGCACGCCGTGTAGTTAAATAAATAAATAAATTATTGTTAAGTTTGTATATAATATATATTTTTTTGATGGCAATATGTAAAACCTTATTATTTCTCATAAAGCTATTTTTATATAGTTTGAAAATACATATTTTGATTGGATGTGAAATGTACCTATATTGTTTTATCAAATAAAATAAAATAAATATTTATTATTATGTTTTATGTTACTGTTGAGTATAAGACTAACGCACGACCGGTTTCGCGGACTATAGATCAGAGGCCTGAGTCAACAACACACTTTCGTCTCACGTTCCCGCTCCGTTAGCGTTCGGGTGCAGACGATGTTGCAAGCAAGTGTCAATTTCGTTGCTAAGATACACAATAGTTACGAAAATTAACACTTTGGCGCACCATCGTCTGCACCCGAACGCTAGCGGAGCGGGAACGTGACGCGATAGTGTGTTGTTGACTCAGGCCTCAGGACCTGATGATGCGAACTCGGAGTGTTACAAAGTTAATGCCGATACAATCAATGGAATTGTATATTGTTTGTTTGGTTTTGTAATATTTTATGTAGATAAAAGGCATCATCATCATCATCATCGCCCTCAACGCTCCTCTCGGGAGCACAGGGCAGAAACCAGCCTCCTCCATTCAGAGCGTCTCTGTGCCAATTGCGTCACCTCTTTCCACGACATTCCTTGCGCTCTGATATGAAAAACGATGAAAGGCATTAGCCGTTTATTTAGATCTTGAGTGTAGTGTCATGCGCCTCTGTGATAAACTCGCTCTCTGTGTATATCGCGTGCACCTTTTTGATATTGTCCTATATTTTTGTATAAAATTGATTGTATTCATAATACAAAAAATAATAAAAAAAAATTGCCCGTACTTCAAAAAAACTTGCAATAAGAATACCTACTGCTTATTTTTGTGCCACAACGGCATGTCCATCTAGTGGGGTAACCAGTGAAATAGATTAATGTTATGCTCGTGCAGGTCATCTTTTTTGTGTTATTAGAAAAAAGACATCCTTTTTTTAAGTTATAAGTAGTTATTACCGAAGACAAACATATGTCTGAAAAGCTTCTAATTTCAGACAATGAAGTGAAAGTAAAATAATAGTGTTTCTTTATTTATACTATTTTATAATCTTAACTTTCTTAACATTTAAGATTTCTATAGTTTACAGGATACTAAAAATATACAACAAAGAGTGAGAAATTTATTTTATTTTACATACCTATTTCACATAGACATATCTACCATTAATTCAAATCGAAGTTCATAATGAACTGTACCCAATGTTACTTAAATGTGTTTATTTTTTCTCTAAAGAATTATTACAAATGCTAGTTAAAACTGAAATTGAATAAAAAAAGTGACCAACATTAAGTTCCTACCGTTTAACCCTTTGCGGTCGATAATGTGATATTTTTTGTGTCAATTGTGGTTGGATAATAAAGTAAGTTTTTTTTTATATTTAAACAAAAAACCCTCAGAAACAAGGTTAACACAGAGCGGTGTTACGCATTGCAAACCACAAACTGGTATCTGCTAGTGCCTACTTAGATAGAGTTAGAAAGAGTAAAGCCCATTTCACATTCAGCAACTTGTGTCGGATACCAGTTGCGTACTCTATGTTTCCTCTTCTTACTTGATATATCAACGATCCTCCATGGAACACATAATATAAGTTCAAAACGAATTAATTCACATGTTCCAACGACATCTCTAATGCTGTAATAATGTCTCGATATAATGCCTACATATGAAAGGCCTTCAGAACAGGGGGTCCGTGGTTCGATCCCAGGTGCCGGCAAACTCCCCTTTCACGGCACAAGCTTTTAGCTTAGTGTGAAAGGTGTATAAGGTTGTATTTGGGTTTATAACAAAACCCAGATATATCTTTTTTAAAAAAAAAAAAAAAAAAGAGTGTCATCCATTGTCATCCATATAGATATTAATATGTATGTATGTATTACGAAGACACTTCGGTGTAGTTTGAGTCACAAAACGACACAATAATAGATTGCTGAGCTTATCATTCATAGTTAGGTACTATTAAATTTGAGGGAACCGATTATGTTTTACGGTATATTTATAAAGAAAGTATTATTTTTGCGAAATGTATATTAATCCATTACTAAAAATATTTGCATTCGAAATTTGAATTTGAATTTTAAGAATGAAAGTGTCACAATTTCATACATTTATTTCTCAGGAAAATATAGAATCTTCGATGATCTGTAGCTTTGTGATTGAGGCGAAAATGATAATTCTGGTATTTTTTGGATATTAATAAATAATACACAAATGAACAAAAAAGGCAGTGTTCTCACTCAAAATGTCCATAATTTTAGTCAAAATATACTTTTTCAAGGTAAGAACAACAAAACTAAAGGATTAAGAATGGTTAAAAAAGAAGTGACTATGAAAACGCCGAAGGCCTGAGTCAATAACGTTACGTTTTCGTTCCGTTAGCGTTTGAATTTCAGACGACGTTGCAAGCAAGTGTCAATTTCTTTGCTAAGATACACAATAGTTAGGAAAATTGTCACTTTGGCGCAACGTCGTCTATACTCGATCGATTGGAACACGAAAACGTAACGCTAAAATGTGTGTTTGACTCAGGCCTCTGTTATCTATATACCGACCTACTATGAAAGTTTAATGGCGAAATTGCTGAAGGTAGGTATCTGATGTAAATCTCAAAGTGTGAAAGATGTTTTTAATGTGTGGTACCTACCCCTTTAATTCACCCAAGCGCAACATAATTTTCTCACAAAGTTTCTACGCTAGAAAATAAATCTTGTTCTCCGTGTAAAACACACTATGTACTACCGTCTTTAAATTTATTTATTTTACTAAAAATAAAAAGGAAATAAGGGGTCACGGAAAGCACAGTTTTTATAAACCTTACACTTTTGTTTTTTTTTTTATTTTGCTTTTTGTACAATCTCAATCAATCTCCTAAGCTCTCTTTCTATTGCTGGAGGAACATAAGTCTCTTTTAAATTATTTTTCACAAATCTCTTTTTTTGGGCCACATAATATGTTCATATCTCACAGTTGTTATTGAATGACTTTTTCTGAATCTGAATTAGTCTTTTTTGGCGTCTCAGTGTCTTCGTTTCAGAATCCTGTGTACACCCGTTTGCAAGTTTTTTTTTGTATTCTCACTGTTTGGCCTTAGAGATTTGACCTAATTTATTTATTATTTACTATAAGTTAATAACAAGCAATTTTACTCTTTTTAAATTTGGCAATTTTTTGCTTCTTCAATCTTTGAAACCGGCAGTCAAGGACTACTTAACTTTGTCACTTATAATTTGGCAGCTGTTTCCTTGTCTTTTTACCGACTATTCTTCTCCTTTGTACATCCTCTTTTTCTACCTTAATTTTTTTTGAAATTGGGTTATTTGGAAGAAAATTGTACACACATTCTCTGTATAATTAATAGTATGCTTGTATTTAACTTTCATGTATTTTTATTTAAATTTGCTTGAAATTCACTTAAAGTAAGTAATAAATAATTAAAATAGGTCTTAATACTACAGAGGACTTGTAAGATAAATAAAATTACTCTGGCTTTCCATATCTTTTTTCTATTTTTTTTTCAAAAGAGCCCATTAAAAGTACTGTTCTTTGGTCCACAAGGATTTTTTATTATACCTTCACCGTATGTTCTATGACAACAAGATCAGAGCACGAGGAATGTTAAAGATAAGGGTGACTCAATTTGACTCTCTAAATAGGAGAGGCTGGTTACTACCCTGTACCTCTTCTGGAAGAAGCGATGAAGGGTAATTGAGTTTCTCAAAGGAATATTGAAAGGTGAAAGAAGGTTGGTACAACCGCTGCTTACAGTCTTATACCAATCTTCACGTAATACAATATAATTATTGTAACACTGGTTGGTTCCTTCAGATGTTCGATATAATTTCATTAGAGTGTCTCCAATGTTATTACCAGCAACCTGCCAGCAAGGTACGAGCAAGGAGTTACTCTCGACGTGGATCTTATCTAAAAATTTCATCTATGCAGAAGAATATTTCATGATTATCTTAATGGTAAGATCATGATGAATATTTCAGTATATCAGTATATTCAGAATAGATCAGAAGAATATTTCATAATTATCTTAATGGTAAGACCATGATTTAACTCAGATCTTGCTGAATGATCACGTGTTGAGCACAGTATTGAATGGAGGATATAAATATTAAATAGATTAAATGGAGTAGGAAGAGGAGACGATTCTGGAGAGACCATGTGGACAGGATGGCTGAAAACAGGATAGCCCACAATGCAGCAAAGAAGACTCTGGCTGGTTCACGTTCACGAGGAAGACTACCAAAAATATGAAAGGATAGCTAGTCCTCGATGTCACAAGAGGGAACAACTTCCAAAACATCAGATCAATGATATATTACACGAGGAGGAAGAATAAATGACCCTCATAAGACATGCAAGCTGTCTTATCTGTGCCAGCTAAAAATTAAAGTATTAAGGATGGGTGGCAAACTTCATTGCTGAAATTCAGATGAAAATGATTTTTTTTCTCCATCATCTGCTTTATACAGGCTTTTTACAAGCAATGATCTCTTTGTTCGAAATAAGGTCTCTGTTACAACGCAGATGACAAGTGAATTTTCTTTCCATCTGTTTCGATGTCTTTCCTGATTGTCGTTTGTTTGGTGATGTCTCCCTTTTAGACTGATTTTAGACAAAGATGGCACAGGAGTACCCCCCTTTTCTGGTAAAGCGGCAATCGATGCTTTTTTCCAGTCGGACGCATTTCAATCTACGGTATTATTTAACTATGTTGAAGCTGGATTCAGTAGGGAAATTGTTTTCGAATGCATGCAAGGAAGGAAGGTGCTTTTATGAGGCAAATTGCTGCTTTAAAAGTTTTAAGTATAGCAATATTTAGAAGTTTGCTAATGGTGAAACTATTGATCTTTATTATACTTTCAGCATCTATTGAAAGTCGTGCATTTATTTTCGTGTTATTCTGATTTTTCGACATTTGCTGTTTTATGTTGTTTTCAAACAAAAGTTAAAGGTATAAGTAATATAATAATAATAATAAAAGCACTTTATTGATTAAAAAAATCATGAGCAAGTAGCAAACTTATTGCCTGGAGATAATATCTTCCAGCTAACCAAAATACATCTATATACTCGGTGTAAGTTTTTACTTAGTACTTTCACAGTGACATTTCAAGAGTTTTCGCTCTCATCATCAGGCAAACGTTGATTTTTATTTTATTTATAGTAGGAATGATGTTTTGTCAGACAGTGGTAGTAAATAATGGATAAATTAGTATGAAATACTGTTGCGGGCAGATTAAAAGAGGACAATTCCAACTTTTGCTTTTGTGCATATAGGGAAAACCACATAGAATCAGAGATGAGCAATGTTTTTTTGTAGTTTCATCAAAAGTGGAATAACTATTTATCTTGTTTTATAAATAAATTATTAATATGGACACCCACTAAGAAACATCGGTCGATAAATGTTGAGAATATTAACTATTTTTTTTTATTGTTTAACCAGATTTGGATCTGAGATACTAGTATAAGATCCCAAAAAGATGATTGCTTCAATGTTTTGCAAAAAGCGTTTCTCGATTGGTGGATCATACATCGTGACGGTGAGAATGGTGTAGTTGGTTAACTTGGTTCATGGACACCAAAAGTGATCACTTAAGCCAGCCTAGAGCCAATTCGAAAGCGTTTGGATGCCTTTCTCACTTCTTCCGATTAGATTTTGCACAATATTACATTATGCAAACATGGTTCTCCAATCGAAATGTCTGATTGATTATTGGCCGGTTTCAATAATCTATCTATCCGCTACTGTCGATTGAAATCTATTGTGTTCTATATTTTAAATCATACATTTCAGTCGACAGTCACGGATAGATAGGTTATTGAAACCGGCCATAAATCGGTCGATAAATTAAATTTTAGTTATTTTTATTTTTTAATTCAGCGATGAGGCATGCCACTCATCTTATATGTCTTATTTTTTTGTTGGTTCGACCATCCGCATATTTATTACTTGCAGTTAGTCCCCTGGCTACCCCACTTGTGGCATATGTCGTGATTGTAAAGCAGTACTTGTATTATAGTTTTATTGTGCTATGTTGAAAACGGGTTATATTCTGAGATACCCATTTATTAAAAATTAGAACAATATCTTAAAGCAATGACTGATCATCATCATTGACAATAAATTTGTGTTAAGACTCAGAAACCGCGAAATGCTGTTTTTTTGTTGGTTTTTACATTTTTTAAATCGTCTTTAATAATGTTACATATTCACGGAAAAAATATATGTTATAGATCAATTCTTTTTCTATTGAATGGTAATGTTTTGAGTTTGGATAGTTTATTTATTTTTTTGATAAAAATTCCGAAAAAAATATCATTTTTTTGTTTTTGAATCACTTTGCTTGAATACCGGGTGGAACAGCGACATATTTTTTTTTTGTTATAATGCCTAATAATATTTTGCAGTGAAATGTCATGTAAATATTTTCAACAAATATTAAAATCAGTTTTAAAATTAAAAAAACCTTCAGTTGAGGAACAATTCATATTTGTATGACGTCTTTATTTTTGTCCAAAGAATGAGAGAGTCTTATACTTTATCTATACGCGCACGAGAGAAAAATGACACAGTCGGTTCCGAGCCGGCTTGCAGTGCGGACGTGGGGTCTGCGCTAATTTTTTGTTTGTTTTTTTGTTATTATTAAATTAGGTATATAATTTCACAATATTTGCATATAAGTCTCGAGTATATAAGTACTACACTACGGATCATACCTTTTGGAAAAATGTATTTTACGACGAATTTAATCTTGATTTTTTTTGCATATTTTATATTTTTTTTTATCTTATTAAGTACATAATGCAATATATTTATCGAAAACAATATATTTTATACATCTTTTTTATTATTATTATTAAATATGAACAAATAACAAGGAGTAAAATATCCATGTAAAATGAGCAAGCTAATCGCTTCTTCCAACTAACCCATTTTTTTAGTAGGCTTGCCCATATTTACTTTTTTATAAAAAAAATTATACATAAAAAAGAAATCACGACATAATTATCCCATAAGTAGGGTAACCAGCAGAACAGGCCGTCTTCTCTGTGCCAATAAAAAAAATAAGACATTCAAGATGGGCGGCAAACCTCATCGCTGAAATTGAGTTGTAATACTTATGTCTTTATTTTTTCGAACACCTCTTTTCACTTTTTTTATTGTAAACAAAAATAACTTTTTTTGTTTTAACACCAGAGCACAACGTTTTTTTAATCAAAATTTAATGTGCTATGATATACCTGCTTGGTTAAAAAAAAAAACACCAATACTGTATTTGAAATATGTATACAAAAAACATTTTGTCGAAAATCCCTAAATTATTACCATCAGTGTAGCTGCATTTAGCTATGCCACCAATAATATATACTGTATTAGGCATATTATTACAACACGTAGAAATGCATTCTGTGTGTGTGTGTGTGTGTGTGCGTGTGTGCAGAAGTACCTACTACCTAGATATAGGCTAAAATTTTATAGTAGTTATTATTATTATTCTCTTTTTGTTAGAAGTTGTAATTATTATTATTACCTACTAGTGGCGGGACCAGTGGGGTAATGAGCAATTTTATTATTCCACAAATTAATACAAAAATTTAAAAGCACACCTGACTTGAGAAAATGTCTATACCCTTCCCCCCATTTCCTCTTTCACATCGCCAATTTTTCGATTTAGTATAAGACTGAGATATTTCACGATTATATTTATGTTCCGTTGAGCACTCGGTAAAGAATAGGTCAACCACTTTTTTCTGTAAGTTTTCGAGTGTCCTGTAAAAGTCAGGTGTTCGAGAAATTTTTCATTTTAAACTCGGCGATAAGATTTGCCACCCTTCCTAAATGTCCTATTTTTTATTGCGGCTGATGCTGACCACCCCACTTGTGGGATAATAGATTAAAAGTTGCACCCTCCCTCACCCATGAATGTTACAGGAATGTCATCCATACATACTTGTGGGATAAGCCGTGATAGTATAGAAGTAGTAGATATGTATGTGCCTACAATTTCAAAATTTACCCAAATTTTTGAAATTCTATCCCCCGTCGCCAGATTTCCATTACGATACATAGGAATATTCCAATTTCCATTACGATACATAGGAATATTCCAATATTTTCATACCTATCAGAAATTTATATGAAAAATATGTAATCGGGTGCTATTTTGCATGTGTGGAAAGCACGCCACTGTGTGTCCTGCTGTGTGACGCACTAGTGTGTCCCCCTCTAACCTCTCCCCTCCCTCTTCATCGCTTCTTTCCGCATTCACTCACTGGACTTTGTAAAAATAATTTGAGTAAATTCGTATGTGTGCTTGTATTGTTTGTGTATTGTGCTACAGAAGTTTATATTAAACAAGCAATAGAAATGCATAGTTATAATCGTTGTGTATTTCATGTTATAGGTCGGTATTTATTGATTATCCTTAAATGTGGCTGCTATCATATATTATATAGTATCTGGTAATGATTTAGACAATATTATTAGACAATTTGAAAAAAGGCACAAAATGTGACCTTGTCTTTATGAACAGTACCCCTTACGTGCAGTTAGTTCACTGAATAACAAATTGTGGGAGATGCCGTGATGGTTTATTTTTATCATAATATGATAAAAATAAACCATCACTATGTAAATAATGTCAACTTCCAAGAAAAATATATTTCAATTGATAATAAATACTAGACTATGATATAAAATAAATCGTTAATGTTTTTCAACTAATCTAACCTAAAATTTTCAATTTTCAGAAACCAACATAATAATATCAAAAATTTTATTTATAAAATAATTTTTCTTTCTTTGTCAAGAATTGTTCTAATCATACTTTTTATTTGACAATATTCTCAGGGTAAAGCCGGATACTGAGCTAGTAATATTATAAACGCACAAAACTTTGGTTGAATATTTTGGACTAAGCATTATTATTATTATTGTTATTATTATTATTAATCCTTGGTCCTGACTATGAGCTGAGAAAATAATAATATCAGCGGAACTTCGATACTCGTATTGAGATGCACTATTATTATTATTTATACCGTCGTGTCGTATTGCACTAACACATTCAAATATAACATTTGTCTTAATACACACATCTAAGCAATAAAGGTGTTCTCCTATTGGATAATTTGGCGGAATTTTTTTATTATATACTAAACGACATTTTACCTAATCATGATATTTTATTTGAGTAGGTCTTCCTCTTAACAAACAAGTGAGAAGCAGTTGTAATAACCTGTGTTGCAAAAGTCTTGAACGGCCACACAGAAAAAATATGTCGACTCACGGCAAAGTTTAGTTTCACCCTATACAGATACCTACACAGCATATGGTTGCTTTCACATAGTGAAGGGTGAAATTAAATTTTCTTGTTTACATAACGTTATTGCAGTAATATAGAAATACAAAACAATCTACCCTTCCGTCTACTAAACAACCAGTGATGTCTTTATATGTATCCTTTGATATAAATAATAATATTATTGTTTTATTCAAACTGAACCCTATCATAATAATATGATCATTATTATGACATTTTGTGTATAAATTGCAGTTCACTCGGATAAAGCGATGATGTTTTATACAAAAATTTGGTTATAGTGAACAGAGTTTACCATGAAAACATAATGCACAAAAATTACATATTATGTAAACTATTTTTGAAAAAACAAACACTGTTTTTTACAATTTTACAATTTTATTTGTTTAAACGTTTTTCAAGACCTACTGTCTCATCTTCAAAACTTAAACTAAACATAAAAATCAAGTATCCTGACAAGTGGTGGGTGGAGTCGGGAGTGGGGTAGGGGTTGGAGTGGGAGTAATTAATGACAATAGGAGGGATGATAGGGATGGGACCTGTACATTAATAATATTCTAATTTTCTAATACACATTGATTAATAGACAATGATTCCAAAACATCCAACTTCTTCCCCTTGCTGCAATGGTGTATCAGTTCTACATCTTCTATGTTGAATGTGTGGCCTGTATTCCTGGCATGGTCTGCCATCTCACTGTTGATGAGTATGTTTTTAACTCCTTTTTTATGTTCCTGGTAACGTTTTTCTATCCTTCTGCCACATATTATGTGTCATTTTCATAGGCGTGTTTGATTTCTCTTACCCATTTAATAAACGAAATTCGAAATATAAATGGAATCATATGACTTTTAAACCTTAAAAATAAAACAAAAAAAACTTTGCTTAGTAATAAAGGGTTGTTCAACAAGAACTTTGTTTTTTAATTGTGGCAACACCAGCAACATGATAGTTTTGACATTTAATTTTTTGACGTATTCGTAGTGGATGCATTGGCAATTGTTGCAATGAATTCAATTTCGCTTGAAAATCGCATTAAAATAATTAAAATCCATTATGAAAATGGTGGTTCTGCTAAAGTGACATTTCGTCAAATTCGTGATATTTTCGGACAACATAATCGTCCTTCTGAGACCGCTATAAAGAATTTGGTCGCTAAATTTGAGTCGACAGGCTCGATACAAAATGTGTTAACACCAACGCGTGTACGACCGGGTCGTTCAACTGAAAACATCGCAGCCGTGAGCCACAGTGTTGAAGCAGATCCAAATTTGTCAATTCCTCGACGTTCTCGACAATTGGGGTTATCCAAAACCACCACATGGCGAATTTTGCGTAAGGATTTGGCTTTGAAGCCTTACAAGGTTCAACTGGTGCAGGAATTGAAGCCGAACGACCATTCAAATCGCCGTAGATTCGCTCAATTCATTCAGGAACAACCCGCTGGTTTTTCTGAAAAAATATTTTTTTCAGACGAAGCCCATTTTCACTTGTCAGGGTACGTCAACAAGCAAAATTGCCGCATTTGGGCTTCTGAAAATCCTAGAGCAATTATTGAGAAGCCGTTGCATGCTCAGCGTGTCACTGTATGGTGCGCTATGTGGTCTGGAGGCGTGATTGGGCCGTTTTTTTTCGAAGATGAGACTGGAAATGCGGTAACGGTCAATGGATCACGCTATCGCAAGATGTTGACAACTCAATTTTGGCCTATTATTGATGACGTGGATATCACTGACATGTGGTTTCAACAGGACGGTGCCACATGTCACACAGCCAATGAAACGATCAATTTATTGCAAACCAAATTTCCCGATCGCATGATTTCACGAAACTCAGCTGTTAAGTGGCCAGCCAGATCGTGTGATTTAACGCCACTGGATTATTTTTTGTAGGGCTATGTTAAGGACAGAGTCTATACGGAGCCAATCGAATCGATTGCAGCCTTAAAACTCAAAATCCGTGATGTGATTAGCGAAATAGTCCCGCCATTTTGCCAAAAAGTGATTAAAAACTTTGATGAAAGAATCGACATCTGTCAGCGTGCTCGTGGTGGACATTTGTCAGATATTATTTTTCATGCATAATTGCCAAACTTTTCTCTTTGTAATTCAATAAAAATTTTAATCATCTTCATCAAATTTTTTTGTTTTATTTTGTTTTAAAAAACAAAGTCCTTGTTGAAAAACCCTTTATTATCACATCAACGAACAGATTGCAAAAAGTTCACCAATAAAAATGTATAAGTCATAAATAAAGTGAAAAACTCATCACACAATGATATTTAGGGAATTGCAATAAAATCTAAAATATTATTTATAATTCGTTATCAATACACTACAAAATTATTTATTTTATTCTTCACAATTGGTTACAATATTTCAAATCAATGCGGAGTTCCATGAAAATATCGAGTTTATCGCTTAGATGTGATGTCTTTCAACAAAACTAAGTTTTGAAAAATCCAACAGAAATAAATCAAATAAATTAACTTTATATAAACGTTAACTCGTAATATCCGAACCGATTACGAATGCGTATTGTTTTATAGGGTTTATGATTGATATATTTTTTGCTACCTATGTCTTTATTGCATACTATTTTTTATGATTGTACGTTTATCTTAATGGCGTTCACACATGCAGGAAATGTATTTTATCGACAAATTATTCTCATTTATAACAAAGTGGATTCAAGAATCACATATTAGGTTTTGGACAAAAACCTATGGTTAATTTGAACGTATAAATCCAAATGTAGCCTTATACACCTGGGATGTGTGCCGGCACCCGGGATCGAACCATGGACCCCTTGTTCACGATGCCGAGAATCTACCTCCAGGCTACCGACATGTTTATGGCTTTGTGAAATCGATATGTTTATCGAGTCGGATTAAAGTCGATATGTTTATAATTTTGTGAAATCATCGCGACTATCAATTTTACAGTATTTTATGTATGGTCAAACATTTCACTTCGATGACAATACTTGATATTCCATGTAGATCGAAAAGTTAATTATTAAGGGTTGTACCCGCCATTATATTCTGTCTACAAAAAGTTTTCCTCCGCACAAGCATTTGGTTGCTTATGGAGGGAACATTTTACTATGTGTAATATTATTTGGTAATTGTAATATCAATGTATACTGTGTGTAGGTTAGTAAATTCAGGTACCTGGGAGCAACCATAAAGCCAGAGGGTGATCTCCGGTCGGAATTACCAATCCGCATAGGAGCAGCTAGCGGGGCTTTCAACAACATGAACAAAGTTTGGAAGGCGTCTGGACTCAGCATCAGGACAAAATGTCGCTTGTTCAATGCGTGCATCATCCCAATCCTTCTATATGGCTGCGAGTCTTGGCACTTAACCAAGGCTCAAGAGCGGAAGATACTAAGCTTTGAAAACAAGTGTCTTAGAAGGATTTTGGATGTCAGATGGTATGAACATGTTACAAATGATGATGTGCGCCGGCGCACCCAGCAGAGACCTGTAATCTCTGTAATACAAGAGAGACGATGGTCCTGGCTGGGACATGTTTTGAGAATGCCCAATGATAGTTGGCCAAAAAGAGCACTGTTCTTCCGTCCACAGGGGTTCCGTAGGCCCGGGCGTCCCTCTTTCACAATACACCGTTCCTATGACAACGATATCAGAGCGCAAGGAATGTCGTGGGAAGAGGTGACGCAATTGGCACAGAGACGCTCTGAATGGAGGAGGCTGGTTTCTGCCCTGTGCTCCCGAGAGGAGCGTTGAGGGCGATGATGATGATGATGACATTATTAGTTACAGTTTTGTATTATTGCTTAAGACTTATACAATTAATGACAAGATTATCGAGAATACTCCAAAGAACAGTTTGAGTTCGTTGGTATCCTGGAGGTAAAGTCTCGGCCTTGTGAATAAGGGGTCCGGGGTTTGATCCCAGACGCCGGTAAAACTCCCCTTTCACGACACAGGCTTTAAGCTTACTGTGAAAGGTGTATAAGGTTGAATTTATATATTTTTCAAAAAAAAAACAGAACAAGGACATTCGTTGATTCACGTCAATGAAGAAATCCTGTAAAAAGATTAAATACTATATATTTGTCTTCAGCGTTACAAGAAAAAACAACTTTCCAAGTAATAGATCAATGATCTACAATAAGAAAAATAAATCAAATTGCAAGACCTACAAAATATATTTGATTTAAATTTATAAAGACAGGTCTTTTGTATAATAACCAACACTTCAAGTATTTAAAGACACATTCTATTTTATTTCAAACCCCAAATATAATAATAATAATATGTATTTAATACTCCAGACAATTTGCAAAAAGAAAGGGAAAATAAACACATTTGTAAGAAAGTATGTACATGCTGTTATTATACGTGCATAGAAACAACATCAAAGATAAAGGTCCCCTGGTGCAAACATACTTAAGACTTTATTTACCCTTAATTTTGGTCAATTTAAGTCACAATGTTATACTGAAAGTATGTAGGTAAAAACGTGGTTTTAAAGGAATCTTCTAGAGATTTTAACTGAAATTGTATACACAGAGAAAAAAAGAAAGTTTTCAAACCAGGATTCCATAAAAAGTGTCTAATAAGCGGATGAATGAATTCATAAGGTAACATTATGTATGAGTACCTACCTATCTATTGAGTACTTGGAATAAAATATTTTCTTTAAAATTTTTCTACAGGTAGGTATTCGTAAAATATCACTTACATAATTTTTATTCAATATTTTTTCTCAATTTCAATTCATCACACAGTTCATCTTTTAAATTCGATAGCCAGCAGATCATCTGCATGTAATAAACATTCAAGCTGTACTCTCCGTTCCAATAAAATTAAAAAAAAATAGTTCAGGACCGATGGCAAACCTAATATTTATTTTTCTAAGATCTGCCTTTTATAAGACACTCGAAAACTTACGGAAAAGAGTGGGAGACCAATTCTATGCTGGGTGCTCCATGGCATAAAATTGATAAAATCTTCACCCCACCCAACTTTATTCTGAATATCATTTTTTAATGGAACGGAGAGACAACCTGCTTGTTTATCACGTTCATGTATTCCACTAGGTATCTCGTTTGCGGAAGACATTAAGACAGTATAAAAAAAAAAATCATTGGTATACAGCGGTTCAAGAGAAAATAATTTTTGGAAAAATATAATTTCTACGGTTTATTATTGAAAAAAATGCAGCAAATAAAAGTTTTTTTGTCGAGAATCTATTCGTTTTCAGGTATGTAGAGCCACAAACGCAGACTACAAAGTACCGAAATATCTAAAGAAAACAATACTGTATTGACAAAACAGCACCATGACATCAAAACGCTGACTCAGCATTTGTGGGGTTAAATAAAGTAGGAGCGTCCTGATTGGACAAATGCCAGCGGGGAAATCAATATAAGAACGCTGATTGGTTGCCAGATAACCCATTGAACGCTGATGACCTTTCTGAGAGTATATTATTATTATTATTATTTATACATAATTTATTCTTGTTTATTGTTTCTCTGTGTTGCAATTTGTGACCATGACATGACTGTTTTTTCCTTAGATAAGCAACTTTAGTAATTTATTCTTTGTGTTATTCATTTCAGTAAACTTAATGAAGCAATTTAAGTCATGTAGCTTTTAGTTGATTGGAATCTGAGTTTTATTTCTTTTGAATTAAGTAGATTGTAACAATATTATTCTTGGTTAAGTACCTACTTTATTAAATTTAAATAAAATGAATTGCATTTTCCATTGCTAAGAATATGTATGTAATAATTTCTCGCATGAATATTTTAGATCGTTTGTCGATACATTCGCTTGACATAATATCATAAAATAGATGTTAAATATCAGATAATTCCTTTAAAAGTAAATAAATGTAATTTTTATGCATGTTTCAGATATAAACATTATATGACTTAGTAAACAAATATGTACATGAATTTTATAAATAATGGTGCACGTATTATAAAATCACAATATTTTCAGTTGTTGTATTGTCGACCTCGGTACTTGGTGGAATATCATTTTAAATTGGTAAAAAAAAACTTGTAGATTAAATACTTCCACAGTGATTTTATCAATCGCGAGCCGGCTTTCAAGTGCTTCCGTTCTCATCATCATCAATTCTGTTTAATTTATTTAATTTGATTTTCCTAAGCATGTTTTTAAAAAAAAAATACCAGCAAATAATGATGTTATCTACGTTTTTATGTTTTGAAAAATATAAGGTGTTAAATTGTGACATAATTTTCAGCGTCAACAATAATAAAAAAAAATTTAAATATTGGAATAAAGAAAAAAAAATATCCTAAATTTATTATTGATTTTTGTTTGAATATATTTGAAAAATTCTTTAACGAAAAAGTAATGATACTTCCGACGCATTCATATTTGGGAAAATTTAAAGCGTCAACTGTTACAACTGTCAAACTGTGACTTGATTTCCTCCAATCCGGAACAGGTAGATCCTACCTATCCACCAATAATAATAGAGTACAATATTTTAGAATTCGAACGGAGAAAAGAATCACAATTTTATTATTGATATTATTATTCTTATTCGATATTTGAAAATACAAAATACACCACCTACATAATAGTAATATCTACCTACTATCTACCTACCTCAAAGAATGTTCTTATTTTCAAATGCGGAGTGTTTGTTCCATTGTTGTTGTCAGCGGTTTTCAAACTTTACGAATTATGTAGGTATTTGGTGGATTTTTTTGATATAAATGAGCTTAAATTGATCAAGAAATAAAGTGAATGTAAAGCAAAAAAAAAACTCTGTTCATTCGTTCACAATAGCTCAGACACCCCGGATGGGTTTATCGCAATGCATCGTTTCTGATTCAACGATATCAGAGAGCTTCGAATGTTGGGAGATGGGCTGACTTAATTGGCACAGAGACGTTCTGAAAGAATAAGCTAAATAACTGCATGTGTTCTCGGAAGGAGCTTTAAAGGGCAAGATATTAAGTGAGATATAATTAACGTTTCAACAAAGTGATGAACACAATCCACTAGATAAGTCTGTTAGAATCCTGATTTTTCGTACCTACTCTTTCCCGTCCCTTGTCGGTTTTTTTCAGTTGTACGTTTATATTCCATGTTTTACAGCGTGGTGAGGATTTTAGCAAAAAAAATTGGTAGGTACCTACATTTCAATTCTTTTGGACAAGTCTTTAAAAAATATCCCTTTAGCAGCAAAAACTCTAAATAAAATCTTTAGATGTCATTTTGAAAAGCGATTTGCTAATTTTAACGAAAGATGGCGTTAATGTAGATTTTTACAATACATTTTGATGCATTCTTAATATCATCAATATTACTACTATGTGCGAGTAGGTACATATATCATCACGAAATATCCCACAAATGAGATAAAAAGATGACTAGCTGCATGTAATAAACATGCAAGCTGTCTTCTCCATGCCAAAAAAAACATCCACGATGGGTAGCAAGTCTCATTGCTGAATTTATGATTTAAAATGTCCTTATTTTGACACTCGACAACTTATGGAAAAGAGTGGAGAACCAATTCATTACCGGGTGTTTCACGGAACATGGTTCATTATGTCTGAAAATATGTATTTTTTTAATCCCAGAACATTTTGAGATGATGTATTTTTTATGATAATAATTTGATTTCCCTGTTGCTTGCCAGATAAAAGCACATATGTAAGATTTTGTCATAAACATACGTAGATATTTATGAATTTACTAAAATATTTATACCGAAATTCACCAATAGTACCAACAATAAAAACTAGTCTTAAAATAGAATACGATGATAATAGTCTCACAAAATATGTTTTGATTATTATTTTTATTGGTTTTTCTGTTATTGACAAGCACTTAACTCCCAAAAATATAAATATATTCAATTCTTCAAGCAAAAGTAAATTGAAAACAGCCTTTTGGCTGTTGGTAGGTATTTGGGTTTCTATAATGGTCGAACGACTTTTTAACAACACTCAAAGGATATTACGAACATCACAATATTATGAACATTGTCTGTCACCATTTATTCGAATTAGAATGCTTAGGCCGGATATAGAATTAAAGTAGGTGTGTACATAAGTATAACAATTAATAATAATACGGCAAAAGTTCAATGAAACATTTTATAGATAAGAATATCTGGCAAATAATAGATCTCCCACTCTTTTTTGTAAATCTTCGTGTGTTCTATTGTATGTCAAGCCAGGGAATTGTTAAACATTTTTTATAAGACCTTTGACATCTCTGATACAACGATGATGTAAACCACCCATCCTGAAAGTCTTACTTTAAATTGGCATGGAGGTGATGTTGCTCACTTGTGAGAGTAAAAATGTGATGGTTTTTAATACATAAAACCCTAAAGAAATAATACATCACCCTTAACATTGTCTTCCAAAGCTCGTCTGTGTGCATTTAACCAAAATGCACAAAAACATTAACAAGAACATCGCAAGAAATAATGTATTAATTATATCATAAAATAATATTATTGTGTTTAAAATTTGAGAATGTGTGGTATTATTGTACGTTCTTTTGTTTTGACATGCACTTGTCACAAACACAATAATGACAGTTGAATCTACCCATGTTCTGTTGAGACACGGTGAACATTATAGCAAAGACAGAGAGGTAGAAAGATACTAACTTATGTACCATTTGTATACCTATAAAAGATCTATGTACTTTCTTTCTCAATCTATCTACACGACAAATATGCTGTGATGAGATGCTTTTCACGTGTTTGTTAAAGTACGTATGATACAAGTCGTGTATCCAAAGATAATTACATTTTGACAGGTTCGTTGTACAAACCCAGATTGGTTTCAAAATGATTCAGTGAGACACTACACAAATATAGTACGTAGAATATTAAAAACCAATGGCTGCTTTTAAAATGGCATTAAACAATTTGAAAACAACAGTCTGAGATCTATTATAAGAATTCCACGGATAAATAATGTGTGATTTGCTATCGAAACTGGACAAATTCATTTGTATTAAAATGCCAGCAGAGCCCAAAAACCTGTTTGATTTTGACAGCTTTCTAATTTAAATAATTTAATCTCCTATATTCTAATAAACTTCATAGGAATTTGACCAGTTTGGAAAATATTGTCTTGTAGAACTCAAAACAAAAAAAAAATTCTTTATAATTTCTTTACCTTTATTAATTGTCTACTTTTGATCACAAATCACTCAAATATTCATAACATATTATATGTAGAGGTACAGTTATTTCACTGTTTACTCCTTTCGAGAGATATGCTGCGGTAGTAAATATAAAGAGAGATAGTGGAGTGCAAGTAATAAATTTAGATGGAATTTACATAGAAATATACTCTTTGGCGTATGCTACTGGTATTCAACAAAAACGTAAAAAAAGTGAAAAACATCTTTCCAGAGAAACCTTGACAATCTTAGCTAACTTTGGTTTTAATATTTTCTTTTAGTGAGTAAGTAGGTACCTCAAAGACTTGATAGTCATAAAGCATAATAAATAAAATAAAAAAAAAAACATACATAATATAAAACATCATTTTATATTCCATCATCTCTCTAAGTCTAAGTAAAGACTGTCTGGATATGAAACATATTGTGACAATTTAACGCCCTTTTCTTGAAACCTACATACATTCAAACATACAGATAAAAGTACGAGTACATATTATATACGTACATTATGAAATACTCTACTTTAGGTACTTCGCGTATTTTATTCTTAATACATATTACGCCCTACTTACAAACACGAAGTATTTCGACGTTATTCCTGGCTTACATAAATAATAATACAGATTCATTAGCTTCGTTTTAACTTTATGTCTGATTTACATTATTATTCCTTATGAATTCGTCGATTTCGTCGGTAGCCTGGAGGTAGAGTCTCGGCTTCGTGAACATGGGGTCCGTGGTTCGATACCATGTGCCGGCAAACTCCCCTTTCACGACACAAGCTTTTAGTAGCTTACTGTGAAAGGTGTATAAGGTTGTGTTTGGGTTTATAACAAAAACCCAGATATATCTTTAAAAAAAAAAATGTCATACGTTTTTGATCCATACCTACTAAACATAAAAATACCAGCAATTTGAAAAAAAATTACATTATGTAAGAATATTTATTTTTTTATTTATTTATTTATTCTTTTTGCACATCATCATTACATAACAGTGTTAACAATTTATATTGATGAATGAATGAATGATGAGGTTTGCCTCCCATTCTGAATTTCGCAACTTTTATTGGCGCGAAGAGAATGACTCAGCACTGAATTAAATATATTTAATGTCTGACTTTACAGTAACTCGAAAATTAACAGAAAACCGTGGAACACCTATTCTTTGGAACCTCTTCTGCACTTCGAAAAGTTTCATTCGCAATGTTGTTGAATTTTGTCAAGCAATTGATGGAGGGTAGGTACTTGTGTTCATTCTGTGAAATATATATAAATTAACCGGTAAATTTAATTTTTGTATATTATTTCTTAAAGATTTTGGAATTACCCCTGTAGTTGAAATAACTAAAAGTATTAGGTATATAAAATGACCTAGAATGCCATATATTTTTTATTTCTCCTGCTAGTTCTGTATATTTACGTATTTTTTTCTGTGATGGTTGTTTGTATAGTATTATGTGTATTTGGGACAGCGATGTCTATTAGGTAGGTACGTTCTTTTATTACGTTTATCATAATAATAAAATTAATACTAAATCGGATCTATTACAATGTATTTGTCTATCTGTTATTATTGTTTTATCATAATAGAAATAAGATTAGGTACATAAATAATTAATTTAACAATTACATATCCAAATGAAATTATTAGACATGAATCGATAAGTGTTTGCTCATTTTTTTTATTACCATCGCAACATTACTCATAAATCATTTTAGCCACGGTAAATTTGTAAAACGGTTTTTTTCTCTGTATAAGTAATACCACTTACGTTGCAACGAAACAGAATGAGGGAGGGTGAAGAAATTTGAATACAAATTGAAAATATCCCAAGTACAGCTGAGGGCTCTTGTGGTCTTTGATGAGGAGTCGCATTTCTTTGAATAACATTATTATTACCCTTCATTTAAACGTTTTATTTTTTTTTCTTTTACTACCCATATACCATCTAGAAACGTTGTTGAAAATAACCTTGGTGTTGAAAGGGTTAAATATTTTTATGCACATATTTTTATTATTTTTTCTGTGGAGTGCCCGGTATAAAATAGTTCTCTCTTTAAGTTTTTAAGTATAAAATCTCACGTATAAAACAATAAAACTTCTTCTACAAATCAGCTTTGAGACATGCCACCCATCTTGAACATTATATTTATTTTATTGATGGCACGGAGAGGATATTTAAAAATCGCATGTTTTTTTTTCTTACCAGGGAGTCCGCTGGTTATTCCACTTATAGAACTAGTAATATTTTTTACCCTTCGACTTTCCTCTTGGATAAGCAAGGTAGACACAAGTCCCATCTTTTAAGGGCTATTTTTGTGCCAATCGACAAACCTCTTGCCATAAAATGTCGATATTAAAGGATTGTATGTAGGTATATTGTTAAAGATGTCTTTGCGATCAACTGTAAAAGGTTATTATTTGCAAAATATAATTTAGAAGACATTTGACATCTTTGATTTAACTGTGATGCTGTGCGTCGATGCACCCAGCATTTGGCGCAGAGTTCCTCTGAATAAAGGAGGCTGGTTCCTGCCTTGTGCTCTCGAGAGGAGCGTTGAGAGCGATGATGATTATGATGAATTAAACTGTAATGAAATATGTAACCTACCCATTCTGAATTTTCTTATTTATTATTGTCACGGAGAGAACGACTTGCATGTTCATTACTAACATTGCGTTCACTGGTTACTCAACTTCTAGGTCCGCTGAAATTTGTGGAAATTGCCACGGTGGCTTCTTTGTATAAACATTGGTAACAAACTTTTTTTGAGAGTTCATGAACCTAAGTACCTACTAGAAATATTTTGCTGTTATTTTTTTGCTCATAACTGAAAACAAAGAATGCTTCATAATATTTTCAATACAAAACGTTGTAATCACATTTCATTTCCTACTTGGCTACGATGGAACATCTTTGTCATTTTAACGTTTTAATAATTGTCTTTTTGGTCTTTATATTATTTCAACCCTTAAGTTCAGTTCAAACATTTAAAATTTTATTTTAATTCTTTTTTCTTTGTTTTCCGACACTATATTATTACTTCCAGAGCAGACCGCATCATCCCTCTTCTGTTTACCCTTTCTCACCCCTCACTTCAATAATTTTGCATTTGCATTTGACAAAGAACATCTAGTGTAAAATGTTTTAATTATTTTCAATTTATAAAGTAAAAGAAAAGCTACATTGTGAAAGTGAATAAAAATAAACAATAAAAGTATGATAAAGACATAACATGTCAAAACCTATTGGTCATTTTATTTTTTTTTTAATTTTCTAGAAATTCATAAAAACATTTTTAAATTAAAATAATTCATTTTAAGCAAAAGCAAATGAAATAAATAAATTCAACAAGTCATCAATAATACGATACAAATTAATCAGACAACTATTACTACTACTATACCATTACGGCGTATCCCACAAATGGGGTACCCAGCAGATTCATGTAATAATCATTCGACTGTCATCTCCATCTGCTAGCCCTCTTCTCTCCACTGCTGGATATAGGCCTCTTCAAAACTTTTACAAACTTTCCTATCTCGAGAAACACGATACCACTTGACTGTTTTCCCATCATCTGGACAATATCGTCAACCCATCTTTTTTGTGGTCTTCCTACGCTTCTTTTGTCCTCTCACGGCCACGAAGTCCATCTGCCATCCTCTCGTCTTGCCACATGACCAGCACATTGCCATTTCAGCTTGGAGACATTATCAACAACGTCAACGAATTTTGTCTTTTGTCGGATGGTTTCATTTCTTATTTTGTCTTTCAAGCTGATACCTAGCATTTGTCTCTCCATGGCACGCTGTAAATCCCTTAGTTTTCTCAGTCATCCTCATGCCTACCAAAAATTAGGACTTTCAGGATGAGTGACACTCCTCATCGCTGATCTATCCTCATGTTATTCAATCGTATTTTTTATTTATTCTGGGGTAAAAAACAGATGAACAAATATACAATAAGTTAAATCAGCAAAATTTACACACTTTAAGGGTGTTAAATACCACCAAAAAAATAATAATAAAGATATCAAAATCACAAGTTTCCATCTTTTATAATAAATTCAAAAAAGTTTTTATAAATAAATTAAGCACTTCCGTATTCTAATTCGTTTTATTCTCAAAACGCTTTTTATTTCTGAAAAACAGAAAAATAAAAGAAATCTGTTAAACGTTCCAAAACAGAATTTGTCTCCCTTTTTGAAAATTCAAAAAAATAATATTCTTCTTCTCATTTAAAAATTGGAATTGGAGGATTACAAACTTACCCTTATTTTAATAATAATATTATTTTTTGGAATAATTTTCAATAAATATGTAAAACGGATGCATATCGCTTGGAGATCAAATTTCAGAGATTCTTTAGGAAACTGAAACCCTCGCGGGATTTACATAGTTAGCTGTATTTTAATTTATGTTGAAAATTATACCTACTACTAGCATTAGAAGCCTGCGCGAGGCTTTGCATAGAATTTGTAAAAGTTGTGTAGTGTTTGGACTTTGATACACAGTACAGGTTAAGTGAACCTTGAACCTTGTTTTCAAGTAAACAGTAGTTATGATGAGTGAGTAGCAATACTATGTAGTCTATATAGGTTAGCTCACTACAGGGAACGCTCATTAATTGATAGAACCTTGACTTGCACTGTTAGGCTGCGTGTTTTGACAAATTGTGTTCGACAAATTATAATAGGAATTATTTATTGAATATATTGTGTAAATATAAATTCCGTGTCGTTATTCAAAAAGAACCTAATATTGTTATACTTGACCCAGTATACAATACGTGGCGCAGTTCGGTAGTTCGTGAATAATATTGTCAACACGCAACAATAGTTTTTTTTCCGCGCCGAAAGTTATTGTCGGCAGTACGCGGAAATAAAGAGTGAAAGGCAGTCTACAGGAGTAGAAAGGAGGCAGGAGTCTCCAAAGCCAGATAAGCCAGCAGTTGCAGGTAGCAGCAAAGAGACAGGAGTCTCAGAAGCCAGTTGGGCAAGGTTGCAGGTAGCAGCAGGGAGACAGGAGTCTCAAGAGCCAGTTGGACAAGTTGCAGGTAGCAGCAGGGAGACAGGAAGTCTCAGGAGCCAGTTTGAGGCAAGGTGCAGGCAGCAGTGGGAGACAGGGGTCACCCAGCATCCAGGCGGAGCCAGTTGGTGGATCCAGGAAGCCAGGAGAGGAGAGTTCTTGCAAGTCAGCCAGGCGGAGTCCATTGCAGTTGCAAGGAAATCCAGAAGACCGGGGCGATTGGAGGAGACTCTCATCAGCTAAGTCTATTTTTTATTCTTGGTTGTTGTTGCTTGTGGTATTTTCCGAAATGACTTCGAGAAGTTTAGAGCCGTTTTGTCACAAGACAATGAGTTGGCCTTCTTACAGGACAAGGTGGGAGAACGCATTATTATTAAATGATGAAAGTTGGACTGATGTGAAGAAGCGTGCTTTCTTCATAACATCGTTGTCCCAAGGCAGTTTCAAGCTACTGTCTGATCTGTGTTTTCCAGCTTCTGTGGAAAAACAGTCTTATAAAGAGTTGATTCAGATATTTAATGGTTATTTTCAAGAGGAAAAAAGTGTATTTGAGTCGCGTGAAATTTTTTTCAAGGCTACTCAAGGTCATTCGGAAAATGTTAAAGATTTTGCCTTAAGATTAAGAGAATTAAGTATAAATTGTGAATTTGGTACTAGATTAGAAAGTAATATAAAAGATTTGTTTATAATCGGAATTAGAAATAAAGAGATTAAACAACAGTTATTTTTAAAATGTGATAAAGATAAAGTGTCTTTGAATGAAGCAGTTGCTTTGGCGTCTAGTTATGAGCACATACTAGAGAGAAAAATAGAAAAAGAGGAAGAAAATTTTGAGGAAATTAGCCAGATTTCCAGGCGAAACTATAATAGTTTCAGTATTTCAAGTAGTACAGATACAGATTATAAAAAAAATAAACGACCGTCAAAATTTTCAAGGTTAAATTCAAATGTAAATACGAGTAGGTATAAGCATAATAAAAATGTTTCATGTTTTATTTGTAAGGGAAATCACTATAAAAGTGAATGTAAATTTAATAGAGAATTTTTTTGTGGAAAATGTAGATCTAAAGGGCATTTGAGTGAAAATTGTTATAAGATTCAAGGTATTTATAATTCGCAAGACACCGAAAACGATTTTATAAAATTAAATGTAAGAATTGAGAATAAAAATGTTGAATGTATTTTAGATTCGGGAGCGAATATTAGCTGTATATCTATTCAAAAATTGCAAGAAATATTCAACGATAATAATATAATAGAGAAGTGTGATGAAATTAATTTATCTACGTATAGCGGGCACAGTTTGAATGTGTTAGGTATTAAACATTGTAAAATAAATCATAATGGAATGGAAAAAAATATTAAATTTGTTGTAACAGAGAGCGGGAATAAAATAATATTGGGTACAGATTTTATGCGTAGGTATAATATAGGGTACAAAGTACATAGCACGGAAGGCAGTGAATTAAACAAAATTGTTGCATGTAAGCCCATTGAAAATATTCCGAATTTCAGTGCGAACGCATCGCTTGCGTGTAATGTGAAACAACAAAAATTAGATTTTGTAAATAAAAATAATAGTTTTAATTCGAAATTAATTTTAGAGAGAAGTAAAAGTGATTATACATTGGAAAAAGTTGTTAAATATGTGGAAAAAAATAATTGGCCGTGCAAAAGACAGTTAAATGAATCTATTGCGAAGTTGTTTAATGTGAAGGAACATTTGACTGTGTACAAGGGTTATTTATTCTACAGAGATAGAATTGTTATTCCGGAATCAGTTAAAGGTATTGTGATAAATTATTCGTGTAAAAATTATTCAGTTATTGGGAAAATGAAATCATTTGTTAGAAGTTATTTTTATTGGGTTAATTTTAATATAGACATTGAGAATATAGTTAAGAATTTAGTGAAAAAGCGGAATAACAATGGATGTAAATGTTTAAATAGGTATAGATATGAGAAAAGGTATGTAAATAAGGAAACTTGTAAAGATAGTTCCAGGGGTTCGAAATTTGTCTCGGGGAGGAAAAAGGAATTTAATTTGGGTACATCAGTACTTGTCAAGGATCTCAGAAGTGAAAAGATGGTTTTAGGTAAAATTGAGAAGGTATTAGGCGATACAACTTTTCTTATTAGAATCAAAGGTACTGGTCAGCTCTGGAAAAGACATATGGATCGGATAGATGTGAGATCTGTGCATTGGGATGACAGTCCCTCTGATTAATGGTAGGAGTTTAGGTTCCCTCCCCCTGTTTGAAGGCAAAGCTCTCACCGGTTCTGAATTTTTCAGGTCAGATTGGAGGCCATTGGTGGGGACAGCTGAGACCCAGGACTTAGGCTGGTGGAAGACTTCATCTGGTGGCCCTGGACGGAAGGAAGAACATGTCTGCGTGTATTTGTAATGTTTTGTTTTATATGTATAGAGTCTTGAAATACGTAGAGAACACAGTCACTCGCATTAGAATTGTATAAATATTTAAATATGTAGTATAGAAAGATTTTCAAGGTTGTGAGGGGAGAGTGTAGTGTTTGGACTTTGATACACAGTACAGGTTAAGTGAACCTTGAACCTTGTTTTCAAGTAAACAGTAGTTATGATGAGTGAGTAGCAATACTATGTAGTCTATATAGGTTAGCTCACTACAGGGAACGCTCATTAATTGATAGAACCTTGACTTGCACTGTTAGGCTGCGTGTTTTGACAAATTGTGTTCGACAAATTATAATAGGAATTATTTATTGAATATATTGTGTAAATATAAATTCCGTGTCGTTATTCAAAAAGAACCTAATATTGTTATACTTGACCCAGTATACAATAAGTTGCATTAGCAATTTGGTGAGATTATGTTGTTTTTTGCGAAGCTTCCTGCAAAGAATCGCTCCCCGCTCGTTTTAGTAAGAATTCGAGTGTCCTGTAAAAAGCAGGTAAAAGAAATACTTCAGTTTTTTTGTACATACTTACCAAACTCTCAATATCAATTAGGTTCTTAATACGTAGGGCAATTATATTAAAATGCCAATTATTTTGATACCACTTTATGCCAAAGCCATCATTACGATTTTTGTGAAACCTGAGAAAAATGGACTCTTCTTTTATTTGAATTAAGAGGCGAACTAAATGTTTATCTTCTTTTCTAGGGCCACCCTCAAAATATAAGTCTTTGTATAGAATGTATTTTTTTAATGTACTTGTGCCTAACCTTAAAGGTCTATAGAGGATAGGGTAAATTGAAACAAGTATTTATTTCTACCATAAATTATTGATCACAAGAGAGACGTCTTTCGACTTATCAGGTCTTTATCAATCTCATGGATCATTATCAACCGATTGATAATGACCTGATAAGTGGAAAGACGTCTCTCTCACGATAAATTAACTTATAGTAGAAATAAACTCTCGTTTCAATCAACCTAATTATGGTATTCTACTACATGTGCACCGATACAATTATCTTATATAGTCTACAAAGGACACGTATCTTAAATGACGAACCAAAATATTTATGTATACTGGGGTTCAAATATGAAAGTATTGAAGATACATATTCTTTCTTGATAAAATTGAAAATAAAAAAGCATGAGAGAAAGGCGAATGAACGCTTTGATGTTTTTATAGTTTCGCCCGCTAATGTTCCTTCTGAGAACAAAAGTTACTTCAATTTGGAAATGGAGAAGAAAATTCTAACTTGTTGCAGACCTAGCCGATGGATTGTAGCTCATTTTATAGCTTGAGATAGAGTAATATTGATTGGTAAGCAGATATTATTGACTTCATTGTTTGTTTATTCATTTTATTTCAAAAACCCTAACTGTCCAACTATGGGTGTTCTTAGATATTTTGACCTAAATGAAAACCTCTAGTCATTTCTAATCTACAAAGTTACTTTAGTTCTTCTTCTTTGCCCTCGACGTTTTCCCATTTACTTGGGGTCGTCTCTCCTAGTACTCATCTTCCAAGTTTTCCGGTCCCCTGCGTCCTCCGAGCGCAATTTCGCCTCCTTCAGGTCCCTTGCAATTGTGGACATCCAGTTGGTCACTGGTCTTCCTGGTCTTCTGGTTCCTACTTCTACGTCCCTTGTCTTTTTGATCATATTATCCTGTGATAGTCTCAAGATGTGCCAGTACCATCTTAATAGGTTTTCGGCTTTTTTTTCGCCGATGGAAGCGACTTTAAAACTACCACGGATATGGACATTCTCACCCTATCCATCCTTGTTACACTACCAGCCCATCTGAGCATTTTCATTTCATCGATATGTAAAGTCTGGGCGTGGTTATTTTTTAGGGCCCAACATTCAAATGAAACATAGTTACTTTAGTTGATTAAAAGAAATTCGTTATGAAGAAGTAAGAACATATTATTTCATATTTATGCTCATATGAATATAAATGTGATTATATATTTGAGGTACCCATCAACGATCTTCTGAGAATCTTAATTCCACGTATGGAAATTGGAAACGCGTGACGCCAAACTTTTGATAATAGTACTGATTTTTCTCAATCCAATTTCCTGTCAATATTTTGTTGAGTACATTGTGAACAGTCTTTTTGTGGCTGGAATATCTACCTAAGCAAGATTTTGTTTGTTTGAATATTTAAAGACACTAAAATTTCCTATTATAAAGTGTTCTTTAATAATATATGCTTTGTTGCCTTTAAAAAAAATAATATAAAATTCACAATTCAATAGAATTTAGATGCATCGTTTCGAAACAGGAAAGGAAGTTTTACAATTTTATTGTTTTTATTTTAAACAGACAACGAAAGCTTCCAAATCTATTCAGCAGAGCTACTCATGACACAATTTAAATACGATCTTAATAATTATTATAGTCTTGATCTTGATCATACGACGCACGAACGAAATATGGTCAAAAACACCGCGCGCGCGGTTGTATGCGCGTATTTTTGGCCAATAGTCACTTCGCGCGTCGTATAATTAAGATTAAGATCGTGTTTAGATTTTGTCAAGAGTAACCCTGATGTTCTTGAATATTTGAATGAAACTTTTTTTAATGAGTTTATTTTTTGCTTATGTCAATTTTTGTTATTTTTTATGGTATTTTTTTTTGTAGTTGTTACCTATAATAAATATTACCTCGATACGGGTGCAAATCCAGTGAGGTAATATTGAGTTCAAAAATGTGAATTTAAATAGTAAAAAATTGTTATACTCTGTTCTGTTAATATTTTTTTGGTAAATAAATTATTATTATTATAATATTATTATTATGTTGTCCCGCGGAGTTACCCGTAAAAACTAGATCTCAAATTCTTTTCCGTTAGTTTCGTGAGTCCTGTAAAAGGAAGGTGTTTAAAAAATAATTGTATCTTAAATTCCACGTTGATTGGTGCTACCCATCCTGAATGTCTTAATTTTGTTAGCACAGAGAGAACAGTTTGCATATTTATTTCATGAGACTGGTCTGCTGGTTACTTCACTTGTAGAATATGCCATGATGTTATAGTAGTATTATTATATTCTAAGTCTTCTTGTTCTTTTCGTGTCGGTCAGCAAACGATAAAAATAACAAAACATTAAAATCTATAATAATTATTCCCATTCCTTCCCTGAAAGCCACGACTTGTGTCATATTCTGAGTGTAAAAGTAATGATTTTGGAATATCTGTAATAACATATAACGTTTACGTGAAAAATGTGTAACTTGGTAATCTATATATTTTTTACTATAAAATCCACATGACACAAAAAATCACATACTTAACCTCTCTTTTTTTGTTTATTTTGAAATCAAAAGTTCAGACTCACAAGTTCCATATTGTAGATAGAACCTTGAAGTAGATAGTAAATAGCACAGAGATAGCTTTTAAAGCTTAAATGTTGTGTGGGTAAATAATGAGATATCATAGTTGACAGATGCCGTGACATTAAATGAACAAACCTCCTGAAATGTTACTGTTACAATCACTTTTCATCATCGCACCCTTCAGCTTGATGGTGCTTTTTTCTCACTTGATAAATTATACTCGAAGCTTTTTAAACTGTAGAGGTTTTTGACATCGTAGACACCTTTCAAAGATAACAGATTTTTCTATATAGGAACATTGTTTGTAGGCATAATAACAAAGTACCTATATCAAAAGTTGTTATCTAGTTATAAGTTTGCCATTGGATCGCGCATATTGTATAAGTCCACTGTTTTTTTATAATGTTTCTTTCAATACGATAATATGTATTTTACTTAAATTGAGCACGTTACAAAAAATGTGGCACATTAAGTTTTATTGCAACTATCATTTCGTCCGGTTTATCGTGAAGTTAACGCATAGCTTTTGAGTCATGAGGCCCCAGGTTAGGTTTCAGAATAGAGCAAAATGAAGTATGATCTTTTTTAAATTGATTTTGATCAAAGTTCTACATGCATATCGTCGTTGGTTCTATGAAACCTCTTATGTGCTCCAAACCAAATTTTACAGGGGATGCAAAAAAAACTGTTTAAAGACGTAAAAACGTCAAAAATTTTACATGAAATTGATAATAATTTTGATGACATTTGTTGACCTGCGTACTTTAAAATAGTTTTTTTTTGTGTCCCCTGTAAAATTTGGTTTGGAGCACATAAGAGGTTTCATAGAACCAACGACGATATAATTATGTTAAATACGTTGTATATAGTATGTGTGTATTGTCGTGTTAGAACCCATTACACAAGATTGGCTGCGATCTTTGGTTAGGCACTATCTCGATCTGCCTGCCTCGGCTGTACCACTTGTGGGATACTCTATGATGGTGTATGGTGCGTTGCATTGTATTGTTAACAAACAAAAAATGGTTGACATTAAAAAATAGGCATGGTTCACACATAGATTTATATGTACTAAAGTAATATAAGTAATATAATTCTAATTTAGATACTAAATATTTAAATAAAAAACACTGTTTACTTTCATTTAAAATTGTTATAATATTAAAAGCTTTTCGGACATAGACGTCCATCTTCAGTAATAATTACTTATTACTAATGACAAATGACAAACTGATGGTACATGATGATACAAAATTAAATGTGTGTAGGGGGAGTGGGCGGGGTTAATAGATATGTAAAATGGATATGTGAAGGTATTGGTAGAGATATTGTTTTAAGGCAATCTATGGGTGGAAGTAGTAATTAGTAATATATTAGGAATATAATATATTATACATTCAAACCACATGGATGCCTTTTACGTTATTTTATCTCAAATAATTAGGGTGTGGGTTAGAAAAAATAGAAATGACAGCTTATTGAGGTTAGATGGGGGTTGGATGTTTTCAGCAAATAAAGATTTCATGTTTGGCTATTTGATGACATATCTAACTCGTTTTCGACAAATTGTGGGTTGGATGCTTTCTGCATAACGCCGTCCATATTAGGAAGTAGTAATTAGTAATATATAGGAAGTAGTAATATATTTCATAGTGTTTCCTCTTCGAAAATCGAAAATTTAATATAATTCTATTGGTTCACCTAAAAGATTTTCTTTGATGGTGGGTAAAAACAGATTCATACAAATGTTACTTTAAGTAAATATGTTATACGCGTAGTCAGAATTGGCATATCTAGAAATACTCAAGCTCGTTTCCTCCTAATGCTTCCAAGAGGAGATCTAAATTCAAATGTCATGATATAATATGAAGAAATAATTGAGAATCTCTTTGAACATATATCACTAGAAAAATAATATTACAAAAAAAATCATCTAGAAATGTTGAAGATCACTGAAATGTTATAACTCATTTGGATAAAATGGTAAAGTCGTTACTTTTTGTGAGCGACTGAGTGACTGCGTGTACCTAAACCTATTATATAGTGAGTTACTGACTATAATATTATTATGTTTGTAATATAGTATAACCTCGCGAGTTTTGAGTTACTGTGTATCCTTGAAATGAGCCCACAATTCATCACAACAGCAATGTGTAATAATGTTTGTTTTTTTTTTATAATGATAATATTCCAAAATAAATCTAGATGTCCCTTTATTACAATGTACTTGTTTGACCTTTACACAGATGTCTCTAAATAACCATGATAATTATTGTAAACAATTTATTACAAGTGAAAGAAAGTATCTACCTAATTGGGCAAAATAAAAACAAACGTTTCTTTCTACTAAATGTTATACAATGCGACAGAGAAGTCTTTCCACTTCTAAGGCCATAATGAATCAATTATTGGTCGATACTTAGGTACCTACTTATTTGTATACAAATAATAATTTAATATCCAAATATTGTAACTTTCACCATTTAAATTAGATAATGTATTTGACAGAGATCTATCGGAACTGGTTCATCATCAGTTCCATATAAACAAATTCTGGTTTTATAATGACCTCATAAATTGAAAGACGTCTTTGTCGTGTTTTTTAATCTGTAGTAGAGTAAAACGCTTGTTTTAATTTCTCCAATTATGAAATTTTACTACTTGTTCACGAATACTTTAAATAAAATAAATACATAAAAATCTGCCTAGTGTTTTTAATTCAATAATTTTTGAGTGAGTGAAAAAAATGCGTGTAAATCAGTTTGTGATAATTTTTTTTTTTATTATTCTAAAAATATCACCCTGCACTGAGACCATAACAGCTTTTAGCCAAAGCATTCTCAACAGGAGAAATAATATATATGGAGCAAATGGATAATGAAAGCTCAACAGGAAAGTTTAAAAGTTGAAAAGTGCGAACGCCCTTAAATTACGTAGCTAAACCACATGATCGAATTTTAAAAATCGACCGCGTGTCGAGTAAGAGTCATCTGCGTGTGTATTTGAGAGAAAATTCATGAATGAAGATGAAACGAAAGTTGTGTGAAATGGCAGTCAAAGTCTCATTCTTTCTTCTCTGTCTACCTCAGAAGGGGCGCAGCGTGAGGAAATGTATTAATAGATATTTTTCAACAACTCAAACAATAAAAATAAACTTTTTTAACGTTTATTCTTAAAATAAGTAATAAAAATACTTACTGTCTTTGATCATTATAAAAATTAATTTGTCTCGTTATTGGTGTCTTAACCAAAGTAAAACAAACAGGAATAATTAATTGAAAGCTGATATAATTAAATTTATTAATTAAATTTAATTAATCGAGCCTGAAACATAGCTCAGTCACTTTTCTAAAATTTTAACGATATCGTTAATATTTTAATTAACCAACACCTGCTTACAGTTTGAAATAACTTCAAAAAATAATATGTTCATAAAAATATTTTAGTTAGTTTATGTGCTTATTTTTACTTACGCATTATGTAAATATAGTTCTTTGGTAGCCTGGAGGTAGAGTCTCGACCTCATGTACAAGAGGTGCCCGGTTCGATCCCAGGTGCTCGTAAACTTCCATTCCACGACACAAGCTGTTAGCTTACTGTGAAGGATGCATAAGGTTGTATTTGGGTTTAGCGCAATATTGAAGTTGTTGTTATAAAAAGAGTGTAGGTATTGTGAAAAAATAATGAAAAAAAAAATTATGTATCTTTTGCGTTACTTATAAAAAAGTTGCTGAGAGGACCAGAGAGAGTGGAGTTCAAACTATGTCTCACGGTCTACAAGGCCTTAAGCGGCACAGTAGTTGTATGCCTCGCAGAACTCTGACTTCATGCTAAAAAAAATTAAGACATCCAGGTTGGGTGTTAAACCACATCGCTGAATTTAAGATAACACACATACATACATAACATACATAAATAGACAATTCACACAGATCGAGTTAGTCGCAAACTAAGATGAATCTTGTATTATGGGTACTAACGCGACGACAGACACACATAAAGTGCACTAAACACATAGGTATATATGTAACATCCAGACCCAGGAAAATTTTAAAAAGGTCATTCTTCACTTCGCCCTGGCCGGGAATCGAACACGGGACCTAGTGACTCAAAGGCGAGAGTGTTACCTCAGCGCCACACAGGCCGACATTGTAAAATGTCTTTATTTTTTACAACACCTGCTTTCCACAGGACAGTCGAAACCTTACGGGAAAAAATGGGAGATCAATTTTGTGCCGGGTGCTCCATGGAGCATGTAGGTTTGTTTATTTCATATAGTTTACTAACTACGTGTTGTCTTCAACGTACTTACTTACTTACTGCTAGCCTTCTTCTCTCCACTGCTGGATATAGGCATCTTCAAATCTTTTCCACATTTTCCTATCTCGAGCAACACGATACCACTGTTTCCCCATCATCTGGACAATATCATCAACCCATCTTTTTTGGGGTCTTCATACGCTTCTTTTGTCCTCCCATGGTCTCCATACAAGAATTCTAGAAGTCCATCTGCCATCCTCTCGTCTTACCACATGACCAGCCCATTGCCATTTCAGCTTGGAGACTTTATCAACAACGTCAACGACTTTTGTCGGATAGTTTCATTTCTTATTTTGTCTCTCAAGCTGATACCTAGCATTTGCCTCTCCATGGCACGCTGTACACACCTCAGTTTTTGTTTGCTCGCAAGTGTTAGCGTCATAGTTTCTAGCCCATATGTAATCACTGGCAGGACACATGAATTGTAAAGTTTTCTCTTAAGACTTATGGGGACTTCATTATTTTAAAATATATATTTAAGTTTTGAGAATGCAGCCCATCCCAATCCTATTCGTCTAGAAATTTCTGCCGTTTGATTTTCCTCTTTGCCGTTTGATGGTCTTCTACGTATTAATAAAAAATCTGAGAAAAAAAGCCTGTACAAAAAGCCTTACATTGTAAAAAACAGAGTAATTTGATTTTTTTTATTCATGTTGTTCATTCCATTCCTTATCTGGAATATTTTTATTATATTTTACATCTCCTCTATTTATTTAAAAATTTGAAAACAAGCAAACTGTACCACAACATTTTCAATCCCCCGTCCCCTTCCCATCTTCAGCCCGATTCGTTGACAGGTTTTGATAAATGTAACCCCCCAAAAGATGACGTAATTCTACCTATTTTAATGTAAATAGGAGTACCACCTTCCTTGAGTACCACCTCCTTCGTTTTTTTCCCTTCGTCTCTTCGTTATAATTTGGAAGTAATGATCACGGATTTTTTTATACATACATTCATATTTTTTTATACGAGAAATGAGTAAATATTAGCGAGTCGAATCACTGGAACGAATCAATTTTGTGATTTGATGTGAATCGTCGAACCGTTATTTTTTTTAATACAAGTCAATCCATTGAGCCTAATTGCGTAGGTACATGAGTACAACATATTTCAACATATTTTTAAGAATTCTTATGAGTGAGTTTACCAAATATATGAAATAACAGCTAAACTATACTATACCCTCACGCCGTGTCCCAAGTTGGGTAGGCAGAGAGAACGGAACGACAAGTAGATCTTTATTTACACAATTCCTATATGAAGTAAATAATAATTCAATTTCCTCGCGGAGTCTCCGGAACAGATACGTCTCTCCCTCTTTTCAAACAGTTTTCGAGTGTTCTGTATTTTTTTTTTTTTAAATATTTTTCTTTGAAACCCAAATACATCTTCAAATTCGTAAAAGCTTCTGTATAAGAAATTGAACATCTTCAATTCAGGGATGAGACTTGCCACCCAAACTGAATGTTTATTTACTTTTATTGATTTGATTGATTTAGAGAAGACAGCTTGCATCTTTATCACATGTGGCTAGTCTGCTGGCTACATCATTGTGGGATGTGCTGTGCTGTACAGTCGTATGACAATTTATTATGGCCACCTATAGAATTTGATCATATTTGAAAATACTTGGGTTTTTTTAGCTATAAGTAATAAAAGTATCGTATTTAGTTTACTTGAAATTGTATAATATGGTTTGATCTTAAAATAATCAGTGCATTTTTTGTGTTGTTGGCAACACTGTTATTCCTGGCAGCCATTTTGTACAATGCCATATTGTTACTGATGGTCTCACGATACACGTGTCGAATTTTCTTTTGGTGTTTCTGATAAATTTTAGGAAGATATCTTTAAAGTAAGTATTCAAATCAATAAAAATATTATTTATTTAACATTTTTTTTATATTTGTATGTTAAAATATTTATGTTTTATACAATATTTTATAAATTATGTGTATTTAAGCAAATACTAAACTGTGGGTGTTAAAATTTGTTAATTTATTTTAGTTATGGGTAAGAAAAAAGATTTGACACCACAAAAAGTGGCAGAGATTCGAACGCTACTAACGAATACAAGTTATTCTCAAAGAGAAATAGCTAAAAGGTGTGATGTTTCTCGAGTATCTGTTCAAAATATACAAAAAAAAATATCACGTATGGAGAACTTGACTCCAAAGAGGGTTGGTAAATGTGGAAAAAAAAAAATTCTCACACCACGTGGCGAAAGAATACTGACGAAGATTGTTCTGGAAAACAGACAATAACTGAAAAATTGGAGCAATCTGGTATTCATATGTCTAAGAGAACAGTTCAAAGGCGACTGCACGATCTCGGTTACAATTCGAGACGCCCAGCAAGGAAACCAAAATTGACACCAAAAATGATGCAAAAAAGGTTGGATTGGGCGAAAAAACACAAGAATTTTACTGAAGATGACTGGAAATCGGTAATTATTATTAAAAATAGTAATACAAAAAATCATTTTTACATAAAGCATGAAAAAGCTTTAATAGTTCAACTAAATGAAATATCACCTTACATTTTCAGGTTTGCTTTAGTGACGAAAGTACTTTTCAAGTCTTGACAAAAAAGGCTCAATATGTCAAGAGAAAGGTTGGAGAGAAATATTTATCCAGCTGCATTATTGAAACAGTCAAACATCCAACATCGGTGATGATTTGGTCAGTTATTTCTGGGAAAGGGATGGGAAGACTTTATATTGTTGATGGGATGATGAATCAGGGGCAATATAAAAATGTCCTTGAACAAAGATTGTTGCCACAATTGGCAGAATGGTTTGGTCCGGGAGATAAAAGAATCTTTATGCAAGATGGGGCACCATGCCATACGGCCAAATCAATTAAAAAATATCTAATGGAACAGAATGTTCCATTGTTGGATTGGCCAGGAAACTCTCCGGACCTTAATCCAATAGAGAATGTTTGGGAACTGCTGAAAAAGGAAGTGGCGAAGGAGAATATCACGAATAAAGTTTATTTAATTGAAAGAATCATATATCATTGGAATCACAACGCTAGACTTAAGGAAATGGCAGAAAATTGCATTAAAAGCATGCCAAAAAGAGTACATGCAGTGATAGAGGCAAAAGGTGGAGTGACAAAATATTGACACACTACACCTAAATATTCGAAATATTTTATCAATAAATTGTATTATCAAAGTAAAATGTGCTTTATTAATTAAAGGAATACTTATACCTTCAATTATAATAATTTTTGAGTAAAAAGAATGCTAAAAAATATAAACAAAACATTATTTCCTACTGTTTTACAGGAATATTTAGGGTGGCCATAATAAATTGTCATACGACTGTAGGTATATAGTAGTAGTAAACATAACTCCACGTACAATTACTACTGACTTTATAAGTTTTTATCGTGAAGTTGTACGAACACTAATTTGCCTTTTTGTTGGACATCAGTATGTCTATGTTGGCCGTGCTTTCTGTGTGGCTGGTCCGTTGCTGTGTAACAAAATTCCCTATGATTTGCGAATTTGAGAGTGTGGAGGTGTTCAAAGCAGGGTGAAAGACCCTATTGTTCATGTGGTGTTATGATTCTTGAATTGGCCATTGCCGTAGTTTTTCCACAAAACGGATCAAAAAATTATCTAGTTATTATTGTTATAAAAATCATATTACTATTGCTATCTTATACCCTCACGTCATATATCATGTAGGGTAGGAAGAGAGAACAGAACGATATATAGATCTATCGATACATATACATCTCTCGTTCCCCTACATGGTTATATTAATGTGCTATCAGTAAAGGGACTAATGTTGCTTAATAATTGTTTTTGTTATATTTGTACAAAAGTCCGTTGATACGCCAAAGAAAATTGAATATAATAAAATTCTCATACACGCACGTCGATTTCTCTTATCTCAACACATGACCAATGATCAAGATGTGTCCCTCTTGGACGTCCGCACTTTCTCACAAAATATATTCGAAAACTTATAGAAATGAGTGAGAGCGAGAAATTTATTAATATGATATTTCTAAAGAGTCCACAGATTATTAAACGCTATATAAAAACATAAAATCGATAAATATTTGGTATGTATGTGAATATCTTTGTCAAGTTCACAATGTTATCATATTATTGTGTACTATAATAATACACTTTATCCAATCCTTTTAACAATATCACATCTTGGAAGAGTTCCAAAGGCTCAACCATAATGGGAAATATGGTTCAGTTATTAATAATATTACTTTCTTTAACGGTGCATCTACTGAATTCTTAATTAAATTTATCAAATGCAATAACACTATAGACATTTTGTTTTATTGCACGAAAATTGAATTAACAATTAGATATGAATTTCAATATTAGAAATTAATTGGTAGTACATATGTTATTTCTTTTTCTTTTTGTATACCTACCTTTTGTTTTTCTCTTTATGCATTATTTCTCTTGACTGTTCCTTTTTATTTGTATTATTTGTAAAGGCTGATAATAAATAAATAAATAAAATAAATAAAGCTTTATTGGCATCAATATTTATAATGTGTACATGTTTTTTGTTCCAATAAACTACCAAAAGGCGGGCTTATCGCATATGCGATTTCTTCCAGCCAACCCGAAAAAATAAAATAATAAATAAATAAAAATAAAACAATAGAAAAAACATATAGATAAAATACAGATACAGCCGTTTATTATGTAAAATAAATAAATAAATAAATATCATCATATATTTTAATATTCATTAGATAATGCATTTATGAAAATAAAAACAAACAGCTTGTGGTTTTTCCAGAAACCAATATGGAGTTTAACAAAACAAACTTCAAATCAATCAATAAATTATGCATTATTTCTGAATAAAAGCACTGAAAATGAATACAAAATTAGATTATGGTATGATTTTTGTCGCAATTAGATGTCATGATTGGCGAAGAAAAATCTCTCACTACTTTTAATAAGTTTTCGAGTATCGTGTAAAAGGCAGCTATTCCACATATCACTGTCACGCACACGATCTCTCAGACTTTTTCTCTCAGAAAAATTAAATTAAATAACATTATAACTATTGGTATCAATCTTAATCTTTCTATAAGTAAATTTGTGTTTTTAAAAAATATGTAAACATGTAATTTTTTCTGTTCTTTTCAGGTAAGTCAATTGATTTCTGCATCGTCCATACAAGAGACACTTTGTATACTTTTCTATATTGGTAAGTGCATTTTTTTATAATATGTTTCTTCCGTGTATACTGAAAAATAACAATACAGACAACCCATATCTCTACTATTAATAAGTGAAAACTAACTTTGACAAGTGCAGTTAGGTTAATATGGGAATTTTGAGGACGAAGTTTTTCTCAAAAGTCATCAATTTTTTCCATTATTTATGCTCTAAAGCATAGGATTTTTTTACGAATAACGTGATACAAAATAACCTTTTATAAATTTTGAATTTCGTTAACATTTCTCCTTATAAATTGCTCTATAAAACGTGCATTATTTATGTACAATTCTACCAAATGTGAAACGCATCTCTTTCTGTCTTCTTCAACGAGTGTTACATATAAATGAATATAAGAATCTTTGTGAGCACAAAATTCATTTCTGTTCTCTGCTTATATTATAATCCACTCAGTCTTTCCCTTAGTCTTCTATGAAAATTCCAATTCAACATTATTTTTCCTATTTAGTTATCAATTCTTTTCCAAGATAACAGCTAAAACAATATGCAACCATTTCAATTTCATAATTATTTTTCATTATTACTAATATCAGAGGCTTTGGTGCGCTTCTGGAATTTCATACGTGAGTAAAAATGATACACAGACATCAAAAGCTCAAAAATGATACACAGACATCAAAAGCTCTCGATTATCATCAAATCAACATAGACGTAGAAATTTTACAGAATTATGTAAAAAAATCTTTTAACAAGTATTCAAAACACGAGCAAAGATTATTTACTTACAAATAAGGTAAACATCGACTCGCTACATAAACTATACATAAAAACACCCATTTATTTAACAGAAATCTTGTTTATTATCAGGGTAAAATGTACCCATATTACAATATGCCGAAAACATAATGTTCGGGTAATTTGTAAAAACTAGTTCCGTTTCTTACCATCTCACGGCGCTGCAAACACAAAGCAAAAGTTAATAGTGACAACGGCATTGATAATACTTTGTCACTTGGAATACTCTTGGTATTTTTTTATTATATCTTGAGAAGAATAGAATAGAATAGATTTTTTTATTCCATGAAGTGTTTTTTCTTCCATATATTGCATTGTCGATATTAACATCATAGTTTGCAAAGCAATGAGTCGGTAGGAAACGGAACACATTTCTACAAATTGCTCTAAATAATATGTTTTCGGCTGATCGTAAAGTGACGACGACGTTTGTAAAAAGGAGGATTCTAGATAGATAGCTTTATTTTTTTAGTATGATGCTTGTTACGGAACTTTTGATTATTATTCATGATGATGTGAAGCTGCTTTTAATGTACTGATTTGCAAAGAGAATAAGATGATAACAAATGGATCGAATTTCTGCATTTGCCTGAGTAATATAATGTTCCCGGTATTTTGAATGACAACACCGCCGTTTGAAAATAGACGGATTATATAAAATACCAAATGGCGTATACAGCTGAATGGATTCTACTAAATACTGACGATGATGTTTAATGGACAGATTCTATAAAATACCAAACGCCGTTTATAAGTGATCGTATTCTACAAAATACCGAAGATGATGTTGTAACGGACGAACTCTACAAAATGCCAACGATAATGTTTGAACTGACGGATTCTACAAAATACCGACAATTCCGGTTATTGATGGACTGATTGTACAAAATGCCGACGATGATGTTTAAACGGACGAATTCTACAAAACGCCGACAATAATGTATTGACGGACAGATTTTACAAAACGCCATCGATGATATTTGAACGGACAAATTTTACAAAATGCCAACGATGATGTTTGTTAATGGCAGATTCTACAAAATGCCGACAGTGGCTATAGATGAACACACCTACTATTGTACATATATTAACAACCAAAATAACATGGTATTATAAATTGCGTTCCGACAGTTCAACATAATTCTCTCTCTATATAATAATTCTACTCATTCAACGAACGTTCAACTCTCGGGACCTTTCCACTTGATTGATTGACTTCGGCGTGAAGTTTAGGTACTGTTTGTATGCATGTACTTACAGTCTGCTACTGGCCTACTAATAATAATAATAATACTGCTTGCTTGCTCGACTCGTTAATTTTAACACGATCAATTATAATATTAGTACCCTGTGTAACGTTAAAAGCCACCCTTTTACGGTGAAAGCGTTTTTTTTTAGAAAACAGAAAATAACATTTTAACCGTATTTTTTAATTTTGTTCATTTGTTCTAAAGAATTAAAAAAAAAACGAATATAGGTCATAGTTTTTTTATTTACATATACATATATTTTATACATAGATAACATGCCATCGTTTTTTTTTAAGTTTTCATTTATTGAAATTAAAATGCAAGTAATAGCCACGGGGTCCAAAACAGAATACATCTCCTTCTCTTTTCCGATTTTTACTATTGTATCTACTTCTGTAATAGGCAAATCACCTTTGATATTACATCGATGTTTTAAAGCACAGAAGACACATGTCCACATTTGACAGTTTAGACGAAGCAGGTTTTGAAAGTTTGAGATTCTCAATTTATTAACTAATTATTTTATTTTTATTCAGAAGATGTCCATGATGGATAAGTGCTTTTCAAGAATGATAAAGTCGATAAAAATGCATTCTCAAATATCTTATGTGACATGTTACATCTGTGCACAAAAAAATGTTAATTTATATAAGGACGTGTAGCATTTGGTTTCTATTAAATTTTTCGATAATGATATAAGTATTATTGGTAATTATGTACTCAGAACATATGTAGAAGACGTTGCAACCGATCTTGTACATATCTATATAAACTTATTTTACCTAAATAGTGCATATGTGTTGTATTGTTTCACACTTTCCTATCTCGAGCAACAAGGTACCCCGGTTTTTCCATCATCTGGACAATATCGTCAACCCATCTTTTTTGGAGTCTTCCTATACGCTGCTTTTGTCCTCTCACGGCATAGGTACTTACATACACAAGTGCGGAAAAGTTTTGAAGAGGCCTATATCCAGCAGTGGAGAGAAGAGGGCTAGCAGTAAGTAAGTAAGTATATTTTTTCATGTTTAGAAATTGCATCGTCTCATCATCAATTCACTTTTGTCCTTCAAGTTCCACGTTCAAGTTCTGCTTGCTTACATAATTATCGGTACCGGAATGATATTTCGCAACAGCGTTTTTATCTTATTCGACAGAAAGAGTAATTTATTATCTTAATAATAAGAAGAAGAGAAAAGAAGAGATGACTTGAAATATTATATCGTTCTTTGTTACTTTTATTACTATGTGAGTCGAGAGTTTCATTAATCACATTTAAAATCCACCATTAAGTTGGTTGTTGTAGCCATAGCGGTCCAGTTATCGGTACGAATGAATCCCGGTGCCGGAAGGTAGATCCGCGCCATTTGTTTTTGGGGACCATTTCCGGTCAGGCACACATGTCTAATGGGAATCCCAGCCCATGAGAATCATAATAATAATATTTAAAGGGGAGAGGGAGGAAAATAAAGTTATTATTATTAGTATTATAAGAATAAAGTAAAAGTTAAGAGATCCCGGAATTGGATGTAATTTACCGCTCTTTTCTGTTGAGTTTTTGAATATCCTGTAAAAGTATAGTACCCAGTGGCGTGCCTTCCATACATGCAAAAAAGCAAAGCATGCCCAAGGAATAAATCTATAATTATCGAAAGAAGTTTCTAAAAAAACGACGAAGTAAGTTTAAATTGATTTAAATTCACCGCCAAACGATAGCAAATCTTTTGCAAACTTCAGGTCAATAGCTAACATAGACAAATTTATGTGACCTCTAATGCACCCATAAAGCAAATTAACCTTGATTTAAATTTCGCGCAAAATGTCCGCAAACCTTTGCAAACTTCAGTGCAATGGTTACCATAGATACATTAGTAGGTATGACTCCCAAAAATAGTTCTGTTTCGTTGCATCATATGGAGCTTCTATGTTCTCTGTCACACGCAGGGAAAGTACGTTAGTAATAATATTATTTTTTAACACAAATACAAGTCTACATGAATGTGAAGTGGTACAATATTTATATGGGGTCTAGAAGCTTGCTTTTCGGAAAGGTTTGTATGTATTAGTGCATACTGCATAAGACAGTAATATTATAATTATTTTATTATGTGTATTGGGCTTCGGTTGTGTCATTGTTAATAAATTATTTTTGATGAATTGAAGTTGTTCATTTTGTAAATTTATCTAATAGCGGTAAAATGAAAGGTGTTTATTGAGATACCACATTCATGTTAACGCGATATAATATTGAGGTTCAATTTCATTCAATTAGAGGATGCAGATGAAAATCTTGATACTTTTTATATATTTTTCATTACTTCAAAATTTATTTATATCTTACTTACGTAGGTGTTGTCATTAGTTGTAATATTATTTAATATTTTTCATAACTTAATTTATTTCTTTAATTCTTTTTATATGTGATGTTTAATCAATAAGCAGAATTTCTTATAAAATCAAAGACATACTCTAAAATATTTTATTCGTTCTATATAGGGTAGAAATAAGCCTCCCCCGTTCAACGTGATTCTGCGCAAATTGAGTAACTTTTTTTCATATAATGATATTTATATTGTTCAAATGTTGGTGTCATTAAAACGGTATATTGTAAAAGAGGGTCATCCAAACTATCTGGATGATTATGGACAGAAAGTAGGTTTTGGCCAACAATTATTTTCTAACATAGGTAGGTACATATTATAATAAATTCTACCTACTGCACCTACACAAACCGCATGCCCTATACCAAAAGTCTAGTCCCGCCACTGATAGTACCTACTCCAAAAAAATTCATTGCTAATATTTTTGTGAACAATGTTAATATCTTTGATGCAACCTCATCAAAATTCAAGAAAACGATTTCTATGTAGATCCTTGGCCATCGTAGATCTCTTCGAACATAAGCAGAGGTTTTCACTCCGTTGTTTTCGTTACCTTCTATCCACCTTCTTTTTATTTATTTATTTATTCATTCTTTATTGTACATTGATGACAAACAATTACATAAAAGGTATACATTCAAATTAAATACAATCAATATACAGAGGGCGAGTTCATCGCAAAGGTGCAATCCCTTCCAACTAACCCAAATTCTTTTCTTTTTTGATGCAATTATAACTGTTAATAATTAAGTACTATACTGCAGAGCTCACTAGCTGAATGGTTTTATATTCTTGCTGCTAAGAAATGTATTTAATTTAAGTAAATTTTATTGTTTTGCACGTATGTGTTATTGTTTTCTGTTTTCAATATCTATTAAAAAAAACTGCCCGTTTCCAAAACTTTCCAAAATCAACAAATAAAAATATATTTGATACCATTAATTCAACAAAAATAAAAACTTATATTTATTACTTCCAGAGTGACTTTATGAATCACGAGCCAGCCTTCAAGAGCTTTCGCTCTCATCATTAGGCTAACGTAAAGAAGCTCCTGAAAACCAATTCACGGTTATTGAAGTCACTGTGGAGGTATTAAATAAAGGTTTTTCATTTTTATAAATTTAAGATGAACCTCCACCAAATACTGTCGGTCGACAATATTAAATATATCATAAATTCAGTAGTGATGAGATTGACTGCCCTTCCTGAATGTTTTATTTTATGATGGCATTATCAGGAAGACTTGTATATTTATTAAACATAATTAATTCCCTGTCTACCTCACATTGTGTCTTCTTTTTTTTTTATTTACACAAGCACAACCTAATACACCTTTTACAGCAAGCTTAAAGCTTGTGTGGTTAAAAGAAAGTTTGCCTGCACCTGAGATCGAACTGCGCACCTCATTTGCATGAGGCCTTATCGGGCATATCCTTTTCTGGAATGCAATAAAGATGTATAAGCTTTATACTACTACTACTACTACTATACCATCACGGCATATCCCACAAGTGGGGTAGCCAGCAGACCAGCTGCATATAAAACATGCAAGCTGTCTTCTCCGTGCCAATATAAAATTGAGACATTCAGGATGGGTGGCAAACCTCATCGCCGAATTTAAGATGTAAAATGTCTTATTTTTTCGAACACCTGCCTTTTACAGGACACTCGAAAACTTATGGAGAAGAGTGGGAGACCAATTCTTTACCGGGTTCTCAGAGATTTATAACAAATGAAAAAAACTAACACATATTATTTATTACGAAAATAATACTAAACTTGAATTAAATATTCACTAACTTCAAAAGCACATTAGGAGCTTAACTCATGTCCATAAAAAAGCTTCGATCATAACGTACTTAAGTACTTATGTTTCTACTACCAACTACGTATGTATGTGTAATATTATATATCATTATGTGATTACATATTAATACAACGTCTTTAGTATTTACTACATTATACATAGATACATGGTACCTATTATGTATAAAAAAGCCTTCAGAAAACGTCATGAGGTTCATTAATAAAGCGATTTATCAAAATACATGTGTATTAGGTTGGACTATAATATTATAATGTTATATCTAATAATATATGCTACTTTATCGTGTTAACGTATGTTCAGTGGTGGAAATAAACGTATTATAGTTTTGAATAATTTCTCACTCATTCATACAATCACGATTTTTATATATTTATTTATTTTATTCTTCACTGTACATTGGTTACAATATTACATAATGAAATAGTGGCATAAAAATAACAATTATAAATTCAATGTACAGAGGGCGAGTTTATCGCTAAAATGCGATGTCTTCCAACTAACCCGGACGAATTTTTACTAGTTGGTTGTTAGAAATTGCCTCAAGACGATAAACTCGCCATTTTTACCATGTGAAATTGTACAGTTATGATTATTTTAGTTTATTTATTCTATTTATTTTATTTATTAATTTTCTTTTTAATTTATTTTATTTATTTATTTTATATTTCCCGCAAATCGGATAACTAGCGGAAAAACTAAATGTAATCAACATGCCAGTGTCATCTTATTCGTGCCAATAAAACATTCAGAATCGGAAGCATAGCTCATCGCTAAATTGAAGCTGTATAGCAGGGGTTCCCTTAACTTATTTGGGCCGCGCCCCTTTCCTACCGAAACATATTTCCGCCCCCGCCCCTCGATTTTTTTTAGGTCTATCGGGTCAGAAAAAACTATTATAACAAATTAAGCATTTTTATTGCTTATTAAAGTTATACAAAAATCAATAATTATACAAAATCAATTTAATAATACCTTCTTATTGGAATGTGATGGATGTGCTTGCATCGATTTGACGAGGTTTTCGATTCTCGGTACGAGCGATTACGAGACTGGAACAGGACCTACCTACGAACGTTGTTTTAGGTGTGTGAGTAGCCCACTTTATCTTTAAATAAGGTCCACTACAGGGGCCCGCGCCCCCCTTTGAAGGTCTCTGACCCCCCCACTTATAAAACCGTTGATCTAAAGAGTTCGTCAGTATTCTGGAGGTAGAGTCTCGAGCTCATGTGTATCCCAGGTGCCGGCAACTTCCTCTTTGGGTACAAACACAAAGAAAGCAGGTTGCCTGCTTTCCGATGCCTGTTTCATGCATTTCAATGGACACGAACATAGTTAAAGCAGGAACGCCGATTGCGATTTACTTTGCCAGCGCTTACCGGCACTGATCGGCGCTGGCAACCTGCTTTCTTTGTGTTTGCACCCTGACACTACATTAGTTTTTAGCTTACTGTCAAAGGTGTATCAAAATATCTGTTTATTTATTTTTTCGGAATCTACTATATCTATAATAATTTCCAGACATATTGATATCTAAAACTTAGATAATCGCTCGTTTATGGTGGACGCTCCATCGAAAGCGCGGTAGCGAAAAGCTCAAATAATATAATTATTTATACATAGTTACTCTAAAACAATATGAATATAAAAATATCTCTGTAGATTTTAGATTTGAAAATTGAAACGCCATTGTTTGCACTCATTGTACATAATGACCAGTAAGTTTAGCTAATCTAAATATATTAGGTAAGAACATATTGTAGCAAACGTTGTTTTATATTTATAATATGTTAAGTATTATATTATATTAATAATAGTATGAATAATCTTTAATCACTTATGATTATTATTATTATTTTAACCATACATACTTTTTGTGGGTACCTGCTATTAATAACGATGTTTAAAGATCGCTTTTTCGATGATAAAAGTAGCTGTTATTTTAAGATTCGTATCTACCTGCTCTGTTATTTATTGTGTTTTGGATTTATTGTTTTAATGGTTCATTGAGGATTTGATGTAAAGTTAATTTATTTAGGAAGTTTTTTATAAAAGAGTCGACTCTTAATATTTTAAGAAACTTTTGCATGTCTTAGTTGATTACCAAATTAGTAATAGGTAAATAGAAAAAAGTCGAAAAATATTAAATGAAAAAAATTAAGTTCCACTCGTACGTGCAATGAAAATACTGTATCCTTTCTAAATTTGAAGTAGAAATTTTGATGGTAAAAAGAGGAAAATCGTTATTTTCATCACAGGCAGTGAAGCCTTCTGACTACCTATTTTTTAATTTATTTTAAAAAGTGGGCAACATACAAATTAAAATTATCGCAATCTGATATAATAAAGATTCAACATAATTATTGTGCTTAATCAGCACATTTTTTATTTCATTGTCATTTTAAACTGTCAGTATAGTACAAAACATCAAAAAACAAACAATTATTGTTATTATAATTATTATATCATTCCTGTCTTATGTTGCTTCTGAAAAGGCTCCTGGATATACACAATACGTCTACGGACCTCACTTTCTCCAAATTATTGTACATATGTGGTAAAGCATCGGTGAAATGGCGAGTTCTGAGCAGTTTTAGTAGTTTATGTAATTCGTAACATAAAATTACATGTGATGGAATAGTTAGATCTCTTTCTCTCTCACACCACATTTCAGTCGTTTCCCCATATTTCAGGGGAACTCGATCTCCAGATAGTCGCTCATGGGTAACCGTGAGCCACCTTTTTTTGTTCAAGTTCACCAATATGTCGATTAACAAAATAAGAATGTTAAAAATAATGCCATTCCTTTTTATGAACATATAAATAAAAAACGGGAGGAGCACCCGGAAAAGAATTGTTCTCCAATTCTTTGAGAACAAAAACTTTAGAATTATTCTCCAATTCTAAAGTTTTTGAGTGTATTGTAAAAGAAAGGTGTTCAAAAAAATAAAAAATATTTCACATCTTAATTTGAGCGATGATGTTTGCCACCCATTTTGAAAGTCTATAATTATAATAATGATCAGACCGGCTTGAACTGAATATAAATTGAAAGTGAAAAAATTAAAATAACTATGAGATTATAATATAATAAAATTTGAGTATTTATTGTAAGTAATGCTAAATTATAATATTAAAATATATAAGTACGGAACGATAGTAATATAAGTAGGTGCTTTATATTATTTTATCAAAAGTACTCTAGTACATTCCGATTGGAGGTAATGGTGTGTAGCGAATTCAGATTATTTTGAAATATTATTGCACGAAGGGTAAATACTGCAGTAATTGAACGATTTAAGAGTTTCATTGAAAATTTAATAAAGTATTGATTTAAACCGTACATTTTAATGTTTTTTTTTGATAAACATGGGTAAACATGTAAATAAATTTGTGCAATGGGCGAGTTTATCTGTCTGGTTTTAATTCTACAATGTTTATATTTTAATAATGTTTGTTTTTTGTGCAATAAAGGTTTTTTTTGTTAATATAATTATTATTACTTACTCGATTTCTCAAAGTTGTTCGATAAACTAGGGCACCTATGTGAATTTTAATCGTGTTGCTTATAATATTGTTGTAATGATACATGGTAAATGAAAGAAAAACACGGAATATCGCGATTGAAAGTTTGAGATTTGAAACACAGAAAACTTAATTTTTTTGTTATTATTTTTTTTTTTTACTTATTTTAATGATGAGTTAATAATTACCTGAAGAGCAATAGTTTAAATTTCAGTAAAAAAATAAAAACACTTTCGTTACATGAACATCACTTGTATAGTGTACGTACTCGTATGTGATATTTGTTTATAAGAAGTCAATGTTCTAAATTCGTTAATTTTCAAAAATTTAGGTAAGTACTTTCACTAGACTTAAATTTAAATGCAAACCAGCTTCCAGTCCCATCATCCGACTAGGTTAAGGATAGGCAATATATAAAAAAAAAAACATTTCAAATCCATTTTTTTTTTGCAAAATTTAAGACGTGGTTTATCGTAGCTTAATTTACTCTTTTCTGGTAGGTTATTGTATTGAATTTATATGTATCATTATTTTAATAGAAAGATTAATATAATTATTATTATTATAAATTTCCATTACATTAAACATCTCAATATTCAGCAAAGAAGGTAACAATCTATTGTGAAAATTTATATTAAATAAAAAATAAATAAAATTCAGAAATTTGTATTATTTAGAAAAAACCTTGACCTCTCTTCTTGCCGACGTCAGGAGCACAATAACGGTTTTTTTTTTTAATAATGGATTAGGTTTGTTGGATTATAATTATATTCGCAATGAAATATTAATCTTGCAAGTGTTCCAACGCTCCTCTCGAAAGAACAAAGAAGAAAACAGCCTCCTCCACTCAGTGAGTTTCTGCATCAATTGAGTCACCTTCTCCTATAACATTCCAAACACTCTGATTTCATTAGCAAGGAACAGTACCTGGAAATAGAGGAACGTCCAGATCGTCGCGTCGGAAATCCCATAGACAACAAAACAGTGCTGTTTTTTAGACATCCTCAAAACATCGATAACAGATCATTGCTAAGTGCGTTGTCATAAACAAAGCACACATTAGGTAAGTGTTGCACCCTCTCTCACCCATGAATGTTACAGGAATGTCAGTTTCTATGCCATCCATACTCTTCACGCAAATTCTTTCTAAGCAAAGGCTTAAGGTTCGCCTGAAAGACTTCCTTTGACAAAATTCTTCCTGAAAAATACAACCGTTTATGTCCACCAGCTCTTAACTTTAACATTATAGACTTAAAATTAGCTTAGAGTTGCGTATTTTCTACATACTGCATAATCAAAATAATAATAATGCCTTGTACCCGTTGCCGGGTATTATCGAGAGACTGAATTTGATCGAGCATCCTGCCGACGGTGCCATCTAAGGTGACTGTGAAGGCCGATTCTGGACAGGCACACTTTGTCATATTCGGGACAAGGCTGCTCCTCGTTTATGATGGGTCTACGAGTTGTTCGACTTTGCGGGCCGCTATAGTCATAAATGGTTTTCCGCCATTTCGTGCGGTCACCCGCCATCTTCTCCCAGTCATCTTGAGCGTAAACAAACATAGCAGAAGAACATCCTCTCTGTGGCATAAATAAATTGTATCTAAAACAGTTTGTTAATTTTAATTTGTTCATAGCTACAATATTGTTTTCTCCAATCAATCTCACACAAGGTGGTGTGATCAGAAAGTGGATATTGTTGGACACAGTGTTCGAACATCGAACCTTAAATTAATGGCCGCGACGCAAATAACATTTTATCAAAATCGTTCAGAATACGTTTATTTTTCATTTTTGTCTATATCAACTTTTGAATAATAATAATTAAAAAGCTGACACAATATTCATTTATTTTTTCAGCATAGACGTAGCAATTTCAGAAAGCGTAAAATTTTTCAGCAAATGTTGATGAATTTACTGCATCGGTGTTGTTGCATTTGGACGCGAAATTAAAAAGTTTTCCAAAATAGGAAATAAACAGAAAGAGAACAATTAAATACGGGGTGTAGCCATTTTTTACTTTTGCATTTGCAAGTCCGCGAAATCTGTAAATACCTTAGAATCTGACGGAAACAGTATACGTTTGAATTGCTGTCTCAAAAGAAGTTATCAAGAATAAATTAGTGTCATACTTGTATCATGAAAGACTTTTTTTATAGTGGCCAGAGGTCTTGGAAGAAATAACAATGGACAGGTATCTCTGAAAAAAAATCCTACGCCCAATGGGCTCCTTATTCGACTAGAACAAGGGGAAGATAATACGCTTTTGTATTTATTTCCATTACGTTTCGGTTAAAAACACTTACGACTCTTCAAATTCTCTAAAATTTATCAGTGACTGAAAATATAAAGAAAAACATTTGGAAATGTACTAGGAAAAGCAATGTTTAAACAAAATATGATGTCATAGTGATGTTTTTTCTCTAATATTAAAGAAATGATTTAGCCCAGATTTTCTACGTAATTTCTAAATAAATAAAGATTAAATTAAAATTTAATTCTAATCACAAAGTGGACATCCTGTATAAAAGAAAATAACAATGAAAATGTGAAAATGAAACGTCACACATTTTATACAACAGAAATGACCCACTTTTTAATGCGTACTTTTTAAATTGCAGCCCGCAATGTCAACACGGTAACAATTCTTTTCAATAAAATATTATTTGCTTAATATAAACAGTACGAAATAATATATGTAACTGTATAACGTTATATGGAGTCCATGGAATGAAATTCTCTAAAAAACTAATGTATAAAGTGTCGATTATGCGCAAATTCTCTAAAAAACTAATTATAAAGTGTCGATTCTGCGCAAATTCTCTAAAAAACTAATGTATAAAGTGTCGATTCTGCGCAAATTATGAGATGATGTATAAAATTAATTGGTACCTAAATTGTTTTATATAATTCTCCTTCTACGTTTCGATGAGTGTCCTTCTTTTCCATTACCTCCCTCTCTTTATATAACAAAAAAATAACATAACATGTATAGACAATTCACACAGACCGAGCTAGTCCCAAATTAAGATATGAATCTTGGATTATGGGTACCAACACGACGATACACATATATACAATGCACTAAACATATATACATGTAACACCCAGACCCAGGACAATTTGAAAAAGGTCATTCTTCATTTTGCTCTGGCCGGGAATCGAACTCGGGACCTCGTGACTCAAAGGCAAGTGCGTTAGCCTCCGCGCCACACCGGTCGCCTATGATCTCATGAGGTGTCATAATTTTAAATTTTATAAATTAATTTGTGTTATTTTGTTTCTGCTACTATACCATCGCGGCATATCTCACAAGTGGGCTAACCAGCGGAGATCATGAATATGAAGATTGCCCTCTCCGTGCCAATAAAAAATAAGACTTTTAGGATGGGTTACAAGCCTCATCAATAAATAAATAAAAGATGAAAACGATATTCTAATACTTACAGCAATTCTGTATCGAATGAGTTTCCTCTTTCCATGACATTTCCAGTGATATGAGTCATGAGAAAGGTGGATTTTGAAAGAATTAAGGTTAGTTAAACTTATTTTTTACACGATACACCTTCGAAAAGCTTTATTGTGAATTTATTGTCTAAAATTTACAGCTATCAGATATGTCTTTAACTTTTTTCTGAAAATCTTTCAACTTGACTCATATTGTAAGCTTAAATGCAATTGCTAAAGGTGGTCAATATTATGCTGATTGCAGAATCTTGGACTTCACGATGATTTGCAGAAATCGCCAATAGGCGATAAATCCGCCCTTTACATGTTAATTTATGTGTAATAAAGTTTTTATTTATTTATTTATTTTATGATTCGAATTTCGCTGTAAACCTTTTCAACTTTTGTAACACGAGCTTTTCGTCTACTTACAAAAAAATCCAACATCTGAAATTCACCACAACGAGCGTCAATTAGTTATATTTTTAAACATATGCACACTGAACAGTTGTAATATATTCAGGAAGAAATATAATTTTTAATATTACAAAAATAACAAAAAAGTTGATTTTTGAATCCTTAATAAAAACACATTAAGAGCTAGTAGTTTATTGACTAAATGAATGATTACACTCAAAGGTAATAATGTATAAATATTTAAATTGGCTACCTGTTATAGAATTATATTTTTTTCTGTATTAAAGGTAGGTGTGTGATAATGTTTCATATAGACATCAATCTAAATTTATAAAATCACTGACCGTGACACGCTTCGATGATTTATCGGTGGCTTAATTTAAGCTGATTTTATCATAAATGTGAGCAATTTTATATTAAAATAATGTATTTGAATACTCATTTGTACATTCTTACCACCACAGTATTTCCATTCCGCAATCGGTGGCAAAAGACATTTAGGGTGGGTAAAACGCCTCATCACTGAATTATAGGTAGGTATTATATTAATCGTCTCATACGTGAGCTTTTACGAACACGTACGTTTTACAGGACACTCGAAAACTTTCAAAGTTTATTCTTTTCAATCAATCCAATGTTTGGAGATTTAAAAAAAGGGTCAAACAATGGTTGATTTATAAGGGAAGAGATTGGGCACGGAAAACGCTTTTCCACATTTTAAAGTAAGCTAATATTGTGTTTTTTTTTTTTTTTTACTGTTCAACACATAAAACTGTCTCTTTTTCTAGAGTCTTTGTTATACTGTAGAAAGTTTAATATCTGTTTTTGAGTAATACCTCTACACAGGACTTGAGGTATAATACTTATTTATATGTATTTTTAGTAATAATGTATGTATTAATTGACTTCTTATGTTGTGTAAACTGTATGTATGTATATAAATGAATAAATAAATGAATAAATAAAAAAAAAAAAAATAAAAAAAATAAATCATCCTGGGTTCCTACAAAATATGAAAAAATAAAATTTTCAAATATGATATTGTTCAAATATGTTAATTAAACAAATATTTTATTCTACTATTCGATTTATTTACGAGAGAGACGACATTCGTCATGTTCAGACACTGTCGTATACGAGATTGGACTGTAATGAGAGGTGTGGAGCAGTTGTTCCAGACAGTGCAGGACCGAGAAGCCTATGCCAGAGTGATCGCCTGTGGAATTGAGGGTAGTAGAGTGATATAAAGATCCCTGATGGGGATGGCAAGTATAAGAGACTGCAAAGCTTACTCCAGGTCAGAATGACAGAAGGTGACTTACCAAATGTATGTAATGAAACTCGCGATTGTTATTAAGATAATTTATTATTAAACACAGTTTTGCAAATACGAATAATGTTACACTAAAGTTATAGAGAGAATGTAAAACGTATGTGTGGTCAGCCAGGCAGGGAGAACTAGAATGATTTTGGATTGTGATAATATTCTTATCACAATCCAATAAATGACGTCAACCCAGCCGACCACAATACTCTTTGGTGTTGCCTGTTCACTACACGCCAACGTCGGGGGCACCTGACAGGGTACATACAAAAGAAGAAGGATATCGTCAATCCTTGACTGACAATGGATTGATTGACTATGTCCAAAGACGAAAGACATTTCTCTCGTAAATAGATCGAATAGTATGATAAAACATTTGTTTTGTTTATTTCGCTTTGGAATTATATAACCTTAACACCGACACAGTGGATACCTAATATTGTTGAGTATGTATGTACCTATTACATCTATTGAAGTTTCATTCTTTCATAAAAATTCTGGATGCATAAAAATATACTTGAGAACATCCTCTCAGCGCTAAAATTAATTTAAGACACGAGTTGCCGATAATCAAAATCACATACCTACATACTTATTTATTTATTTATTTTATTATTACTACTACTATATTATATACTACATACTAACTATGAAATATTTAAGTAAGTTGATATTGAATAACAAACAATGCGAGGTCAGTACATATACATAGGTAGGTACATAATATTAATAATATACATATTTCAACTCTAACAATACGTCATATTCTAAGACATTCTTAGATATTCTAAGACTTTGCAGAGCACATTGTTTCATTCTACATAATACATATTAAATACATAACATGTACATTATATTGATAATGACTAGAAAGGGTTCTAAGTATATTTTGTTCCCAGGACCAAACTATAATACACTTTCATTGGTACATTACACAATACATAAAGTAGATAAAATAATAAAGTCCGCATTTATGTATGTATGGAAGTGTAAATATTTGTAATAAATGTCAATCTATATTGTTGACTAAAAATTAAAAGGAAAACTTGGTAATGCTACTCATCACATTGGTGTAGTAAGGCTTAATTTTTTTTGTAGGTGTCCTTTTACCGTTTCAAAGTATATTAGATTAGATCCAACCTCTGGAATGGATTACCTCTTGAGCTGAGACAAGCTGCAGATCTTAAGACATTGAGAAGGGACCTAAAAACTTTTTATATTACTATTAAATATTGTATTCTGTTTTACATTCTTGACGTGGATACCTATATGTATCCGAGATTCTCATTTTATCTATATATTATTTATCGATATTTATAGTATGACGTGGATGTAACATTCTAGAATTGATGAATTTTACAGTGTCCTTGAGGTGTCTTAGCACGTAAACAACACTTTAATGTTGTCCAATAATTATAATAATAATACTTAAGTATAAGCAGGAAAGATACCATAAACATGTTCTTAATGTCATGAAATGAAACAGCAAAATATTTATTTATTTATAATAATACATACGGCTTACGCGTTTAATACATAGTTACAAACAATAATTGCACAACACCACCATCGTATCAAATTAAAACTCAAAACAAAAATTAAATATACTGCATCACTTCAAATTACAAAAATAAAAATTAAACACATTGTGTCACATAAACCATAGAATAAAATTACAACATATCAACAGCATCATGTCAAATCTAAAAAAAAACAAACTGTATCATATCCAACCATAAAATAAAGTTACAAAACACTGCATCACATCGAATTTTAAAATAAAAATAAAACACACTGTCATGTCAAATTATAGAATAAAATTACAGCACATTCATCATGTCAAATCATAAAATAAAACATATGGAATCATATCAAAACATAAAATAAAATTACAACACACCGCACACAACACAAAATTACAAAATAAAAAAAACAAAACACACCGTATCATATCAAATTATAAAATAAAATTATAACATACTGCATCATATCAAATCACAAAATAAAAAAACAAAACACATTGCATAATATAAAATTACAAATAAAAATTATATTCACTAATTTTGTTTTCACTAAATGAGTAAAACTCCATTTTTAAATTAAAAAATTAATAAGTAAAAATACTTAAGAGTTCAGACCTGTACACTTAATCATTGTAATACCAACTAACAATAAATCAGTATGAATATGGGCTTGCAACCCGAAACACGTGTTACTGATAAATAAAGAAATTTAAAACTCTTAAGTATTTTTTACTTATTAATTTTTTAATTTAAAAATTATATTGTTATGATAATTAATGTTAGTACACGTCTTCTGAGAAAATTGGTATTCCGTAAGTAATCTATAAAATACCTATAGGTCAATGGCAAGTAATAAGAGCCTATACCAATAAGCAATTAATAAGAAAACTCATCTTATGTCTGCCTAATCTAGTGATAAAAAGAATTACATTAGTAGCAAGAGGCCAGGAGGAAGACCAAAGTGCAGATTGCGTGAAGTAGGGATACAAAACATACGGAACTGCGTTGTTTGCCACGAAGATGCACTCTGCAGAACCAAGTGGTGAAATGAAACAAGAAAAGCAGACTCCACCACCATGAGGGAATAATAAATTTAATGCCCATGGAGAAGAAGAAGCTTCTTCTATACCTTACGCCAACAATACCTACCTACAGTTGGAACTCACAAAATTGTTTCATATTTCAAATTTGTGACAATTACAAATGCATTCAGATTTTTTGATAGTTAAATTAAAATTATAAAATATGTTAAAATTTAATGATAACAATAATTTAATTAAAAAAAAACTGAAAAAGCGCCCTTGCGGTGGTTTGTACCTCAAAACGGCGCTAAATAAATTGTCCAGATTATTATTATTATTATTATTATTATTACGCCAAAATCAAAGACAATTTAAGTTATAAACTTGCACACAAACTTGCATGCAAACTTGGACCTTGTCACTCGGCAAAACGCATAGTATTATCGCATTTTTCAATTCCCACATTTACTATACCTATCTTTATATTTGATTTGTTTATTTATCTTTTACATTCCTACATTGACGTGAAGCTGTTTTGTGCCTTTTACACTCAAAATAGCTTTGATGAAATGAAATTCCTTAATCAGTTTATCATTTTTTTTTGTTTTCTTTTATTTTCTTTTCTTGTCTATGATCATTGTGAAGTGTTTGATATTATGGTGAAGTAACGAACTATTGAAAATTGTTTGTGATTGTTATAGAATAACAAATTATTTGTATTATTTGACGATTCCAAGTGTTAAATATATGGCCTACGGATGATAAATAGGAAAAATAAATAAATTAATATCCATATTTTTATAATCAATACAATAAGTGAAGTACAAGTTGGATCAAGAACTGATATAGATATTCTATCAGCCATCTAGACTGAACCAATAAAGAAAATTGTTTCATATTGATTTATGATTCTCTAACGTGTTCTTTTCTTAGCATATTCATAATCGCGCATTCAGCAGGTTATGAAAAGCTAGTTTTAGGCATAATGTGAGAAACCAATGCTTTATTCAAAATAGTAATATAATGCTGGATATTTTGATTTCAATAGGCTTTATGATGCTTTTATACTATTACATACAAGGTACACATACAATGTCTTCTATACTAAATCAATTAACTATTATATAACACGAGGATACACTAATTTTGCTTCGTCAAAAAAGATACTCATTGTTTTATTTATCTTAAGCGATGAGGTAGCCTCCCATCTTAAATGTTTTGCTTTTTGTTTGCAAGAAGAAGACAGCTTGAATATTTATTACATGCAGCTCGTCTGCTGGCTACTTATGCCGTGATGGTAGAGTATAGTTTAATATAGAAATCATCTTTCAAATCCACCATGAACTTAGTTGTGCGTTTGGTCTTTCTACCGTGGCTTGTCCTTCGCTGGTATTAAAGATTCTCACAATGGAGTTTTTGGTCAGCCAACCCTTCTGACATACCAATTGGTTCAACTGTGAGCACAATAATTTTAGTTTGAATGTGCAGATTGATAAGAGTCTATGATTCTTGAGGTATTCAGGTGTGAGTTGAGTCTCTTCTTAATGTCTTCTGCCTGCCTGAAAGACCCGCGCATTCTGTTAATTGATGTATGCATTATTTTCTGTACATTGTAATACAAACAAATTAAAACAATTAATACTTATCAAGAGGGCGAATTTATCGCAAAGTTTATAATTCTATAACCATATAAATTGAAACAAGCGTTTAGATCTAATGTTGATTAAATAACGCGAGAGAGACGTCTTTCTTCTTCTAAGGTTATTAATAATGAATGATTGATAAGTCTCAGAACAGACGCCACTTACTCCTATACTTGAAAATACTTTTCACTTCCATCACTATCGTATAATTACTCATGCATGCTTTCATAAGTCTTGTTCTACTTTGAAAGGAGATATTACTTGATTTTGATGTTATAAACTAGCGGTAAATCGACGTTCATTCTTAGAAAGTAAAAAGTTTTAAATTTACAGAAACATTCCCTGTACATCACATCAGAGAGCTTTCATTCATAACGTGAAAATTCCCCATCAGGCTTCGCAGAGAATCTAATCGTTATTGGATCATAAATTTGCATACTCCCTCGTTACCACCATCTCCAACCCTTTTCTGTACCCTCTGTATCAGTATAGTATTATAATATAGACTACAACCCTTTACATCAATCCTTCTCCCACCCTCCTACATCCCATTCGTCATAATGTGTCACACGATAAGGGATGAAAATTATTACTAAATGATTGTCCGTAAAATCGATGTCAAACTGATAGTTCAACCTAGAATTTCATCCAATATATGGGTATTTACAAGAAATTTGCGTTTCAAGAAACTTGACAAGATATTACAATATATATTATTGTTTTTGTTTTATGGCAAAATATTGTTAAATTTAGTTATCCTTTTAACTTATTCATCACGACATAACCCAAAAATGGGGTTACCAGTGGCGGGACTAGGCTTTTCACATCGGGCATGCTTTGTATAAAATATACTATTTCACTCGCAAACGAGTGGATGTCCTTGAGAATATTATAATATATAAATCGGAAACGGGACTAGGCTGTTCATGTTAGTCTTGCATTCGTTATAATAAATAAATGAAATATATTTATTTATTTATTTATTTCATTTACGGCGTAAGCCCTTTCTAACACTTTCAGAATATTATGAACAAAGATACAAATTTCCAAACAAATACAATTCAGTAATAAAACGTTACTCAAATCATTAATCATAAAAGTGATAAAACTATAAACATATCAGGAATGAAACATTAATCAAATCAGTAATAAAACTTTAAACAAATCAGTAATAAGATATTCAGAATGGTTGACATACCCCTTTGATGAATTTAATATATTCAATGGTGTAGGTATATGCGATGACTCTTAAAGAACTTTTGAAAACCTAAGTGGGAGATCTATTGTTTGCCTAAGACTTAATGGAGGAGTCCTTATTTAGGTCCTTAGTCCTTAAATAAATAAAATACAAGAAGTCTCTGATAAAAATAAATACAATTTTAAAATATTATGTAACTTTAAAATTAAATGTCGCAATTATTACACAATTTATTTTATCTCGCGCATCCATCATAAATCATAATATTAATATTAATCCTTTATGAAGAACGTTTCGAGTCTAAAAACTACATATACCAGCGGTTGCACGTAGTACTACCTTCAAATTATTTTTAACTGCCTAATACCAGTAGGAAGTAGGTACGTTGCTACACGACTCACACAATCATCACACAATACAAATAAAAACATAGGTACTCATAATAGGTAGGTACACTTTGCAGTATGCATCCAACCGTTCTTCTTGGATGCTTGCTTTTTTTGTCCTTTAAAATCGCACAAATCCAACCAACATACACAATAACACACTTGTATGGCGCGTCATTGTGGTACGTATTCACACTAAAATTTAAGTTTGGGTCGGTGAGAAAAAAGCAACGTATAAAGCAAACTAACAGACTATTCCATTAATTTAGCTATTACGGTAAATTATTGGATTTTATTAAAAAAAGTCAAAATGACGTATCAATTGTATGCGTACTTTCATACATTTAATACGCGCTTTTGATAAAAACTTACAAAAATTGTATATTTAGTGCGTATATTTCTGTGCATGGACGAATCGTTTCCTTTCCGACGAAATATTACGCGGCAAATTCAAATTAGTTTTTGATGATTTCAATATTTTCTTCATAGATTCTCTGGGCATGCTGTGCTTTTTTGCATGTATGGCAGGCACGCGACTGGGGGTTACCAGCGGACCATCTTAACTAATTATATTTCTAACTTAATAAAACTACTGCTATTTCTTTTGTTACGAGTCCTTTTATGGACCAAAAAAATATTATTTATAACAAATAAAATATGATTAAAAGTTTTACTATAGATTTTATTATAGTGATCTTAGTTTTGATATATTGTGATGTCGTTTTCAAACTAAACACTGTCATCTGAGGTTTAGTTCGACGACATCACACATCACACGTCGAAACCTAGGTCACTATTAAATAAAAAGTAAAACTTTAAATCATATTAATTTTTAACCTACTAATGAAAAAAGTTTCACAAAAGAAATACCATGATCAAATTATTTGGATATTTTTTTCTCAAAATAATAATTAGTTTTGCTTCATAATTGTATTTTTAGTTTTAATTCCTCCATTTTGACAATAAATCAGAGAGGGATATTTCATTTATTTATTTAAGTATATTATTAACGACTGAATCAGCATTTACAAATATAATAATAATAATAATAAATGAAAATTTAAATAAAGCTGAGCAAGATAAGATAATAAAATATCTTGATTTTTGTCACGAAATCAAAGATATATGGAGAACACCTACCACAATCATCGTGCCTATAGTGTTGTCTGTGAATGGTTTAATAACCAAAGAGTCTTTCAAGCAATCTCAGAAAACTGGGAGTAGATGACAGGCTCAAATACAGCATGCAGAAGGCCGTACTTCTATCGTCCACCAGGATAGTAAGAAGTTTTTGTCCCTGTAGCTCTGTAAGTGATCTCCCATAATTTTTTTTTTTTTTTTTTTTTTTTTTATATTTCATTTATTTATTTTCATTTTACATACATATTTAACATAACATAACATAATTAACATATTTGATAGCCTCACTAGGCGTATGCCTGTGTTGAGGCGATTTAAGGACATTACATAATAATTAACAACATAATTTCTAATATCATTCATCCTTCACTCAATCTATACCAATGTGTGAAATAGTTCAGTCTGCGACTTCTCTCTTCCAATCATCATCAACTCTCAGTCAGAGACACCCTGAACTCTCTCATATGAGGACATTGTCAATGTCAATCGATTGACAATGTCCTCATAAGACGAAAGACGTCTCTCTCACAAAATAAATCTTTAGTAGAATAAAACACCTGTTTTATTTTTCGAACTCGAATAATGTTGGGGTTCTACATTTTGAATATAAATTTATTTTAATATTTTATGGTTTTTGTTATTTAATGTTATATTTAAATTTTATTGTTAATCGTATATTGTGTTAAAAATGTAGAATCTAATATTGTTTTGTTAAATAAATGAGATATGAAATAATAATAAAAACAATCAAGTCAAAAAATACATATCATATAATGAAAACAATACAAAAAATAGCTTCTAGAAGCCTTACAGTCCTGAAAATGTTGAAGGTTGTACGTAATAATATGTAATATTACAACTACCTCCATAATATTATAGTATATAAGAAGGTATAGTGTGGAGGTAGTACCACTTTGAATTGAGCCAATAACACGCATCTGTGTAAGTCATTTTACCAAAAGCAAAACTCTCTACCTTTTTGTATGTATGTATGTATGGTAATTTAAGCATTATTGTTCTGATTCTATTAATATTATATATTACAGTTGCATATTAATATGAAGCATTGCGAATAAAAGCGGCATAACTCAAATTCTAGTAAGTAGGTAGGTATAATATAATGTAACATAACACATGTCATGTATAGAAAATTCACACAGATCGAATAAACTAAGATTTATGAATCTTCTATTATGGATATTAATAATTCATTCTTCTAATGGACGCTCATAACTTGACCTCCGAATTCCGCAGCCACCGGATCGAAAAGATAAAAGAGTGCGTATTTCCTGAAGTTCTCGTTGGAATGTGTTGTAGGTTGAAGGACTTTCGTTTATCTGATGGTCGAGAGTTTGTGTCATTCCACTTGTGCACGCCGGTGAATCAATCCACCTCTATTGGTATAAATACGAAGCAGTACAGTCTAAATCACATCTTATACAATTTATTGTACCTACACCATATTTTCCGGAGATGTATAAATCCTGACAGTTCTTCTGTTGGATCTAGTACTAGATTTTGGTTTCTTACTGACGTACTTTTACGATGATACATTGTTTACCTATTATATACAATGCATCAAACACATTTATAACTAATTAAAATTAAACACTTATTAGTAGTATATCCACGGTGACTTTTTATTGGACGCGAGCCGGCTTTCAAGAGCTTCCGCTCTCATCATCAGGCTGGCGAAAAAGCTTTAAAAAGCCCTCGAAAACTTAGAGAAAAGAGTTTACAGGACAATTATTTGCCAGGTGCTCCATGGAATGAGTAAATCTTAATGTTAACATATTACATGCAGTTAGTTCATTGATCATCTAACTTACAGAAGATGTCTAGCTCACTTTCACTTGTCATTGTTAATGTTAAAAAAGTTTTATTTATTTATTTATTTATCATTTGTACACGGTGTGAGCCTTTTACACGTTAAACATATAACAAATTAAAAAAAAAAACAATTTGACAGACAATAATAATAAAAATGAAAAAAAATTAATAAATACTATACTATACTACTATACTATACCATCACGGCATATCCCATAAGTGGGGTAGCCAGCAGATCAGCTGCATGTAAGAAACACGCAAGCTGTCCTCTTCGTGCCAATACAAAATCAAGACATTCAGGATGGGTGGCAAACCTCATCGCTGAATTTAAGATGTATAATGTCTTAATTTTTTCGAACACCTGCCTTTTACAGGACACTCGAAAACTTACGCAGAAGAGTGGGAGACCAATTCTTTACCGGGATAATTAATTAATAATTAATAATTAATAAATAAATAAATAAATAAATAAATAAATAAATAAATAAATAAATAAATAAATAAATAAATAAATAAATAAATAAATAAATAAATAAATAAATAAATAAAACTTTTTAAGTATGTTTTGATAGTATAGTTTGTAAGTTATATCACATTTGTCAGCACCATTTCATTTAATAAATAATAAAGATACAGTACATACTTCAGTGTAAATCCGTCATTTATGACGGAAGTTTATTAAATTTATTTGTAATTACAACACTTTCAAAACAATACTTTAGTATTACTTTTAATTTAAAGGAAGATATTATATAATTATTCTATTTATGATATTAAGATGAAGTGATCATTTGAGGGTTAAAGATGCAAAGGCACTTTGATTCATTTTTTACGCTAAAGATTGCAGAAACGTTTCTATTTAGCTAAGAATAATACAGATTAATCAATGCGATGAAAATCTACCTCTATCCTAGGGAAAATAAGTTTTTGGGACTGATTTAGCAGAAATTTAAAAAAAAACATCAAGTGGGAGACCAAAGAATACCTCGATGACATAATGCAATAAGTTCCTGCGGGGAAATGCTCTGGATAAAGATGACACGAAACAGAAAATATACAATCTTAAATTTCGTTGATAGTCTGGACTGTCTGGAGGTAGAGTCTCGGCCTCATGAACAAGGGGTCTACGGTTCGATCCCAGGTGCCGGCAAACTACCCTTTCACGACACAAGCTTTTAGTTCACTGTGAAAGGTGTATAAGGTTGTATTTAGATTTATAACAAAACCCAGGTATATCTTTTAAAAAAAAGAGACGAGAAAAGAAGACCCCAACAGCTTTTAGTGGCAATAAGTTGGATCAGTGCCAAAAAGAAAAAGAAGAGAAAGATACTGATAGAATGACCTGTATATTTATGACACTTTGTCTATTAATGATTCAACGTCCAACTTCGTTTTCTTTAAATAGCTATAACATTCATTCATGATAATAATTATTTATTCAAATCAGTTTTGCCATTTTACCGGTTTATTTTTTTATTTCAATCATTTTACTATCGCTATATCAGTCATTAAACATGATTGATTGATTCCAAATCGCTTTCAGCTAAAACATGGCAATACATAATAATATTACCTAATAGATATAATCATTTGACATTTAATCATTTTGTGGTATATGATCCTACATTCGATACCGGTAGGTTTATAACTAAACTAAATTGTAGGTAATACACCCTCAAGCCATATCCCAATTGTGGTAGTCAAAGAGGACAGAACGCCAAATTGATTTGTCTTTTCATACTTTTTTCTGCTTCTTCTATATTCGTACACTTTCTCATGCATGAATACTCGTACTCAACACACGGCTGTCCTTGGGGATTTGATCCACGTGATCAAGCCACGTGATTCTCGAATGGCCATGCTTTCTCACACTTCCTCTTTCAAATAATTATATTCTTTTATTATACATTTGTTCCATATGTCCACCCCATCGTAATTTATTTACACGCGTTCTATCTACAACATTTCTCTTGTGTCCGCTCATTCTTCTAATATACTCATTCTTCAATCTATCACGAACTATTCTTTTCGGCGATCTCCACTGCATTTATTCCACTTCCATCCTTCTTCATCGACTTCTATGTTCCCATTGCATATATAAGTGACGGAACCAGAATGATTTCATGCACTAATATTTATGCTTTGTTCGAGGTTTGTCATATTAATATAGGTACATAAATATTGAAGCAAATTGAATTTTCCTCAGTGTAGTAATTATTTTTATCCAAAAAATTTCCAATTTTCTATTAACAAAGAGATAAATATTTCGTTTTCTCAAATTCAGTAAAAAGAAATAAAGAGGGTGGTTATCTACTTCTTATAACAGATCCTCAATCGAGAATTCTAGTTACCTAGATACGTCATATTTGTAATTTAATTGCTTAAAATTGGCAACTAAGTAAAAAGTGCAATTTGAATTTACAAATAAGTTTCAACATCAAGACTATGCCGGTTTTACTCCCTCAGATTATATCTGAAAAATATGACATATGTACGTGATGGGTACCTATGGGGTGTATCCCGTATTATACGGGATGGATCTCATAGCAAAATCAAAAATGTTGAATTTCTGATAGGAGATGTTTTTTCCTACACTTGCCTGTTACAGGACATCGACAAACTTACAGAAAAGATTAAGAGACATACAGTGGAACCTCTCATAACGAGTTTAATTCGTTCCAGACTCTTACTCGTTATGCGAAACACTCGTTATGCGAAACATTTTTTTCTAGAGAAATCAATGTAAAATACAATAATGCGTTCCATGCTGAAAGAATAAGTATTCTTGGAGTACTTAATGATTTTTTTTTTATTAACGTTTATTCAAATAAAATTACTTAAAAAAGAGTGTAACATCTTGTAATACAATTTAGACTAGGAAAAAAAGCGTACCTAAATAAAAATATGAATTTATGACAAATAATGAACCATTTTTAACTAGAAAACTAACCGTAAACGTAACCGTTTCGTAGACATTCTTGACACTCTGACACTTTGAAGCATCCATCTTATTAATTTTATCTTTCTTCTGGAGAATAGTGCAGATCGTTGATGTTGACTGATAGTAATATGTGCGCGCTAGATATGCCACGCTCACACCTTGTTCTCGCTTTTCATTGATTTTACGTTTTATTTCAACATTTATTAATATTCTCTTCTGGCTGTCTTCTTGTGTTATTTTTCTTCGGGGGCAATTTCGAACGGATTATAATACTTTGCATATAAAAAAATACTAATAATATCAATAAAAAATTTGCGAAACCAAGGCGCTAACGGAGCGAGTGCTAAACACAGACTGATTTACTGGCGCGGAAGTCCCGGCTCACAAGATCAAAAGTGAATGTAACTCGTTATGCGAAATATCGCTCGTTATGGGAGCAACTTTTTCACATTTATTTTTGCTCGTTATGCGAATTACTCGTTATGAGAGGCTCCATTGTATTCCATTCTAGAGAATCCAGGCAAGATATCATTTTTTCCATATTTCCGCAGTTCAACAAAATGTTGAACGTAGTTCATAAAAAGATTTTGAATAGATTCCTATAGAAATATAAGTAGGGACCAATCTACCTATTCAACGATTTGTAGTGTAACGTGAATAAACGATTTACTATGGTACGTATTCATAATATGGAAATGTTTCAACTGTTCTTGTTGTTATTGTTATTACTATTGGCGAATGCGGAATAGATATTCGAAACACATGAATTTATATGGAAATGATGTAAAGACACGCTCATATTGTTCAATTTTCATGGAACAAAGCGATGAAAAATTATAAAATGTGTGTCTAGTGCAAAAATATTAGTAGACTGTATTTATTGTGTCGGTGCACACGTACTAAATTTCCATAATTATGTAATTTGAGACAAGTGTTTCATTCTACTATATAAGTTATTGATTCCAATAGAGACGTCTTCGACTTATCAGGTCAAGATTGATAATGACCTGATAAGTGGAAAGACGTCTCTCTCGGAATCAATATCTTATAGTTGAAAAAAAGACTTGTTTCAAATTACAAAATTAGTGGACTAATTTTTAAACAAGCGCTTACTATAGCTAGATTTTTTTACTTTGTACCGTCATGGCATAATGTAAGGGTGCGGGAAACTATGTTGGAAGAGCAATGTCTTCAACTTGCTCCTGAACGTTGTTATTGATTGGTTTTAACGAGAGTCCTCGGGGTTTCGGTTCCAGATGACGGGTCCTGAGACGCAAAAAGCCCTATCATAGAAGCAGGACTTGTTTGCTCTATTAATCTAGTCTAGTATATTGGTGAATGCTGAGCGTAAGGGTCTACTTATAGATGTTTTGAGGACACAGAGCTCAGAAAGTGACTGAGGTGTCATATAATTCAATTAGCCAGAAGACCAGCGTTGTCCATGCCTTATTTTTTGTTGGCACAAAGAGGACAGTTTGCATGTTTATTGCATACAGATGGTCTTCTGGCAGGCCTAATTGTGGGATAAACCGTGATGATAAAATAAATATACCCTCCTTTACACGAGACTTGTCTCTATAAGGAGGATGTTTAGATTTAAGTTTTATCAAATAGTCTATGTATTGTAATGTCTGTATAATTATTGTTAAATAAAATAAATAAATAAATAAAATAAAAGTAATAATTTACATCATGCAAGTGAGTGGTACAAAATGGTCTATAAAATTTCTTTCTTACGAGATTTTATTTATTTTCACAATATTAAAGAATCAAACAGTCATAACATTATATGTTAACAATTAATACACTCAACATGTGGACCAGCGAAGATTCCACTCTTACCAGAAATATCTTAGTCTTGAGAAAAAAAGCAAAAGTTAAAATTTTCTAAAAAAGTCAAAGTAAATTTAAAAACAAAAATAGGTAGGTAATACAATATTTAAAAATAATACAAAAATACAAAAGTAACAAATCCCAAGATTAGAACTAGAAATCAGTCTTTCAGTCTCAATAGTCTTGAGAATCCACAAACAAGCCTTGCGGAGTGTGGTACCCAGCAGACAAAACTTCTCGCGTTAAGTTTATAAGTAAGTTGTCCTCTCCGAGAATAAGACGTTCAGAATGGGTGGCATTCCTCATGATCATGAATAAAAATTGGATGATCAGAAAATATCCTCAATTCTCCTACATATTAATTACTAGCTTTTACAACCCTATTCTACTGTGTATAAATTTTAATCCTGTGGAGCACCCGGTAAAGAGTTGGTCTCCCACTCTTCTGCGTAAGTTTTCGAGTGTCCTGTAAAAGGCAGGTGTTTGAAAAAAATTAAGACATTTTACATCTTAAATTCGGCAATGAGGTTTGCCACCCATCCTGAATGTCTTGATTTTATATTGGCACGGAGAGGACAGTTTGCGTGTTTCTTATATGCAGCTTATCTACTGGCTACCCCTCTTATGGGATATGCCGTGATGTACACATTGTACTGAATTGTAAAAACTGTCTAGTGAATTATTAAAATAAACGTAATAAATTAATGTACTGCTTAACAGACAAAAGTCTATTTAAGCAGTACATTCTATTCCTTACTATTAATTTATAAACATATATGTAAGTAATTAGGCTAAGAATAAGTTATGTTTAGTAATATTGATTTTTGTAGTAGCTTAGTTTGATATTGTTGAAAATAATACTGATAATAACTATCCTTCTGAGTTAGATGTCATGATTTATCCATCATCTCCAACAAACTATTGATTTTGAGATATCTAGTTATAGTATTGAGCCCACGATATATTATGTGTGAATTACTTTCTGAATATCACGCACTTGTTATACGTTTTCCGATTGAGTTGACAAAATCTCGGATAAACATCAAAATAATAATAATACATTAGTACTATTCAACATCATTAATCATCTTGTTGATTCAACTACTGTGTACCTATAGTAATATATGAACATTTTGTTGAATCATGCAACGTTGCCTTTATCGAACATTTGCGTCACTTTTTGTAACTACCGAACGTTTTATATTATGTTATATATACCTACCTATCTATCAGTCGCGTGCCTGCCATACATGCAAAAAAGCACAGCATGCCCATAGAATCTATGAAGAAAATATTGAAATCATCAAAAACTAGTTTGAATTTGCCGCCAAACATTTCGTTGCAAAGAGAATGATTTACAAAAATATACGCAGCAAATATACAATTTTTGTAAGTTTTAGAGTTTTTATCAAAAGCGCGTACTATTTGTATTGAAGTGCGTGTAAAATCGATACGTTATATTGACTTTTTTTAATAAAATCCAATAATTTACCGTGATAGCTAAATTAATGGAATAGTAAGTTATTGCTTTATACGTAGCCTCTGTCTCACTAACACACACTTAAATTTTAGTGTGAATACGTAGTAGGCAATGACGCGCCATACATGTGTATTATTGGGTATGTTTGGTTGTATGTGTGCAATCTTAAGGACAAAATAAGCAAGCTTGCACGAAGAACGTTTGGGTGCATAATGTACCTATATGAGTATGTTTTTATTTGTATTGGTTGTGTGATGATTGTGTGAGTCGTGCGTAACGTACTAGGCAGTTAAAAATAATTTGAAGGTAGATACTATGTGCAACCGCTAATAGTTTTTAGATTTGAAACGTTCTTCATAAAGGATTGATTAATATTATGATGGATGCGCGAGACAAAATAAATTGTATAGAAATTACGACATTTAACTTTAAAGTTACTTACATACTAAAAAATAGTATTTATTTGTATCGCAGACTTCTTGTATTTTATTTATTTATATTAAGGACCCATGAAGTCTTTGGCAAACAATAGATCTCCCACTAAAGTTTTTAAGTGTCTTTTAATAGACATCGAATATAAACCATTTAATATCTTAAATTCAGCAAAGGGGTATGTCAACCATTCTGGATATCTTTTTTTTTTTATTATTATAACGAATGTAAGACCAACATGAAAAGCCTAGTCCCGTCTCCGATATATATACCTATATTATATTATTCTCAAGGACGTCCACTCGTTTGCGAGTAAAATAGTATATTTGTACAAAGCATGCCCGATGTGAAAAGCCTAGTCCCGCCACTGCTATCTATATTATGAGACGATTCATTTCGTACCACAACGGTACCATTTTGTGAATGGTTCTTCGTCTAGTAATAATAATTTATCTATGGTCTGTGTAATGTTCTATTTTGTATTATTATCTATGCTTTTTTGTTGATTAGCTTTGAACTCGAGAAACATCAAAGTGACAGTTAATCAATAAAATGATATTATGATGGTAAAAGTAGTTCGAATGGTTTAAAGATGAATGTTGTTAAGGCAAAAGTGTTTGTATTTGAAAAAGAAAATAAAAAAATGTGAAATAATTGTTGGGGGTAGAATGTTTGGAGCAATTTGTTGAGCATGTTTATCTGGCAAACTTGTTTACGAAGGATGGAAGGTGCGATACAAACATTGAAAGAAGGAAATTGGCTGGTGCAAGATTGAACAGTGAACTTTAACCCATTGTCAGCAATGGCAATATGTCGAATATAGGAAATATGTTGAAGCAGAATATTATTTTGGAACCGACACTTTTGTATGCAAGAGAAACTTGGAAGTGGTTGAAAAAACTATGAAAGTGAAATAAATGCTGTGGAAATGCGAGCTCTGAGAAGAATGGTTGTTAAAAGTTGCGTGACAGAGTAAGGAATGAGGATATTAAGAGAATGAAAGGATATGAGAGGAGTGTTGTGGATAGAATGCGTGTAAATAAGTTGCGATGGCTTGGACATGTGGAGCGAATGAGCGATGAAAGGATGACAAAAAGGGTGTATTCATCTGAAAATGAGGTTGTAAGAGAGCACGGACGTTTACGAATGACGTGGCTTGATCACATGGATCAATTTTTTCAAGAACTACTACGTGTTGAGTAATAAATCTCGGCGTGCATGTCTGAGAAACTGGTTGAATGTAGAAAAAACGAAAAAAATATGTAAGGCTATATCTATTTGGCGTTCCGTTCTCTCTGCCTACCCCACCTGGGGTATACGCCGTGTGGGTATAGATAGATATAAATAGAGAAAAGTAATTTCTATTAATAATAATAATAGGTACTTGCCGTCTTGTATAGTCAAAACTAACGTACAAAATAATTGAAAATCTTATACAACACTTATATATTCTCCTTATATCTTCAAAGACAATAAGTAAAGAAATTATAACTACATAAAACAAATAAATTAATAGTCCTTATTCTGAGATAAATTCCTGTTATGAGAAAGAAATAATTAGTATTTGTATGGAATCTCGAAGTAAATTAATTTTCTACGAATGAATGGAAAAGGAAAAACAGATGAAAAAAAAAACATTAATACAACGGTGATGAAATGAGGATTCTTAACGGAATCTTAACGGGATATAGAATAATAATAATAATAATAATAATAGAAAGATAGCTGTACTTTGAAGAAACAAATGATAACTTTATTAAAACTGACTTATCGCTTTTTTATCCATATTAATGATTTGCGGCACGTTTATTTGCACCACGCAACGGTGAGAAATAATTATATCCGCCATTTATAATGAATGTTTTTTTTTATGGGACATGGAATTCACGTGCGTATTTTTTGCAAATACCAAGGAAGTTATCGAATGTTTTTCATAAAATCTCTAAAACGGGATAATATACACTAAAGATTCTTCTTTTTCGGTGGTAACTATATATGTATATGTTCATTTTTTTCTTATATTCAAATGATTATATAATTAAAATCAATAAATCGTTCACATTATTATTTGGCAGAGGCATTTTGGAATAAGTGCATCATCAGTGTCATACACTACATAAGATGACAGACTAGTTCAGAAAAACTTCTGGCAAATTTAGGTATAGGTAATCAAATTTTCTAATTTTAATGTATTGTGTTAAAACAAGAGGTAAATTATGTGCTTTATAGAAGACAAATTCATTTGAAAATCTTCTAGCCCCTAATACCAGCTCAATGGTGCTGTCTGGAGCCAGATTTTGTTGTTTTTTGTATATTTTCATTTTTGTGTTTTATAATTGAATTGTTGTCCTATATATACTTATAAATAAATAAATAAAAAAAAAAAAAAGTACCTATATATTACAATCCATTGGATTGGTCTGCAACGAGTTTGGACTTTCTTCTCGACTTCTCCCTATTCTCAGAGAGTCTCTTCAACTCCATGTATGAGCCACAGCTCATGTCCCTCCTCAGTTGGTCCATATAGGCGTCTCTCGGTCGGCCTCTGCCATTTGTGCCATCGGTCCTACCATCTGCGATTGCGATGAGCAGTCTCGGGTGCCTGATGTTGTGGCCAATCCAGTTAGCTCGTTCAGATTCTTTTGAGGAGTTGCCTTTTTTCGCCAACTCTGGTTAACACTTATTCGTTTTCCTCGTGTTCCGACCAATTAATCTTCAGCATGCGTCTATAGCACCACATTTCAAATACCGCTAACCGTCCGCTTTCACTCTTGTTGATGGTCCACGTCTCGCACCCATATAGCAAAATGCTCCACACAAAGGCTTTAGTGAGATTCTTCCTCACGCTTAAATCAATATTAGGAGATTCCAATATTTTGGAATATTTGTTAAAGGTAATTCGTGCCTGGTTTATTCTGCTCACAATTTCTGATTTGGAGCGTCCGTCCTGGTTTATTCTGCTGCCCAAGAACACGAACTGTGAAAGTAACTGTGTTTTAATTCAATCATTTTAAAATAATTAGAAATTTACACTATTTTTTTGTATCCTATAAGTCCAAAAAATCTTCCAGTATCCTAGAAGAAGCTTAGCATCGTGAATAAGACATTATTATGTCTTCAACCCAGCGGTGGTGAGTATTTAATGTTAACTATAATGCATCCCTAGTGTCTATGCCGGGCATCCCTCTTTCACAATACACCGTTCCTTGAACAACGACAACGACCGGCAATGTCGTGTAAAGAGGTGTTACAATTGACGCAGAGTCGCTCTGAATGGTGGAGACTAATTTCTGTCCTATACTCCCGAGGTAAAAGTTGAGGGTGATAATGATGATAAGTGGCTTTACCATCACAGAAGTGAATGGCGGAAAAACATCTTTGCACGTTTTTCAATTTCAAGACTTCGGATTTGTTCCTCATTACAATAGTAATTACAATGAAATGACAGAAAAAAATAAGTGTGCTATTTCGACAGTGCTATTCATCGTGAATAAATGGAGTTGTCAGTGAACTAAATACATGTATTATTAAACATAGTTTGACGTCCACAGCTTTTTATAATTCTAATTTGTGTTTATTACCCGTGTACGTACTTAAAATCTTGTGACATCACATAAAGATTTTTATAATTATTATTATTATCACTTATACGTTAAAGCGATTCATTCATTTATCGCCCTCAATGCTCCTCTCGGGAGTACAGGGCAGAAACCAGCCTCCTTCATTCAGAGCGTCTCTGCGCCAATTGCGTCACCTCTATCCACGACATTCCCTGCGCTCTGATGTCGTTATCATAGGAACGGTGTAACCATGTCTACACAATGCAGCATTGTGTAAAATCTAATCGCAAGAAGTGAGAAAGGTGTCTTAATGCTTACGAATTGGCTCTAGGCTGGCATAAGTGATCACTTTCGGTGTCCATGGACAACGTTCACCAATTCCACCATTTGAACTGTCACGATGTAAGGTCCACCAATCGAGAACTTTATGCAAACCTACGAAGCAACCACCTTTTTGGGATCTCATTTTTCAGATCTCAAATGGATCGCGATCTCCCGTCTAAATGGCGCCAGAACAATTAATTTCAATACTTTTTCGGCTGCTAGTTCGCCTGCTCGACCAGCTTTCTTTCTGATTGGTTTTCTCATCTGCACCCAAATCCGGCTAAACAATAAAAAAAATTGAAAATATTCTAAACATTTGTTATAATTTGTCATAAGGATTAGTTTGAAAAAGACATTCCATGTCGAAACTCGAGTCACTTTACATAAAGTACGTATAAAACCATGAAATAATAATAGACATTATCATTTATTTGATTAATATGGAGTTTTACAAATTGAACACCAAGAAAATTCAATACATATAAGTTATAAACATCGCCTTTTCTTGTTCAAGCACCTATTCATAAGACTTGTATGTGTATTAGTAATTAGAAATGCAGTAGGTAATTATTAGTTCTATGCCTATCCCACTTCATGGGAAACATCGTGATGGTATGATTGAATGAATGAATTCTTTTTCACCTAGATTCTCATTGCTTTGCAGTATCAATAATTTAGTGCATTCACGTCTTATGTATGCGCAAATAAATCATTTCATCTCCATTTTTTTAAATAAAAAAAATATTTTCATTTATCTGAGACAGTACCTACTGTAGTTAATAATAAAAATAATATAATGTATACACTATACTACAGTACGTTTCTGTTAACTCGGTAGGACGGTTAATATTAATATTATTTGTTTTATTATACGTTGTTTTTTTTCTTCCTGTTGATTTCCCCAGAGTTTTATTTAAAATATTATTTTTAAAGGATGCCTGCTCCTTATATTATCCATGTCATTATTTATTATGTTTTTTTTTCAAAAAAGATAATAAATTTTCTTGGAAGGATTTTCTGGATCTGTTAAATATTTGATTTTTGTTCTACGTAGAATATTTGTTTGCATATTATAATATGTACATATATTACGAGTATAGATAGGTTTATCTATTATGTATATTGCATAAATGTTCCATATATCATACAATCATTTTAAGACCCATTATAGGTACCTATACAAAATTCATATCCGAGCTTGGGACAATCTCAATTTATGAAAGTTTTTCCGTAATTATGTGTGGATTTTATTTTTTGCCATTTGATTCGCACAATACCATTCTGGTACCGACACTTATGTATGCAAGCGAAACTTGGACGTGGTTGAAAAAGGATGAGAGTGGAATAAATGCTGTGGAGATGCGTTCACTGAGAATAATGGATGGTAAAACGTTGCGAGATAGAGTGAAGAATGAGGATATCAGGAAAATGAGCGGATGTGAGAGGAGTGTTGTGGACAGAATGCGTGTAAACAAGTTGAGATGGTTTGGACATGTTGAGCGAATGCAAGATGAAAGGATGACGAAGAGGATGTATTTATCTGAAAGAAGGGGTGTGAGGAAGCGCGGACGTCCAAGAACCACGTGGCTTGATCACGTGGACCAAATTCTTAAGGACGGACGCGTGTTGAGTAAGAGAAATCGGCGTGCATGTATGAGAACTGGATGAATGTAGAGGAAGCGAAAGAAGTATGTAAAGATAGATCTGTATGGCGTTCCGTTCTTTCTGCCTACCTTTCCTGGGACATGGCGTGAGGGTATAGTATAGTATAGTATAGTATTCTCAACTCTTGAATATTGAGCAGAAATCAGCACCTCTTTTTGATGCGATTTTGCGCCAATTGAGCCACTTTCTCCAACTATATTCCTGACTCTGATACTGTGGTTAAGCAATAATTTTGTATCATGGGACAGTTCACATTGCTGCAAATGAGCTCAGTAACAAATCTTTGGACACCTTGATTCGGCTTCTGTTCCAAAATACCTACATAAGATACTGTTTATATTTTTAACTATGCTTGCTTGTCATTTGTTTTTAGCTCTTTTTTGTCCTTGTAGCTAATATTTGTTCATTATGTTTGATGTGTCTGTAATTGTATTTTGTCCACCTGAAAAGAGCTTAAAATATCTAAATCTAGTCAAAATTTCACCAGGCGGTTTTGGCTAGTCAATCCTTCAAGCTGCCCACTAGGGCCCGCTCGTGTGGAAATAATTTTTGCTGTAAAAAGCGGATGAATACAATAGAAGTCCCCCGACATCTGAGATAACCGGGTACGAGAGGAAGTCTTCAATCTATGCTTCAAATGAGAAGACATTAGTTCGACTACTACCTGGAAGGCCATCTACGCAGTGAAAAGCAAACGATTTTTATTCTACGTCGAAAAAAGAACTTAAATACAAACAAACACATCAATAATCTGACACAGATATAATAAAACAAGAGGATACGTGTATAGTGTAAAAAAGTAAGTTTTTTATACAAATATTTTCATATTTATTTATTTAGTAAACGGCTTATGCTTTTTATAGAAATAAATATACATCCGAAGTGTGGAAGAGCTGTTCCGAGCAGCGCTGGACAGGGACAAGTTCGCCGAGGTGATCGCCAACGTTGGGGAGACCCGACAAGGCACTTGAAGAAGAAGAAGAAATATACAAAATAAAGTAATTTATATTTCACATTCAACCAAAGAAGATACTTTCGAACTATTTAAGCAATAACTTAACTAAAATTAGATAAAGATGAATAAAGTTTAATTTTCTATTAAATATAAGTTCATTATATTTACTGAAAATGTTTCTCGGAGTAAACTGTGCCGTGAGAGGTTTTGTTCGTTAGTTCCTACATGCTTTCCGATAAGGATTCCCTACAGCTTTTATTTTCTCATCTTTGCTTCTCATTATTTACTGTCAATTGTTGATTATTTTAATTTCGAGTAGGTATGCTATTTATTTTTATTTATTTATTAATTCATTCTTAACTGTACATTGATTAAAAACAATTACATAAAAGGTATACCTCCAAATTTAATAAATCAATATACAGAGGGCGAATTTATCGCAAAGGCGCGATCTCTTCCAACTAAACCAAATGCAGAGTTCATCGGTAGCCTGGAGGTAAAGTCTCGGCCTCGTGAACAGGGGGTCCGTGGTTTGATCACAGGTGCCGGCAAACTCCCCTTTCACGACACAAGCCTTAAGCTTAGATACTACGAAAGGTGTATAAGGTTGTAAGCATTTGGTTTTATTACAAAAATCCAGATATTTTTCTTTTAATTTTGATTGTACTACAAATGATATTTAGGCTATTTATTCTGTTAATAAATAAATTAATTAACGTACTTAATAATACATTAAGGTCTAATACCTATACTAATTCCAAAATTCTTAATTGTGTGAAAACAGTTATATTATACTTCTCATAATATTGCTTGTATAAATACTGTTTAGCTTGGGGAAGAAGCAAAGAGAATGGGATGCTGGAAGAATTCGCAGAGCCAGGGTTGTTAACGGGAATGTGTCGATAATTTATTATTTCATCTCAGTGTTTTTGTGTTATAATCTTAATCTATCTAAATGTATAAAAGGAAGTGTTCGTCGGTAGCCTGGAGGTAGAGTCTCGGCCTCGTGAACAAGAGGTCCGCGGTTCGATCCCAGGTGCCGGCAAACTCCCCTTTCACGACACAAGCTTTTAGCTTACTGTGAAAGGTGTATAAGGTTGTATTTGGGTTTATAACAATCCAAAAATTTTTAAAAAAAAAAAAAAAAAAAGTCGTGTGAGTTACACCATTTATAACTCAAGAATGGCTGTACCGGTTTGAATGATCTCTGATTTGTTGGATTCTTCTCCGTCCGGAATAGCCGATAAGCTATTAAAATATCTTACAAATTCACGGGAAGAAAAATTACGGAGAATATTATTCACGGCATACATTTTGAATTTCAATAAAAAATGCAATATGGAGAGTCATACAAAATCAACGATGATATTTTTTCATAGATTGGCCTATTTATAGAATAATTTTTGTATACATTTTCAAATAAGAATCGTTATCCGTACAACTTAACATAAATGTGGTTCTGAAATTTCAATTTTGAAAAAGATCATGTATAAGAATTTTTATAATTTTACTTAAAATGAAAAGGTCTAAACGAGTATTTGAGGGATAGATAGATACACATTTTTATTACGTTTTCAATTATTTTATTGCATGTGCATAGAGTTCGATGGTTTGTTTCGCACAATGTTTATATCACGCAATTTACATCTCTTTAGGGGAAAACCAAAGTGGATTGATGATCAAAATAATTAATTTACAAATTTTGAATAATAAATATTCATAATTTATGATTAAGCTCGCTCTATATTATTACCAAAATAAATTATATTAATTAAGTAATTTATTAATCTCACTACACTTACTTTCAATACATCAAAATGTTTTCCTTACCTGTGTAAAAATATTGTTACGTGAAGTCCTTGGCAAAAAGGTATTCCTCTCTTTTCTATTAGTTTTCGAATGTCCTGCTAAAGTCATTTTAAATTCGTGTGATTTGGTTTGGTAGAGCCCAAAACAATTTTAACTGACTACCATTTCAAGCAATTATTTTTTTCTGCTTATTACATAATTTTCAAATATTTTATTTTGTTGAACAGAGCAAATAATATTTCTACTACTTTCTTTGTTATTCAAATTACAGTTTTAGATTGTTCACTTTCGATCACAAACCACTCAATATTTTTTTGACTGTCGTCTCTAAATTTTTAATTGTCCTGTTAAAATCATTTCGCATTTTACTAAATACGTCTTATTTATATTTATACTTTTTATATGAGGATGCTAAAAACTTTCGGAAAATAATAGAAAACTTGGATACCTATTGCAGAAATGTGATCCTCTGTGTCACAGGAAGAGTTTAGTAGAATTGTTGAACGTTTCATGGTTAAAGCGCGCTAAAACCAACCTAAGCCGATTCTCAAGCATCGGGACACCTTTTCTCTTTCTTTTTAAAATAAGATTAAGTACATAATTCAATGTTGGTTGTCTGTTGATTTATATTTTGAAAAGAGTATTTTTTTATGTTTTGCTGGACACCACATGTAAATGTAGTTTATTTTTTAAATAAGATGCTGATTATTTTCGTAATATAATTTGCACACATCACGTAATATTTAAAAAGATTATTTTAAACCCAATTTACCCCGATGTTAAAAAAGGAGGATGCCAAACATTTCCTGTGCCCTTTTATGAGAAAAATACTTATTCTTTATGCATGTTTTATTTGTTTCTGTGTGTATGAATGAAAATTAACCAACGAAAAAAAACATACACAGAAGATATTATAACGAAATGTGGGATTGGGATGAAGATACACCAGGGAACTCAAACTAATGGTTCTCGAACTTTAAATAATGGTGAAACACGTGTACAAAACAACATATTATTTATAAGTTTGGGTAAAATGTTTAATTGTAAAAATAGAAACATACAAATTAAATCTAATCAAAATTTGTGACAATAATATTAACCCAAATTTGTGCTGTAGAAAATAGTAAATAATAAATTTAAATGTGAAATAATAGTGTAAATGCGCCCTTGAGATGATTTGAGTCATGAAAACGGCGCAATATAAATGATGCAATAATAATAGTGGGCTAGAATCCATTAGATTGGTCTGCAACGAGTTTGGATTTCCTTTTGGATTACTCCCTATTTTCTGATGCCTTTTATTCTACATAGGTGCCACAATTCATGTCCTTCTTTACTTAATCCATGTACCTATGTGACTCTTGGTCGGCCTCTACCATTTCTGGTTTCTATTTTGCCTACCACAATGGTGATAAATAGACCTGATTGCCCAATGTTGTGGCCAATCCAGTCTGCTCGTTATTATAATAATGATAATAATAATTTTTTATTGACAGAAGATAATAACATAATTTTTAATGATAGGCTTTGGAGATAGAGCGTTTAGTGTTGCGGGTCCCAGATGTTGGAACAAGCTGCCTCTGTGTCTGCGAGAGGAGGTGAATGGAGAGAGTTTTAAAAGAGGACTGAAAACACGCCTTTTTGCTGGGAGTTTCGGGTGATGAAAACGATATACGGCGCCCTTGAGGTCATGTTATGAGTAAACGGCGCCTTACAAATTGTCCATATATAATACCATATTTACACATACTTCACATAAGTTATAAATAAAAACAGTGTTCTGTCTAATGACGGACTTGTTTAAGAGCAACATCTTTCAGCCAACCATAAACCAGTCTTTCTTCCAACCAACCAACCTCGTTATTTGCTGATCTTTTTAAACAGTTGCCTTCTATCGACTGCCCTGATCAACGCTTCTTTATTTTCGACAAAACCAGTGAATCTTCAACATGCATTATTTGTAGCGCCACAGGTCGCCTAAATACATACTAAAATAAAAATATTATTGATCTTTAAAGGTTGGGTACCGCTGATACAATACATTGAGGGGTTTTGAAAGGGTGTTCCGAAAACGCGTAATACAGGTTTTACAGTGGATAGTATCGTGTATGTACATGTGTATATAATGTAGTACCAAGAAGATGTTGTAAAAAAATAATGATATTTTTATTTTGTGATTCGAAGCACGTTGTTTTGTACTCGATCCGTGAGGGCGGATGGACATGCGGTGCTGAATGGGTTAAATAGTGGTCAAAACAACAATTGGTTTCTGAACAATATTTTACTTATTATTTTTTTAAAAGTACAAAGCAGACTATAACTCTATAATATACAAAGTACTTATTCTTTTACTTATTTTTTTATATATTTACAGCGTTTGACACTAAAAACTTGACGTTCAGGATTAGTGATGTGAGAAGAGAAAATTCTCGAGAAAGAGAAATTTCTCCGAGAATTTCTCCTCTGATGGAAGAGAAATTTCTCTCCATAATTCTTCTTAGTGGTATTATTACCTTTCGCCCAGTAGGTATACTTCGCAGCCAACCTGATTGATCCAAAAATTTGTGGGGCTGATTAAGGGCCAAATCAGAGGTTATTAACACTTTTTTCCATGTACGTACCTGCAATTTTTTTTAAGTTAAATATGGGCATGTGGGGTGTCAACCATTAAGATTTTTTATCAGTTGTTTGCACTTTTTTCTATGTAGGTACCTACATTTTTTTTGTTTCCATAATTAATTGTAACTAAGTATATTGGTGATAAATTGTCTCAAAATTTTTAGATTGTTATTGATTGATTGAATAAAGTGTTTTTATTTTTTCGGAAAATTCTCTACTTCGAGAAATTTACCGAGAAATTTCTCGGTAAATTTCCGTCGTTGCATTTTGAATATGCAACGACGAATTATGTCAAAATGTATGGTAAAATATTAGTCTCACCTACTAGAAAATAAAACAGTATACATCTGTTTTTTCAGGTTTTTCATTTATTTGGTTGTTGACCCCTGTAGCAGTTAGCAGCATTTTGGGTACCGATGTGTTTCCCATAAAAAAAAACAAAAGCGAAAACGTAATTGTAAGCTTCCAAATCTTCTACTAGTGTTTGAATTTTTCCTGACATCTTCATTTGTACCTTTTTGTTTCATTTTGTGGTAAAGTTGTCCAAATATTTTAGGGTCCTGAAAATATTATGTTATAACTCAAGACATACCTACGTATATTTAATACAGTATATTATTTAAGTCATTTCCTAGAAAAAATCATCATCAACATCGCCTTCAAAACTCCTCCTCTCCGGAGCACGGGGCATAAACCAGCGTCACCTTTTCCACGACATTCCCTACGCTCTGATGTGTATTGTGAAAGAGGGACGCCTAGACCGTATGTTTGTATGAACATGCATGCTGAAATTACTTTATTTATAAACAATAAAAACACTGTCATATTTTCACCATATTTATTCAAACTCTAACGTTTTCGCCCACTTCAATGGGCATTCTCAAGAGTACTGAAACAGTAAAAATGTCCCCTACAAAAATTGAAGTAGGTCACAGAGGGGGGAGAGGGGTGGGTGCAGGGACTGAAGTAGAAGAGTGGGGAGTGGTTTTGGTAGGTACAACATTAGGTGAGACGGGGTAAACTAGTAATATTGTTTATAAATGATTGAATATGAATTTTCACAGTGTGAACACAAACACCCTTCAACAATTGGAATTACTTTATTTCTGTGTGTGTTAGTAATTGAATTGTTGAAATAACTTTACTTCTCGGATATTTCAGGAGTCCAAGGACTCCTACTTATTTATTTAAACATGCAAGCTGTCTTTTCCATTTCAACAAAAAATATGGACAGCAAAACTTGTCGCTGAATTTGAGATGTAAAATGTTTAATTTTTTTCGAAAACCCGTCTTTTACAGGACATTCAAAAATTTCCAGAAAAGAGTAAATTTTTGAATGTCTTTAAATACTGAACAACGGTTCTCCGCCAACTCATACTCCTTTCTTCTATAAATTCAATCCCTAAATTCTTATCTGAATTAAAAATAAGATGAAATCTTGAGGCAAATGTTTTTTCAATGATTGACAAGTCCTTGTAAAAAAACAAAAGACTACTACTACTAAAGGTACCATCACGGCATATTCCACAAGTGGGTTGGCCAGCAGACCAGCTGCATAAATATAATAAACATGTAAGCTGTCATCTCCGTGCCAATATAAAATCACGTCATTCAGGGTGGGTGGCAAACCTCATCGCTTAAGTTGAAATGTAAAAAGTCTTATTTTTTCGAGCACCATCCTTTTACAGGACACTAGAAAAGCCAAAAGCCATCTCCCGAAATAGAAATCAATAGGTATAGGTAAGGAAAAAAAGATTTTTTTATTTCATTATAGAATTCTACTTTCGACACAGTGAATAAAAATATGATGCTGAAATATATTTTTTTTTATTAATTTCGTAAAAAAAATACCACAAAGAAATAAAAATGAACAATTATGATCTTCTCGGAATTAATTTATTTTTCAATATTAACATTATATTATCAATTCCAAATTTATATACTTAAACAATTATTTAATTAATTGAGCCTTTTTTAATTAAAAAATATCCTTATTTAATTATTATTTTAGATAGGTTGATTAATCCAATTCCCAATTAATTTTAATACAATTTCCCAAATTTTTATCATTTATACCAGTGGCTTCCAATCTTTTTAACCAGGGACCATTTTGATAATTCTGTTATTATCGTTTTTTTCGCTCTTTGTCTTTTTTTATTTCTTGGACGAAGCACACTGAATAAGGTGACGTTGTATTTTTTGAGCTTTACATTAGAGATACTTGTCTGAAAGAAAAGATGTGAGGAAGCGCAAGTGACCGAGAACTTCGTGGCTTGATCACGTGGATCAAATTCTCAACGACGGCTGTGTGTTGAGTTAGAGGAACCGACGTGCATGCATGAGAAATTGTATGAATGTGGAGGAAGTGTGTGAGGATAGATCTATTAGGCGTTCCGATCTCTCTGTCTACCCAACTTGGGGACACGGCGTGAGGGTATATGTAGTATAGTAGGTATAGATAGTTAGATATTATGTAACATTAGATAGTTATATAAAATATAACCTCATAAAATAGTTTATTGTAAGAATACAATCGATACAAATTTAATTTAACATTTTTCAAATTTATGTCTAATTAAAACTATGTCATTTCACCTGGATATAGTCTTCATTATAAACAAAGTGTTATAAAATAATCCGTTAGGAACATTCTCTTCCTTTTATGTGTAAAAGATAGTTACAGATTTGAGATAATGTATATTTTATTATTATATATGTGAGGATTTTCAAAAAGGGTTACCTGCTGGAAATTTATTGCAGTAATTATGTTCAAAAGTATATACATGTTCATAGGTAGATATCCTACCTGTTCTTGGCTACAATGTATGTGATACTTTGAAATGAGTGTGGTTAGATTAATATTGAAGATCCTGCTAAACTTCTGGTGACAGACTGCTAAGCACTGCCAAATTATTTGAAAAAATGCTATACTAATTATAATATTTTTTTTTTAAATATACTTTAAATTATATTCTACATAATTATTTAAGCGAATAAAGTTATATTATTTTTAATAATCAATTTGGTGTTACCTTATGCAAAATAAAATCGATTATCTTAAATTTAAGATTATCGTGGATGGAAAAAATAATATAATTTTTTGCAGTTATTATTGCGTACGATTAAAATGCATTTTGATAAAAACAACTATTAGGTATTAATACACCATCAGGACATATTCCACAAGTGGAGTAGTCAACTGCATGTAACACACATTAAGGGTTGCACCCTCCCTCACCCATGAATGTTAAAGGAATATCAGTTCCTATGTCATCCATACTCTTCAAGCAAATTCTTTCAAAGGAAGGGCTCAAGGTTCGCCTGAAGGACTCCCCCTGACAAAACCCTTTCTGAAATTAAATACAACTGTTGATGTCCAACGGCTCATTATTATGGCTTAGAATTAGCTTACAGTTACGTTTTATCTACATACTACTTGTTTGCATAGACTAATACAAAGGATGAAGACTAGATGTTTGGAAATTTTAAAACTATGTAAATACATTTTTCTTAGCCTTCGAGTTTCTACAAACAAATTAATTATTTCAAGACGTAGTGCTTGTTCACTCGGTTTCTGAAATCATAAAAAAAAGAAATTTTAGGTGAATGTGTAGGAAAAAATGCTAAAGGTTAAAATATAAATGTCCAAGCATGCAATAAAAATGCAACCTATCTTTTCTGTGCCATCAAAAACTGTTCTAACATGTCTTTATTTTGTTCGGACACCTGCCTTTCACAGGACATTCGAAAACTTACGTCAAAGTGCATAAAATCATTTTTTTGCCAGTTGCTTCACGAACAAAAAAAAAACTGGACAGTGTTATTATATTTTTGTTATAATTTGTTATATATTTCAATTCATGAAATAACAAACATCGATATTAAAAATCACAAAAAAATTACCAAAATAAAATTATAATAAAATAGAAAACCTGAGGAGGTCTACAAAGGCGTAAAACGTATTAATATGCTGCTAAGTTTGCAGGAACCTGCTAAATGTTGTTCTTCTGATACTGTTAAGCTTTATTCCAGACCAGGGGGAGTAATAAACTAATGGGACTTTTATACTTTTATGGGAGTTTTGTATTTTTTTTGTTTTCTTTTTCACCTTGACCCACATTATTAGATATATTATTAAAACATTTTTTTTACATTCGTTTAAATTAAAATGTTCCATTATCAAAAAAGTTTGTAATTTGCATTTTTGTTTTAAATACATTAATATCACAATTTCGTCTTTGGGGAGTATTTGAGTTAAACATTTTATAAGTTTTATTAGATGTGTTACTACGACAAAAATTTAATTTTTGCTTTTTTTTATAAAGTAAAATTCCAAATTCATTTATAAAGCACTGTTTTTATTTCAGCAAAGCTTTAGTGCAGAACTGTCCTTAGTTCAAATTTTGGTCAAAATGTGTTAAGTTTGAGGAAATAAGAAAATAATGATAGTAACAGATACGAGATAATTTTATGAATGAGAGTAATGAGATTCGTACATTACGATCCATTTCAAAATTGCTTTAAGTAGATATTTTTCATATAATACCTATTTTATTTTTATTACAAAAACAAAACTTTAAACTGCTTCTGTGAAAAATCACCTAAGTATTTTTATTTATTCATATTCACCATAACAATTCAGTTATAATAAATTAAACATATCTTGATTATTTGCTATAAGGCATTGAAAAACGTACATGGATTTAATAGATTAACTAAAACTATTGATTTATATAAAGTGACAGGAGAAATGACTCTCAACCAATTAATAACTTCTGAAAAAGCCAAGACTATACAATATAAGATAAAAGACGGACATATGAAATCAAACTTGAGCTTGACGACTAACAGTAGTGTACATACATACATGGACACAACACGCGGACTTCAAACAATGTAAGAAACATTATACCCAGAACAAATAAAGTTCTGGATGGTTTCTTGTACTCTGCTGTTATGATTTATAACAGTTTGCTTGACCAATTGAAGAAATGTAAAAATCCTAAGGAGTTTGGAAAGAGGATTCAAGAGTTAGTAATGACTTCTCAATGTTTGTGATAGTGCTTTGTGTTTTTTGTTTTCAATAGTGTTGCTGTTCTGTGATTTTTTGCTTTGGTGTCTTATATTTTACTATAATATCAAATAATTTAAATTTATGAATTGTTTTACCAGATTTGTAATACTGCACGCCTCTAACACCAGCAACCTTAGTTGCTGTTTTTAGGTATTGTTTATAATTGAATAAATTGAATAAATACAGCTGATCTTCTAGCAATACTACTTGAGGGATATGCCGTGATGTTACAGTAGTAATAGAAGTAATATAAATATGTCATTATGATCCCAGGTGCCGGCAAAACTCCCCTTTCACGACACAAGCTTATAGCTTAGTGTGAAAAGTGTATAAGGTTGTATTTGGGTTTATAACTAAACCCAGATATATCTTTTTTTTTTTTTTTAAATGTACGTTAACGAAAAAACTGATATTGTTTAAATGCAGGGATATGACCAAAACTCTTCCCATTATAAATATTATTATTATTGACAGAATGGTCGACTAATATACATATTATTATCATTGTACCTACCTACACAGTTCGTAATACATAATTTAAAACAAAAGTTTGAGTGCCTGCTAAAGTTACGGGAACATTATTCCCATTAATAATTATTATACTTATTATACGAAAGTTTAGGAAATATTTTGTTACTGAAAATAATGGACAGTGTCCGAAAACTCTATAAAATATGAATAACGATAAAATTTATGGATATGCAGATACTTGGATCTTGATTATTTATTATTTTATACATATATACCTACATACGAAAGGATCGAGCGCCACTTCCTTCTATCCTTGCATACATCTTTCGCTTCCGTCACTGTCATACAATTCTTCATGCATGCTCTCCTGTTCAATGTGCTCAACACATGACCGTCCTGAAGGATTTGATTTAAATGATCTTGCCATTTAATTCTTGGACGTCCACGTCTCCGAGCACCATTCTTCTCAGCCAAATTTTTTTTTTTTTAGTAACGCGGCGGCAGAATTGCCATCTACACTTCTCAGCATTATACAACCAGATAAGTCTCCATATGATCAGTCATGGTCACACAAAAACTTAACAGTCTAATGCCGGGAAAAATTCACCTATCCAGATATACAGGATATCAAAGGATTAGGCTCAAAACGCGGGATCAAAATACCAGCATTGTGCCTGAAATATCTGTGTTCAAAAACTTTTTTACAATATTACAAGTGTTTATTATAATAGATTTTTGAATTTTAATATACAAATTAACCGGTAAATCTAATTTTTGTAAATTATTTATTAAAGATTTCGGAGGTACCCCCTGTAGCTGACATGACTAAAGGTATTATATAAACGGATCTAGAATGCCAAATATTTTTTATTTCTCCTGCTAGTTCTGTATATTTACGTATTTTTTCTGCGACTATTTTTTATTACGTATTTTTTCTATTTTTTATTTTTATAATTATTTTTATTTTAATTATTAAACCCTCACGCCGCAAGTAATGTAGGTAGAGTGCTCGGAACGATATGTGTTTATAGCGATTCATACATCTTTCGCTATCTCCACGTTCATGCTGATTCCTGTTACTCAACACCGTGCTGTGCTTGAGAATTTAATGCACATTGTCAAAAAAACGTGATTCTCTTACTTAGCCCTTCTTTCCGATTGTTGATTGTTTATGCTTGAGTATATAATATGTTTTGAGAATGCCCAATGATAGTTGGCCAAAAAGAGCACTGTTCTTCCGTCCGCAGGGGTTCCGTAGGCCCGGGCGTCCCTCTTTCACAATACACCGTTCCTATGACAACTATATCAGAGCGCAAGGAATGTCGTGGGAAGAGGTGACGCAATTGGCACAGAGACGCTCTGAATGGAGGAGGCTGGTTTCTGCCCTGTGCTCCCGAGAGGAGCGTTGAGGGCGATGATGATGATGATGAAATAATATAAGTTTGGCTGAATCATCTTCAAATGGATGCTATGATTATTAAAAAAGAATGATGTATACCTACTTAATTGAACATTATCGAAACGTGTCTAAGCTGGTTGAAATTTTGTTTGTTTTTTTAAAAGTTCTCTGCTTTACCGTCCATAATGTGTCCGATGGCTAAAACGTCTCTCTTTTATAATATACCGTTCTTATTACACTAATCATTTCCATAATATTAATGCAGTTTCACATGCATGTACTCCTGGGGGCCTAAAATGGCCACATTGAGCAATTCATCTACAATTCATATTTGGTAAAATGCTGCCGCTAAATCGTTTTACAATTCCTAATTTGATCCTATTATGATTCATTTAAAGTGGCCTTTTAAGCCCCCCTGTCCTTTCTGAAAAATTATTTAAAAAATTTGTCATTTAAAGATAATGCGCTATTGTTATGAAAAGTATTTTTAACTTAGGTGCATCAGCTGTGAAAATAAATATTAAACACTTGTAAGGTTATGAATAGAGGGTATCTTTTCCCGGATTATTTTTGTTCCCGGGAAACGGGAAATTTTAACAAATTCGGTATAGAAACTCTCATAACTTGTTGACCCTTGCAAACATTTTGATTTGATAAAAAAAAAAAAAAATTTTGTTACCAATATAAGTAATTTGCTTAAAAAAAACTAAATAGCTGACTGACGAGATTTATTTAGGTACTCTATGTTATATCAAAATAAAAATTGTTTACAAAATATATAAACTTTTAATTTTTGATCATCCTATCAAGCAAAAAAATGTTATGGATTATGGCATAGCTTTTTAAAGATTTTTGACTTTAAAAAATGAGAAATTTCGCCAAAAAACAATTTTTTATATCGGTTAATATCCATGAATAAAACAAAAAAAAATGACAGTTGGCTGCACTAATATTTTTAAAAACTATCTAATTTTTCGAAATATGTAAAAAAAACATGAAAAATTGTAGGATTCTTATACATTGTCGGCCAAACACACCTCCGATTTCGAATTATATTTAGAATAATTATGCTTCTTTCAAACGAATACATTGAAGCTATAATTTTTTTTTTTTTTATAGTATAACACTTATATTGGTAATTAATATTATTTTTCCTATTTTCATATCAAAATATTCGTCAGCTTCTACAAGTTTATCACGACTATTACAGTTAACTAAACAAAGATTTCGGTATCGGTATGGCAATCTGCATGACTAATAATTTGTATTTTTTCCCGGGAAAGGATTCGTTTTTTTCCCGGGAAACGGGAAATAAAAATTAGAGTAACCCTCTAGTTATGAATTCGAATCTACATATTCATTTATTTATTTACCTAGGTATTATTTAATGAAAATGATATCAAACAATTCTTCAAGAAATACATTCAAATGAAATACAACCAATATACAGAAGGCGAGTTTATCGCAAAGACGCGATCTATTCTGACTTGCCTAAAAAAATATTATTTACATTTATAAAATTTTCGGATATTGGTTATGTGTTTTCGAATTATGCCAAAAAACTTGTTTTAAAACTTGAAGAAACTTTTCAGTAAATGAACAGAATATAGAAACATGCATATGATTTAGTTTCATGAATCTAGGTCGCGTTTGGATTTTCAGGATAAGATAGTTTTGTAGGAGATTTAAAATGTTGGTCGTTAAACATATTTTGCAAACTGCAAAGTTCGGTTGCTCCTGGCCATAATAATAATACTAATAACAATAATTATTACATGTTTACAAGCGGAATATTCAGGGTGCATTATTATTCAGTGCATAACATGCATTTACAAAGTTACAGGGTGTTTTTATCTTATTATTTGAAAATCGCAAAAAGATGACAATCTGAATTTTTAAGTATGATGTATTGTTTTTTTTTTTCACAAAATAAGTAACAACAGTTTGTTTTTAAAAATGTTTCTATCTTTTCCTTGAAAGTACATGATTTGATTTTATATTATACAAATCTTTTTTATCTATATTTTTTTATATATGGAAAAAATAAATTTGGTTTAAGTTTTACTTAAAGACACAGTCAAACTGATGCTGACAATGACTTTATAAGTCGAAACCAGGTCACTGCTCATTTAAATCTTTTAAGTAAAACTAAAACCAACTGTGTTTTTTCCATATATAAACATTTTTTTTTTTTTTTAATTTTCTTTATTTTCTCAAAGAATTATAAATTCGCTTAGAGACTACAAAATACAAGATAAGACATAATAATATAATTAAACAAATAAAAAACATGGAGTTTTACATAATTAATGTCGACTCAATAAATATTATTTTTTAAATTAATTAAGAAATATACATTCACTGTAGTAGAATTCCATACAGAGATTATAAAATATTTTTTTTTTAATTTCCTATAGACTTTATACACTTTTCTGTAATTTTAAAATGTCCTGCTGTAAAATGCAGGTGCAGGTACATCACGTTTAAAGACATTATTCATCTTCAATGCAACGATGATATTTGCCACTCATCCTGAATTTGAAACATTTATTGGAACGGAGAGGACGATTTGCATATTTATTGCGAGTAGTTGGCCCGCTGTCTACCCCGCTTATGGTACATGCCGTAAAGTGAAGAAGAATTATTTATAAATAATACCATTATAGATATAATCAACATCATGTGCATTCTTATATTCATACATATGTGTATATATTATTTATTTTTAAATGTCAAATGTATTACTTATGTTTATATTTTGTTTTGTTTGCTTGATGTCTGTAAATGGTTTTTACCTCTGATGCCAGCAATCCAGATTGCTGTTTTGAGGTTTATTGTACAATAAATAAAAAAAATAAAAAAATCGATTATCCAAATAGGTGGACTTGGTCTAAGATAGGTGAACTTGGTCCAAGTGTTTTTTTTTTGTTTTTTGCTGTGAATTTGTTTATTTGCTTTTATGAAATATTTTTTACACTTTGAAATTGTGCTAAAGGGACCATTTATATCCTTTTAGTACTGAAGAAAAAGATTTTTTGTGTCTATATTTATTTTATTGTGTCTTGACTTTTGATATTATTTTTTTTGTAAATTATGTTTGTTACGCCCTTTCTATTGTATTAATGTTTTTCCTTCTTGTTGTATTATTGTAATGTTGATAAACCCAAGTGTCCTGTAAAGGACCTACGGGAGATGTTGAGGAAAAAAAAATAAAGGAATAGTCCAATCGTATCCTAAACGACATTGAAATTTTGAATCACTCTAGTCTTACTACATTTGAAAGTTAAATTATTAGAACTAACTATTTTCGGTAGAAATTTTAAAGTAGGTACATAGTTAAGTTTCCGTTAGTATGAGTAAAATTGTACAGTAGTGTTCGGTTTACTTTGAATCGTTGAGCTTAAATTATTATACTTTTGTATGATTTTCAAGAAAATACTTAATAATACAAATAAAACTGAGAATATCTTCGTGCAAGAAAGTTTTACCACTACCGAGTACACTACCATTAAGTTTTGCGGAATAAGTTGTTATTTTACTTAGGTATCTCAAATGTTAACGGTTTATTTAAGAGTTGAAAACTATTCAATTATATGTATATTATGGTAAGCTACATATTTCAATTATGTTTTAATTCGAATAGATATATCTATCCTAAAGATTTAATCTCAATTAACGAGGATATCAATTTTAAATATTTTATTTTACCAAAATATGAAAACTCTATTATTATTATTATTTATTATTATTATTTGGATGATTTGTAAAGCGCCGTTTTGTGAAAAAAAAATCCACCTCAAGGGCTCCCTTTGCTAACTAAGGTTGTGCTTGAATTATTCCGTGAGATTTCTTGAATAGATAAGTTTTCAGTTGGTTCTTGAAACGAGATATGTCCTGCGTTTCTCTGATCGTTTGTGGAAGCCTGTTCCAGACTACAGGTGCAGATATTGCAAAAGTACGCTCCACGTACCCTGGTTTCGATACAGTACAGAGGCCTGAGTCAACAACACACTATCGCGTCACGTTCCCGCTCCGCTAGCGTTCGGGTGCAGACGATGGTGCGCCAAAGTGTTAATTTTCGTAACTATTGTGTATCTTAGCAACGAAATTGACACTTGCTTGCAACATCGTCTGCACCCGAACGCTAACGGAGCGGGAACGTGAGACGAAAGTGTGTTGTTGACTCAGGCCTCTGGTCACCTCCAATTTAGTTGTTATATCTTGACAAGACCTAAGTGTTGTCTGTCTATGACTTAACACCTGTCTACCACAGAGTTCCATGATATATTCTGGGGCCATAGCATGAAGTGCCATACTGTCAAACACACTTTAAATTCAACTCTCTCCGGACATCTGAGCCAGTGAAGAGATTGAAGGGTGGCAGATATGTGTGAAGAGCGATTCAGTTGATAAATGAAACGTGCAGCCGCATTAAAAACGGACTGAATCCTCTGGAGTTGATATTGTGGAAGATTTGCGAGGATGCCATTGCAGTAATCCAATCGTGATACGACGAATGAGTTAATTATGGTTTTAGCTCCATGTTCAAGCCATCATAATTTTTAAACTAACCAAATGAGTAATAACATTAATGTCATATTTTATTAAATTAATTTTATACAACAAAACCAAATTAATAATGACAAAAGTTAGAATTTTATTCACTTATCTATTGGCCCTATATTAACCTATTTATTGATGAATTAGATATTCATTTATTTAACCATTGTCTATTCGTTATCATTTCGCTTACTTATCATGCCTTCTATTATTTTTTGTTGGTTTTACCATTATTTAAAAATCTGATTCAATGTTTAGAAATATTTTCAAAGTTTGAGATTTTTGTTTTGGATCTATTTAAGTTTCTTATCCATTTCGAAAATTGTGGGTTATTCAGTTATGAAATTTGTGTTTTTTTGATAATACTTAACTCATTTTACTTTTATGTTTGTTAATAAAACACTTAGGTATTTGTAGTATATCCACGGTGACTTTTTATTAGACGCGAGCCGGCTTTCAAGAGCTTCCGCTCTCATCATCAGGCTGGCGAAAAGTGATGATGAGAGCGGAAGCTCTTGAAAGCCGGCTCGCGTCCAATTAAAAGTCACCGTGGATATACTACAAATAAGTGTTTTATTTAAATTAATTCAACATGAATTTCTACAATGTACCGTCGGTTGAAAATATCAACTTTTTTATGTTTGTCGTAAAAACTTAAACATCTCTGGCAAATTTAGGAGCTTACTTATCCACATATTATGTTAACATTTTCCTTCATCGACTTTTTAATCTGTAAATATTGTAAAAGTGTTATATAAATAAATAAATTAAATAATAAAGCTACAGACTCATATAACAACAGCAGGTTATTTAAAATTTGTGTTTGAAAATTCTTTAAAAATATAAAAATGGAAGAATCTTCTTATTCTCAGACCTTCAACAGATTGAGAAAGATTCAACGAATATCTATAATACAAATATCTTGTTTATTAAGGAAATCATATACATTTTTAGAATAATAATAATTTTTTTATACATACACTGCAAAAAATAATATTATTGACTCCCTTAATTTTTGAGCAGAGCTCTTGTTTTGAGGAAATATGTGATAATATGGGTGTTTCAATATTTTTTCGTTTTACGTAAATTCGCACAATTCTGCCGTATTTCTCATGTATCACTGTAGGGGTGCAAACTAGACTTGAGTCGAGTAGAAGTTCCACAGAATATTATTTTCATCGCAGAACTTCCGTTATAATTTATCTGCTACGTACCGAACCTATCATATATGTATTACTTACTACAATTTACGTGCATTACTACTTACTTATCAAACAAAATATATTATCATAGACTTATTATTATTTAGTAGCCCCCAGGAACTGAGAGAACAGTATGCCAGGTAATGATTGACAACAAAATGTTAGAGCAAGTTGACGAATGTGTGTACTTAGGTAGTTTGTTCACGAGAGATGGGAAGTGTGAAAACGATATTGAAAGGAGAAAAGTTGCTGGCAATAAGGTAAATGGTGCAATCCGACCAATGATTGCAAATATAAACATATCTACTACAGCTAAAAGGTTGGTGCACTCTGCTATCTTAGTGCCTACACTTATGTATGCAAGTGAGACGTGGACATGGTTAAAGAAGAATGAAAGTGGCATAAATGCAGTAGAAATGAGATCGTTGAGAAGGATGTGTGCTAAAAGTCTGAGAAATCGTGTGCGTAACAGTGATATACGAAAGGAATGTGGAATGAAAGTTGGTGTAATTACAAGGATGAATGTGAATATGTAAGTTAAGATGGTTTGGGCACGTGGAACGAATGAATGAGGACAGAATGACCAAGAAGATATATTTGGCTGAGAGGAATGGCGCTCGGAGACGTGGACATCCGAGAATCAAATGGCAAGATCCTTTAAATCAAATCCAACAGGATGGTCACGTATTGAGCACGTTGAACAAGAGGGCATGCACGAGGAATTGTATGACAGTGACGGAAGCGAAAAATGTATGCAAGGATAGAAGGAAGTGGCGCTCGATCCTTTCTGCCTATCCCGCGAGGGAAGTGGTGTGATGGTTTGTATGTATGTGTGTAGTAGTCCCCAGTATCCGGTAATGAATAGATCTAGCTCTCTTTTCAGCGAGTTTTCATGTGTCGTGAAAAGGCAGGAATTTGTTAAACACCTACAATTCAGAGATGAGGAGTGCCACTCATCCTAGATATCTTAGTATTTAAAGGCATGGATAACCTTTTTCTGTGGAGCTTTGGTAAACAATTGGTCTCCCACTTCTTTCCGTAAGTTTTCGAGTATGCAGTAAAAAACACGTGTTTGAAAGATAAAAGACATTTAACATTTTAATTACAGCGAGAAGGTTTGCCACGCATCCTTATTGACTTTTTTTTTTGTTGGTATGGAGAAGATAGCTTATGTGTTCATTGCATGTGGCTGGTCTGCTGGCTATTTCACTTGTGGAATAAATATTTGATATTTTGAAAGCCGACCTACTAAAAAAAAATTATTCATAAAATTCAAAGGTAATTCTGTCATTTCTTACGGTGTTTAAATTGAACCGATTCGAGAAAACAAACCACTTTATCTTTTCTGATAAAAAGTTCAATATTATGATAAATCATTTTTCTGTAATACATTTAGTATGAAATAAAGAGCAGCAGCCATCTCGCAGTTATAATAGACAGTACAAAAGGCACGCGAATCACAATCCTACAAAATGGATTTGTCAACAGAACTATCCATTCTTATAATGCTGGTTGTGTTTAGTGTGCTTCTTCCTGTTTTACAAAATAAGAGCTGGTAAAATATGTCGGTGAAAAATTCCATCTAATATGTTTTCATCGTAATGTCAAAAAAATAAGGTATTGCATCGATAACTCATCGAACTTCAACGATAAAATTTCTTTATCAATAGGTATTTATAAAAATTTATATAGTTTTATCCATAAAAATGCTCATATTTTTTTGTATTATTTCTCTGATTCTTTTGATAAACAAAATATAACTTTTATTTTAATATTCTTTTTTTTAATAGGTTTTTTTCATTTCTTTCTGATCAGTAGTGATATGCATTTACATATATATTGGACTAAAGATTAAATTTTCGTCCGAAATGCACGGAATGAAATTTCACTCCATTTCACTGCGTCCACTTAGGCAAAGGTCAGGGGACTTGTCTCATGCTTTTAAATAATTATGGTTCGAGACTCGACCCGTCGCCAGAATATGTAGTTTGGATTCGTCGAAAAAATGTTAGGTACCTATGTTTCGATATTGGTGCACGTGTCCTATTATAACCTATTTTTTTCCGAAATATATGCGAAAAACCAACATGCATTCCACTGACGAAAGATTATAATACGATTTTACGCAAGAAGTAATACTATGAAGTAAAATATTGACAGATTTTCGATGTTATCTAAAATAGTTTGCCAACACTACTAGAACTGCACGATCTTGCCTTGCTTCACGTAGGTTTGGTAGAACATCGTATCTGCAACAAGAGCAGTAATAATATTAGTTATATTATCTTACAGCGATATCAAATTATTATATTATTCTGTGCATAGCTTCATCATACATTCATACATAGTATTATTACTAGGTATTATGATATTCCTGTAACGGCACGTAACAAAATATCTATCTTGGTTTATACTATATTACCTATATCGTTATTCATGTTCTCTTATATTTGAAATCTATCTATTGTCTGCTGTATTTTAACCTGACGTAGCTCTGAGAATAAACAACAGAAGAACATAATAATGTATTGGATAAGCGACCTGAGTGAATACAAATTATTATTTGTACATAGGATGCATTGACCGCCTCCTGGAAGAGTGTGGCATGCAAAACTACGCATACGCCGACGATCGTGTCCTTGTTAGTTTCTGTAGCCCGGATCAAAAGGACAATCTAGTGGCTACCACTGTCCGGTGCGTTGAAAAACTCTCGTCCATAATGGCCCAGAGACGCCTAAAACTGAATCCAACCAAAACCGAATTTATGTGGGTTACCTCCCCAGGACGTCAACATCTCATAGACACCAAACAAATCTCTGTCGCTGGCACCAACATAACACCATCGCGCACAATATCCGTTCTCGGCGTCTTACTGGACGAAGCACTCTCCATGGAAGCCCAAGTATCCAGGACAGTAAGCACAGCCTTTTTCCACATTCGTCAACTGCATCTCGTATCCAAAAATCTATCTGTAGATGCAGTAAAAAGTCTGATCGCCTCCTTTGTCATCTCTCGTCTGGATTACTGCAACATCATATACACAGGACTGCCCCAGACTCTTCTCAATCGCCTCCAGATGGCTTTTAATGCTGCCGCCAGGACTATCTACAGAGAGAACAAGCGTTGCCACATCACTCCACTACTAAAAGATCTACATTGGCTGAGGGTCCCAGAGAGAGTGGAGTTTAAATTGTGTCTCACTGTCCACAAGGCCTTATGCGGCACGGCACCCACATGTCTAACCGAACTCTGTTCCGTCGACGAAACTCCGAGACGACCGCTGCGCTCGGTCTCTTCTGCTGTCAACAAAGTCGTCGTTGTCGTATTAGGTCAATATATGTATAAAGTATGTTATAAGAGAACACGCCGACAAATCTTTTAGATTTGGCGTGACTCATTATCATAAGATGTATATATTTATTATTCAATGTACTATTTTTCATTAAATAAAAAAAAAAAAAAACTCGTGAAACCCAATATGGCGAACACCTCCAAATTTGCAGAAAGGAGCTTCAGAGCCGCCGCGCCATCCGTCTGGAACAGACTGCCCACAAATCTGAGGGTGAATCAGTCCACAACCACATTTAGAACCAAGTTGAAAACACTACTGTTCGGGAGAAGTCACGGCGCCCTTGAGATAGTCACGGATCATTAAACGGCGCCACATATAAATAGTCCGATTATTATTATTAATTAGTGACGATATAAAAATCTACATAATTATTTATCTATCCCACTGAACGGACCGTCATAATAATTTATCACAATGATAATTTTTTTTTTACTACATTTAAAAGTTTCAATTACGCCAAATCGATCTCTTTCTCTCTCTCTCTCTTACGTAAGATTTCAAGAGTCCTGCAAAAGGCAGGTGTCCAAAAAATAACGACATTCTACATAGGTACATTTTAAATTCAGCGTTTGGTCACCCGTCTTGAATGTCTTATTTTTTTTTGGCAAATAGAGAACAGCTTGCATCTTTATTACATGCAGCTGATCTCCTGGGGTCCCTACATGTGTGATATACCTACTATCGTGATGCAATAAACTATATTTATTTATTCATTTATTCTACAGAGACACACAAAGAGAGTTGACAAGACATTCATAAAATTAATAAGATAAAGAACACATTGATCCGGACAGGCCAACCCCCCAAATTAAGCGTGTCTACATCATGCACATTCAAATAAAATAGACGCTTCTACTGGAACGGGTTTGGAGATTGTAGCTCTTTCAGTTTGAGCAGCTTTACACACAACAAGTCTCACAATAAGAGCTCATCCACCTCACTCACACCCAGCACTCTCCAGATCACCAAAGTTACTCTGATCACTTCATCAGTAGATAGAGAAAGTATTTTCCTTTTCAATGATTTCAATGATTTCAAACACTCTTAGAATCACTGTTTTCTTCCACACAAAACAATTTATTTAATACGGAGCACTAAAAAGACGTCCCTCTGTTTACTTTTTTGACGTAGGTATAGAAGAAATTTACCAATTAACTCATCTCGCACTAGCAATGAAGAATACAAATGTCCATATTCAAGACCATATTATTATGAGTTACCATAAAGGACAAACAAGCGTACTTTTGTATAAACTCACAAATTTTAATATTCATGCGAGAATCTGATTCAGTTTTCAATGCAGAATACAACTAAAAATAATAACAACGTAACGCATTATTTCTCAGCTCAGTCAGGTTCATAAAATAGAGCGTTGTTTACTATTGTTATTATTATTTTAAAATAAAATTGCATATACAGTCTTGCTCCAGATTGGTTATTGTTTACGTGATTGTGAGAAGATTGTGAATTCAAAAGTCTGTTGTGCATATTTACCACATTCCAGTATCAATTTTTCAGGACTTTTAGGTCTGAAATTCGAACGGGGAAGGCAAAATGTATAAATGTTAAAAAAAAGTCTTTTCTTGTCAATATTATTCTTGTCAATTTCTAACGGGGAAGGCAAAAGGTACAAATCTCGAAAAAGTCTATTTTCTTCAATAATTTTCGCTTTATTCACATTCATTCAATCAATTTTGCAAATCATGAGATATGTCGGCACATACAGAAAATCTTTTTCTCAATTTTTGGCACAGAGAAGAGAGCTTTCATATTAATAACAAATGCCTGTCAGCTATCTTCTCCACTTGGTAAAGTAGTTTTTGTTACATGTTTTAATACATTTAATATACATGATAAATACCGTGGCCAAATTTTAGATATTTCTACAAAATCCTTAACATATTTTTTTGCTGACTGGTCAAACTACATAACAGCCGATAAAGTATTGAACTTAATTGTTGCACTGCCATTTAGATGGGAGATCTTGATGCATTTGAGCTTCGAAATATGAAATCCCAAAAATGGTTGTTTCTATAGTTTGCATATAAAATGTTTCTCGTTTGATGGACCTTGTATCCTGACAGTGAGAATGGCAGAATTGGTTATCGTTGTCCATGGACACCAAAAGTGATCACTGAAGCTAGTAAAGAGCCAATTCCCAATTTGTAAGCTTTGAGACGCTTTTCTCACTTCTTCCGATTAGATTTTGCATAATGTTAGATTGTGTAAACATGGTTCCCCAATAGAGATGCCCAATTGATTTTATTTATTTGTTTATTTATTGATACAGTGGACGGCCACAATTGCCTTTTATACAAAAAAAATAAAATAAAAACATATACAAAATCTAATACACAAACAATAACTGAAGTTTCCACCAATTAAATACTCAATACATGTAAAATCTATGTGTATACAGTAATAACATAGAAAAATACATTATAAATAACACAGCAAAGTCATTAAGAATATATTGTGCAAATAATATAAACAAAAACTCATCAGAATAATATAATTACACACAGATATTTATATTAATATATTCTTTATTTTATTTTTTCAGGTATGTTGCCACACCACAATTTTACTGCGTATAAAACAGACACATTCAGTTTGACAAGTATTATTGGTAAGACATATTTATTATTTTAAAATTACCTAAATTAGAAAAGGTTTTACAAATTCAGTATCATACCCCTAAAAATATTATTCAACAGACACCTCATCTCCACAACCAACAAATTATTGTGAAAACTCCTTTTAGGAACAGGAAAGGTGTTCCGATGCTTACAAGTGTACTTGCCCCATGGTATGTTCATTAATATCACCAATTCCTGTTTCAAACTATTATGTTCGACATCAGCTGTTTAGCATACATGTCAACAGACTGAAACCACTTTTATGGTTGTGTTCAAGACTGTTTACAATCCATCTTCATTCTGACGATACTGTTCTTCTATCAACAGCGTTGCTTTGACAAGTGGTCTATAAATTATGAAATCTTATACCTTATATTTCTAAATAGAGTACCAAATCATTATATTTACACTGTTAAACTAAAATTTAGTATCATGCAAGTAAGTACATACCTATGTTAGTATATCTGTTCATGTTGATGATGATAAATATTAAGTTACACACTTCCATTCTACCACTAAACCAACTTGCAAACATTGAGATTATGTACATACAAATATTATCTTACCCATCCACTTCTAGATACAAATATTATATTATATTATACTGTAGCTATAGTATACCTATACAATGCAACTATAATATAAGCAATTTTAGAAAATGAAGGTTGCACCTTTTTCAATCAATTTTCGGATACAGAAAACCCGTGACTAACAAATAAGAAAGAAAATTTAACAGAAAATCTATAAAATATTCGAGACCATTCACACGGATAATATATTTTGGTAAATCAATTTAAAATATGTTTGCCAAGTAATAAAAGGAATAAAACTAATTTACTTTGTGAATATTTCCATACATTGAGTGTAAATAAAATAATCGTTCAATGATACTTCATTTGTTTTATTCTTTATTTCAGAGACATCCGATAGTTTATGATTGCCTTATTGATAAATAAATATGTATCTATGTATATATGAAATCATTTCTTGAAATACTAAATTTAATTTAATTAATTTTTTTATTAGTGGCAATTCAACTACTACTTGACCAAATACAGGTTAGGATGTAGGTATGTAAACAAATTGATAAATCAATTGAAGACCTACTCTGAAAAATAAAAATATTTATCAAAACATATTTTTGTATACACAAATTGAAAGTTTTTAATTTTATGACAACATTTCATAAATATCTTATTTCCTTACACGTATATTTCTTCCTTCTTTAGCATACAATATCAAACTATTTTCTCCGTTTTCCATTAGTATTCTGAAATAATAGCATATCTCTTCTCATTTTCAAACGTATATCCTTTCTTTGTACCTGTTTCTACAACACGTGAATAATCACATTAATGCAAAGTTTATAATAAAAATAATAAAAGTAATACTACTTACCTGCAACTACTTTTACCATTCTGATGATACCTGTTACCTGCAGAAGATTCGTGACTCTGTTGCTCTGGTTTCACACTGTACATACGGCTGTAGACATAATGTACTATTGAAAACGTTTTGTGCAAAATCACCTGAAAGATTTACGTACCTATGGTAAAATAATATTAAACAATAAAGTTTATCAGCCGCAAAATAAAAATTAGATACCGTCATATTTCAAAACTTAAATGATATTCTCAATATCATAATGAAATAATTGAGCAGTTACAACTAACTGGGCTTTTTTAATGGATGTATAAGATAACAAAGCGTTAACTTATTATTAAGGTATTGTAAGTGTTATATCTACATAAAACATCGAATGTCTCAGTGCGAACTTGATGTTATTGAAATATTTTCATATAAAATTGTGTTACTATTTATTAAACATCACTCAAAATGATTAAAAAACATTATAATACTTTGTCCTTGTTGGGTCAGGGGCCCATTGAATCAAAGCATTACTTCTTGAGATTCTTGTATCTCTGTATCCTTGTATCTATGTACATACATAGTATCTCTGATTCCTAAAAATCAAGTCTTTCAACATACATTTATAACACTTACCCATGCGAGCTTCTTCTAATGAACATTAAGACAGTAGGTGAAGATATAAAATTAAGTTATAAGAGTAGCGATGTAATATATGAAGACTCAATTAAACTAGGGTTAAAAAACAGACAAAAGTACATACTAGCTGCGATTTTCATAATCAAAAATAATGTGCTTTTGAAGAAGTCCACGAGTGATACCAAAAACGTTTATTTCAAATGAAAAGTTTTTAGTGAAAACACGTTAATTTTGTTTGATATTATAAAATAATATGCTTAATTTTAAAGTCAAGCTTAACAGTTCGACAACAAAACTTATTGTCAAAACGATTGCGCTCGCAATTCCCGAATTGTACTTTAATACCGTTTGATACAAAGTGACTAAATCGTACGTGATTTTAAAACCTCTGAAATTTTCCCTTTAGTAGTTTTATGTATGCAAGTAGTTTTTCAGGTTAGCGCTGAAAAATACAGCGCAAAATTTAATACAATATTTAAAACCACAACTAACCTATATAATATATATGTACTACAAAGAGGAAACTCGGGGATAGATATTTTATCTATGTTGCAAAACGTGCATGTTTCAATTATGTACATACAATAAAATTCAATATATATTTTCTGAGAATGCTATTGATATTTCGAACATTGCGATATTTTGTGAAACCATTCATAGTTCTTGAAACGAAATCTTTGTTTTGAATTAACTTTTTTAACTTTTGTATTACTTAATTACATACCTGGTTGGCTGGAAGACGTCGCTTTGCAACAAGTCCGCCATTTAACGGACTATTATAAGTATTCTATGTACTTTGCAAAAACACTATTTTGTTTTTATTTTATTTTATAAATATATAAGCACAAAACAGACAATAACTACATAAATAAAGTAAGAAAACAGGTTAATCATTCAGAGATCAGCTATCATCCAATACCATGCGCCACAATTAATTTTAAAAAGATAGGTACCTAAACCATAAGCCTTAACCTTAACCTTTACCATAGTATTATTATGTTAACCACGATTTATAATATTATATGATTATTGTGAAAGAAGTGGTGTGAGGAAGCGCGGGCGTCCGAGAATCACGTGGCTTGATAACGTGGTTCAAATTCTCAAGGACGGGCATGTGTTGAGTAAGAGGAACCGACTTGCGTGCATGAGGAATTGTATGAATGTGGAGGAAGCGAAGGAAGTGTATGAAGATAGATCTATTTGGCGTTCCGTTCTCTATGCCTACCCCACTTGGGACACGGCGTGTGAATAAAGTATAGTATCTTATTTATTTATACATATGTACATCCGCGGCGTGAACCTTTTACATGTTACAATATACATAAAAACAAATCATATTCTCATTCACAACACAGTAGGAACAGTATAGTAGTATAGATATGATTTTTATTATGACATCTCTGAACCTGTCACATCAATAGGTGGTGGACCCGGCTGACGCAGCAGATCCAACCCTAAGACCCACACATCCTTGAATACCTCAAAGCATGCAGCATTTGTAGCATTCGAAAATACTTCTTCTAACTAAATGGGTAAAGAACTATCAGAAGTTACACCCACAATCATTTCTTCTCTTGCATCCATCATCAGACATCATTCCCAGAGGATATGTTCAGCATATTGAGCTCCCATCCCATGTGTGTATAATAGTGATGTAACGAATATTCGCATTCGCATTCGCATTCGCGAATATTCGCATATTTCAAAGTATTCGCATTCGCATTCGCATTCGCAAAAAAATATGCGAATGTTTTGCGAATATTATTTTAGTAATAAAGTATCTGGTCTGTTCCGTGTTGGCCACATTTGTTGTATTGTTTCCTGTGTTCGTTTGCTTGATGATGTTATTATTATTAGGAGAAATATGCATTTGTGGAGATTTAATTTATATGTTTGTTTTAAGTATTACAACTGCTATGAGTATAGGGCCCTACAATAATTTTATATTCTATTTAAGGAATATTTATATCATACTACAAGGTGAACCACACTAAAGTATTCTCTCAGAATTTTCGGGGCTTGAAGACTAAGATCGAGGAGTTTAGAGCAAACTTATTTGCAAATAGTTATGATATAATTGTTCTGACGGAAGCTTGGCTAAATTGTGGCATATTTGACAGCGAACTTTTTCAAAACGAATATACAGTTTACCGCAAGGATAGGGATTTCATGTTGAGTGGTAAAAGGGATGGAGGTGGGGTCTTAATTGCTGTGGATCGGACACTAGGATATTCATCCACTCTTGTTTGGGATGATACTGGTGAAAGTTTTTTTTACCAGTATTCGTTTTTCATCGGTAACGCATGAAAAAATGCTCACCGCTACTGGGTGTAGTATATGTATATACCGCCTTCCACATCCTTAGATACTTAAAACATCTTTTTTTAAAGTATATAATATCTGAACGTTTAATCAGCTATTACGGCAAAACGGATATTTGTCTTATTGGAGATTCCAATATCCCAACAATCCAATGGAAAAAAGACCCCGATGTTGATTCAATCTTTGTTCCGTATTCTTATTCGTGTCCTGTTGCGCAGTATTTGATAGAATCTATATCTTTTCTCAATATGTTTCAGTCTAACGGAGTTTATAACAGCAATCAAGTTATCTTGGATTTAGTTCTTTCAACTATTCCGTGTTCTGTTACCAGATGTGACTCTCCACTGGTTGGTAAGGATTCACACTATCCTTCACTGTTGATAGATTATGAGTTTGAAATTGCTGAGGATTTGTCTCAAAATATGATCCAGAAATTAATATACTTTAAGTCAAACTTTTCGGAAATAAATTTTGAACTACAAAGTGTTGATTGGGTCAGTGTTTTGGGAAACGGACCGGTGAATAAGATGATTGAATCTTTTTATGGTTATGTTTTGCCAATAATTGAGAAGCATACACCTACATATGAAGAGGGTGTCACCTATTAATTTTCCCAAATGGTTCTCTAATAGAATTCTGTTATTGTTTAAGAGAAGTCTAAGGCTTGGCGTAAGTTGAAGATGAACCTTAATGATTCTGACTACAATTTATTTTTTCAACTAAGAGCTCAGTTGAAGTTGTCGCAGAATCACGATTATAGGTCTTTTATTAATAACACTGAGAAGTCACTTAAGGGCAATGTCAAGTCTTTCTTTTCATTCGTGAATTCCCTTAAAGAATCTAGAGGCTATCCAAGGGTAATGGGTGACGGTGACCAGACTTCGAGCGATCCAGAGGGAATTGCAAACTTGTTTTTGACGTTTTTTGGTTCTGTATTTTCACTGAATAATTTGCATGATTACTAAAGAATTGGAAAATATTTTAACTAACTCATGTTTATCCATGGTTAATATCTTGAAATCTGATATTCATAAACGTTTATTAGGTATAGATGAGACAAAAGGAGTTGGCCCTGATGGTCTAGCACCAATATATTAAAGAGATGTGTAAGTCATTTAACCAAACCATTGTATCTGACATTTATTAGAACACCTTGCTGCAGGAGGCAATCTAGACTATGGGACATGGAAAACCCTAAATCGACTGAGATCTGGTGTAGGAAACTGCCGCGACAATAGAGAACGATTGGGCTTCCTAGAGGACGAATCCGGAGCGTGTGACTGTGGTGCAGCACAGACTATGCCACACTTGTTGGAGTGTCCATTGTGCCCTGTCACTTGCACTATGGAGGATATTTTTGACGCATCTCCACCTGCTGCGCGTTTTGCGCAGTACTGGAAATCAGTTTGATGGGTTTTTTCTCTGGGTTTCGACACGATAAATAAATTAGGAGTTTACAAGAAGGATGCTTTCCAAGCAAATGGAAGATGGCTAGTATTATTCCTTTGCATAAATCTGGCAGCAAATCGGACGTTCGTAACTACAGACCAATTTTAATTCTATCACCTATTTCAAAAATATTTGAGGGTATGGTTCGTGAACAAATTACTTTTTTCCTGAAGCCGTATCTTCTTGTAGAGCAGCATGGATTCATGCGTGGAAGATCGACAGTAACAAATCTGATTTTTTTTCTCAGCTATGGACAATCGTATACAGTTGGATGCCATTTATATCGGCTTTCAAAAGGCATTTGATAAAGTAGAACATCGACTTTTTTCAACTAAGGTGGATTGACTCATATATTTCTGATAGATTGATGACAGTTAAACTTAACGGTTACTCATCTGGCAGTGTCAGTGTTACATCTGGTGTCCCTCAGGGGTCTTCTTTGGGTCCTTTACTTTTCACGATATTCATAAACAACATAAAAAAGTGCTTTGACCACTCAGAGCTTCTATTATTTGCGGACGATATAAAAATATACTGTCAAATTCAATTATTGTTTGACTATGAAATGCTTAACGAGGACTTGGAAAGACTACACAAGTACTGTAAAAGAAATAACTTGCACTTGAATCTGGAGAAGTGTAATCTGATCTCTTTTACCAAAAATAGAAACAAAATAAAATACTGGGATTTATTCTGAGATCTACAAAGTCATTTAGGTTATATGAATCGTATTTGTACTTGTACTTATCGTTGTTTCGCTCCAAGCTGGAGGACTGTTCCTCTGTATGGAATCCACATTTTAAAAAAATATGTCGATCAAGTTGAGAGAACTCAGTCTAAATTCATTCGTTTGGTTAGGAAGAGATTGCATTATCCTGTATTTATTAAAGATTTGCCTAAATTGGAATTGTGAAGAGTTTTGCTGGATGCATGCAACCTGAGAAAAATATGCTTGTCCGAATACGATGTGCCTAATATCTTAGATAGGATTAACTTTAGAATGCTTCCTTTAACAAGATCTTGTTTTCCGTTCTACATTAAAAAAAAAACAAAAACGATTGCAGACTCAAGAAACCCTGTTTATAGAATTTTAAAGTGCCAATTACGTCAGGTTTGTGAGAAAGGAGAGTTGAGGGTAGAATAAGATGAAATAAATATTAAAAAAAATGTATATGTTTGATAAAATGTGAAGTGTTTGGGATAGTATTAATTTTTAGACTGTTTTTTAAATTTTTAAATTTTTGATTTTTCTTTTTTAAGAGTTTTTTTGTATTGTTATTGCATACATTAGTGAAGTGTGAATGTGTTTGTGCGAATGAATGTATTAGGTATGTGTGCGAAATTGGGTGAGCAGCGATTTGTAATAGGAATGGGTGATTGGATGTATTGTGAATTAATACCTATATTATGTGTAAGATTTTCTATAATTGTTTTGTGTGTTATTGCTGAAGTATGAACTGTTTCGATGTAAGACTATTGGAATGTTTTTGTCGCTTACATGTTTATATTTATATGTCTTTCATCTGTTGTGTACCATGTAAATGAAGAAACAAATCAGTAATTCGGTGAAAGTACCGGATACTTACCCGGTACATTGTGGAAAAATGTACTGCAAGAAAATATTCTTTAAGAAAACCGAGGAGTTTTGGAATATTTCAAATTCCTATACCATTTTCAAGTCAATATTCGCATTCGCATTCGCATTCGCGAATGTCGGCATGAAATATTCGCATTCGCATTCGCATTCGCGAATATCCAAAATCAGACATTCGTTACATCACTAGTGTATAATGCATTATCAGTAAAGGAAAGCTTCATATTATGAATGAATACATCATGAATAATAAAAAAGCGGAAGAAGATCGTCTTCATCATTTCATCTGTTTTTACACTGTGTAATGAGCATTCCATCATTCCAACTTATGCGATTAGGAAAACAATGTGATTACATAGACAAATTTAATAAATCAAAAGCTGTTTAAATTATAATTATTATGAAGTTATGAAAATTTACAAATTTATTAATTTATTGGCAAACTTTATTTTCATCTTTTAAATGTCATTTTATTAAATTTTACAGTGATATTTTAATAAAATATGTTTTTATTAAATAGGTTTTATTAAATTGAAAAAATTCGACAACTTTTCCAACCGAAATTTCGAAATATTTTAATATAAACCAAAATTAGGTAGGTACGTACCAGAGTGACATGGAAAAAATATACAAAATTGAAAAATCTGTTTTTATAATTTCCCGACATGAAATAAAAAACCACAGGCCCTACAAAGGAGATGAAAATAACAATATTATTTTTTCGTCAAGGGATGAAAATTGAAATATTGTATTATGAAAAAAGTTTTTATTACTGAAAAATCAAATAATTTCACGGATAACAAGCGAATAATTTCGCTTATTGAATTCCTTATGGAAACTTTAAGAATTATATTCGTAATATGATTTATTTTCAAAGATGAATAAGTGGAGCCTTTAACATTTCCAAAAATACATGTAAGTACTTTTAAAATTCTAATTTCACTCATAACAATGTTGTTTATCGACAATTTTAAAAATGTATTTATTTACATACCATCACGCCGCTTCCCTCGCGGGATACGCAGAGGGGATCGAACGCCACTTCTTTCTATCCTTGTATACATCTTTCACTTCTGTCACTGTCATACAATTCCTTGTACCTACATGCTCTCCTGGTGATGCAATTCGCTCAACACTTGACCGTCCTGTAGGATTTGATTTAAATGATCTTCCCATTTGATCCTCGGACGTTAACGTCTCCGAGCACCATTCCTCTCAGCCAAATATATCTTCTTGGTCATTCTGTCCTCATTCATTCTTTCCACGTGCCCAAACCATCGAAACTTATAAACATTCATCCTTGTAACCACACCAACTTTCATTCCACATTCTTCTCGGAGGAAATACCATGATGTTATTAAAAGATGAATTGGTATTCTCAAAGTCATTTCATTTGAAAAAATAAACTTTAGGCGTGGAAAAACCCGTAAAATCCATGGTACTAAAAAATGTATAAGAACATAAAAGGATGGGAATTGTTTTAACCTATAATATTATAACAACTCTTTTACAAGGATGTTTAAATCCCAAAACTGGGTCAAAGAAGCCAGCTCTCCTCGTGTACGATGGCAGGTAAACGATGGTCCCGTGGGACTCGAAAAAACTGAAAAAATAAAACAATCATCACCTATGTATTACGTGTGAAAGTTCTTTAGTTTGTTTTTTAGAGTTTTGAAACAAAAAAAATATCTGTGTGTCGGAGAGAAAAATCAATATGTCGAATTTCGGCTAAAATGACTTATGAACGTATTTTAGTCCCCAAAAGATGAAAAAAATATTATTGATTTATTTAGCACGGCACACTTTGAAAATAAATATCTACATTTTTCATCTTAAATTCAGCATACATTGAAAGAACCTCTACACACTCGGATATCTCAGGAGTCGGAGACTCCTATTTATCCGAATTTGCACACATCACTTTCATTTCCTCAGGGGCGACCCCACTAAAAATAAATTAAAATTAGCAATGAATTTACCATCGATCCTGAATGTCTTAACCTTTTGTAGGTACGGAAAGGATGATTTGTTATTTCTTGCAACCGCGTCTGCTGGCAACCCCACTTTTGGTATATGCCGTGATAAAATTGTTGTCTCATTTACAGGTGATCTAAATTACGACGCAAAACAATGCAATGCAACTTGTAATAAATAATTATAATTTTCAATTATAATTATAATCATCATCACATTTTTTCTTGTGTATATTGCTTAATTTTATTTGTTATATGAATGATGATGTGCAAGAAGAATAAAATAAATAAATAAAATAAATAAACGATAACACAAAATCATTTTTGACAGTATTTTTGTGTACACAAACAGCAGGGAGAAGCAAATAATTTAAATTATTGACAAATTTTATAAAATGACGTACCATGACATAGTGTAGTATGGCTCCGACAGAGTAGATATAAAAATAATAGAAAAAAATGTTATGTTATTTATGTAAAACATTTTTATTCCCATGGGTTTGCAAATAATATAATATAATACTCATCAAGTTATATACGTTTTTTGGGAAAAACACGTAAAAATATTTTTTCCGATAAGTTTTATTTTGAATACCACGGAGAAGACAACATGTTTGTTTATAACAAACATGCACCAAACAATGCACCAGTTAATCACTGGCTACTCCGCTTTTTCCTCAATATTAGTACCTAGTATTAAGGAAAAACTAAAATTGATAGTTTGAGGCTTTGAGAACATTATCATCGCCATTTGTCAATAAATGATATACTGCCCTGCTAAGTAAAAACACAGTAATTACCAAAACACATACATAGGTGTCAGAATCGCAGACCAAGTTTGAAACTACTTTTTGTGTTTATTTTTTCAAATACTAAAAAACAAACCTTCCACAGTCGTTGCAAATATCTAAATTAGTTTACTAAAAGTTAAATATTGAATATCTGAGATATTTGTGATGATTATGTTTTGTTTTTTAATACTTAATGTAAAAAATACACACAAAAGGTTTCAAACTTGGTCTGCGATTCTGACACCTATGTGTTTTGGTAATTACTGTGTTTTTACTTAGCAGGGCAGTATACATATCCCACAAGTAGGGTAAATAGAAGAGAAATAACTAAGTAATAAACATAAGAGTTGTCCTCTCCGTGCCAATAAAAATTGAGATGTTCGCTTTGGATGGAATACCTCATCAATGAATGAAAAATAACAGGTCACTTGAAATTTTCAAAAAAGTGTGGATGACCAACTGTTTGCCGGGTGCTCCATGAAACTATGAACAATATATTATTAATGTTTATTCGTGATCTATGTTCAATCAAATTTAAAAAAAAAAGCAGAAAACTCATCATGAAATGTTTTCGATCAACAGCGATGGATACCATTTTTTGAAGGACGTTGAGTAGCTAGTAAGAAAACAAAATTTTATTTATAGCACAATTCCTATACAAAGCTCTTATTTTATTTTTAGAGTAGGTAGATGAAAAAAATCACAATATTATTACTCTCGTAACTTTCGCATGACAAAAGCGGATGGCAGATAGAGACAGGTTGACTGGAAGACGTGAGAATACATATATATAAAGCAGAGAATTGTATAGAAGAGAAGGTATGATAAAATATAAATGATACACATACACACGTCAACATGACAGGTTTCTAAAACTTAAGGTTCTACATACCAACCATTTCTGATTTTGAGTTTTGTATTTTTGGTAAATGTGCCTATTTTTTAAGACAATCGTCATCTACAACTCAGCGATGAGGCATGCCGCTTATCCTGAATGTTTTTTTTTATTGGAATGGAGATGTTAATCTGCATGTTTATTTCATAGTTGTTGTACACTTCTTTCTGAGTTTTTACAAGTTTTGAGGTTACATTGTAATTTACTTAGTTAGCTTATTTATAGATAGGTACGGATTTCCATTTATATATTCATCACATCACCCCACATCTTTTGGGAGGTGGATAGAGTGTATGGAACAGCAATTTGATCTATTTATCTGAACATTTTTCTTTCATTTCGCTCATATCAATGCAGTTTGTTGACGCATTCATGACGATTTCTCTTACTCAATGTTTTATTGTTCCCGAAATTCTTATTCATGTTTTTCAGACATGCATAGTATCTGTTTTAGACAAAAAAATATATTTTTTATTTCATCTATTAGTGATTAATTCACTCCACGTGTACAAAAGATCGCAATTTATTAACACACATTCTTCTCATACAATTGTGTCGCTTATTTTCAAAAATATTTGTAATATGTTCAATTAGATTTTTTTTTAAACTGTATAATTTCCAAATTAAATTTATTTCCATACCTCAAACTTTTTTGCTAAGGTTTCTGCTTGGCACCATCAGAAGGACTGATAGAGAAGGATGATGTCAAGCAGAAAACCTTGGCGAAAACTTTTAAGGTAAATAAATTCAATTAGGAAATTATACCTACAGTGTAAAATAATTATAAAGTTTTATGCTAATAATGAATTTTCAAAGTGTTTATACAAAACGTTAGATTTATTTATAACTCATTCAACTGACATTTTATTTTTAACTGTAAGTAGTTAGGTATGTCTTTTCAAAATATTATTAATTTTATTTCCACAATGAGAATTAACACCTTTACAATATTCAATGACAAATTGTAAGTTTATTGCTATGTCTTCCAATTGACTCACACCTTAAAAACAAAGTACATTTTTTAAAACGAAAAAAAAGTAAATTATATTTTACGGTCGTTCTACATAGTATGTAGGTACCTACTCTGTATGTATATAGAATTCACAGTATGTAAAATGTCATTTACATATGAATAAATATAATTTTACTCTTATTGTGTACACACATAATATGTATATAGTACCAACGTAGGAAACCTGAAAAACGTCAAAATATGATTCTTTATTTCAGTCTTTCAGACTTCAGCACAAATAGGTACACCTATATGAATACCTTGATAGCAGTGGCCTGACAAGACTTTAAATATTATTAGTAATATATTGGCATTCAGAGGATAACTTGGTGTATTAAAATCAATTTTTACGATAGGTTATCTAATAGTACCATCCATCATGAAAAAATATATCGACAGTATTCTCTTCTTCGCCCTCGCCTTCACCCCATTTATTTGGGGTCGGCTCTCTTAGTCCTCATCTTCCAAGCTTCCGGTCGTCTGCATCCTCCAAACGCAACTCTAACTCCTTCAGGTCCCTGGCAATTGTATTGACAATTGACATACTGGTGTTCATTGCTGTGGATTTTTTTTTATTTACTTTTATGAAATATTTTTTACACTCTGACATGGTGCTAAAGGGACCTTTTACATCCTTTTAGTACTGAAGAAAATGAATCTATGTTTGTACTTTGACATGGTGCTAAAGGGACCTTTTACAAGTTTTTAGTACTGAAGAAAATGAATTTATGTATTTATGTGTCTATATTTGTTTATTGTTGTGTCTTGACTTTTCAATTTTTTCTTGTATGTTGTGCTTTACTGCGCTCTTTCTGTTGTATTGATGTTTTTTTCCTTCTTTTGTACTATTGTAATGTTGATAAACCCAATTGTCCTGTAAAGGACCTACGGGAGATGTTGGAGAATAAAGAATAAATAATTGGTCTGCTTGGTCTTCTGGGTCCTTCTTCTACGTCCATTGTCCTTTTGTTCATATTATCCCGTGGTAGTTTCATAATGTGTCCGTACCATCTTAATCTGAAATAATAAAGAAAAAAGTATATTGACAGTATTGTGCAATATTTATAATTTTCCTTCAATGTACACTAAGAGCATGAGGACCAGTATAGAGCAAATTCGTAAAAGTTGAGATGTTTTTCTCACTTATTCCGATTAGGTTTTCCACAATGATACATAACCGACGGCACATATAAGACGAAAGACGCCTCTCTCAATAAAAAAACATACGGTGGAAAAAACATTTGTTTTATATGTAGTTTCATTCTAGTAGCTTCTATTTATCCGAATTTGTACACTAAACGACTCTTGTCCACACCGAAGGTGCCATAGTGTAATAAGGGGCAACGAAATCTAGGTATGCGTTGGAACGGGAGTAAAAATTCAGGATATCTTTTTACTTACTGCAATTTGATACCAGGAATTTTGCAGCTTAACAGGTAGGAATTGAATATGTGCAAACAATCGTAATTATATTATGTTTAGTTGAGAAAAGAAAATATTCATATAATCTTATAATGCCAGTCATAAAGGCCGTTTTAAACAATGTATGTATGTAGGGTTATAGAAATTTTTCAGTCTTCCATGCAGTTTTTAAGTCTTGCAATAATATTTTGTACATATGCAAAGCAAGTCATTGTAAGCATCCAGTGCTTTTTTGAATGTGTGGAAAGGACGCCACTGTTGCACAGGTACAAAACATTGAAAGTAAATAAGATTTTTATACATCAAAGTAGATATATAAGTAATCAAAATATGGAATTATATTATGTATGAATAAGACATGTGAAGAAAAACAATTTTATATTTTGTATTTTATTTTTTTATGATTGTGTTTTCTGTACAACAATAGAAAACAAATGTTTATAATATTCACTTGTACGTATAGGTATAATAAAAAAGTAAAATTGTTTTCATTCCATGAAATTTACAATACGTCAAAAAATATTTTTGTTTTGGATTCGAATTCATTCAAATTCTAATACAAAACAAAAGGTATCTGTAACAAATCAGGTAGCTAGCCGAACGAAATCGTAAACAAATGCTTTCAGTAGAGAGGTAGAAAGTGTAATAATTCTATGGTGGTGTTAAAAATTAAATATTGAAAATGGATGTCGTGCCTGATTGTTAAATTTAAAATGTTTAAAATTTGTCACTTTTTTAAAACCCGTTTAGTTCCCAGTAAAGATAAGCCCTCCCATTCCTTCTGTAAATTTTCGAGTGTCCTGTAAAAACTTACTCTTTGCAATTATCTGTCCTTTCAATTATTCATAAATTGATTACAATAATAACAACATTATTTAAGATGCTCCGTTTTGTGAAAAAAACACCACAAGGGCCCATTCAAGAGTCATAATACCTCCTGACCAATAGGATTTTTAACCTCGCCATGAACACCTCCACACTCTCCAGAGTCTGCAAATCAAATCAAAGGGAATTTTGTTCCACAGCAACGGACCAGCCACACAGAAGGTAGGTCAACATAGTTAACCAGACCCCCCCCTACTTGGCACCACAAGTCTATTGACAGAGTCTGTGTTAGCAGACATTAGTGATGTCTGCCTTTCCGTTGCCTCCTCAGAAATGCAGAACTCCGAGATTTACACCGGTGCCATGTCAAGTAGTGCCTTGAACACAGTCAATATGATTTTATACTCTTTCTCTGACTTTGACTCTGCCAGTGAAGATCTTTTAGAAGAGGAGTTATGTGACAGGTTTTGTTGGCATTGTAGATCAATCTAGCAGCTGCATTAAATATAGACTGCAGACGATTCTGTTGACTTTCTAGCAAAACAATGTAAGTACACCCCATAACAATGATCACGTCTGGAAAGTACAAAGGCTCCGACAAGGGTCTTGGCATCCTCATCTGGCAGACACCTCCCGATACTCCTTATCTGCCTGAGATGGAAAAACCCCAAACTTAAATGAAATCTCAAATTTAAAATCCATTCGGGTCAACGATCATTTGATTTGTTTTACCTTGATCCTCTGGTTACAACACTTTTTTATAAAATAGAAATGAGATAAAAAATGCTTGCAGTAAAATATTTTTAAAGAGACTTCAACACGTCGTATTCTTTTTAAAAGAGAAATGACACTCCAAACAAGATCAAATGGTTTTATTTTTTTACCCGGGACCCCTTAGATGTTATTTACGTAATAAGATTGTATCTAATACAGGGAGCTCAGTATCGTCAAGAATCACGCATATTACATGACAGTAAAACCTCAATTTATGGCGTATCGCATTACGCTTTTTCACTTAGGCTAAAAATTGTGATATTGATATTTTACCGTTCAGCGCCAGCGGCTCTATAATCCATGTTGATGTAAGATTTATTGATATTTAGTTTTAGTTTTACCTATGTATAGTTTCGTCCTTCATTTAATTTTTACGTAAGTTGAAAAATAAATCTACGTTTTAACAAAATGAAGTATGATATTGTTATTGGATCTTCTCTTTTTCCGATTTTTGATTGTGTTTTAAATATTACTTAAAATAAAAAAAAAACGATCAAACGTCGATCAAATCAGAAATCGCTTTCATTTTATTGTATTATCACATGCCTAAGCTGACGTACGTTCATGTATTATAGAATTTGTGTATTATTATTTTTTAAATCAGCCTATACGAGCGATCTTTATATTTATTTATTTTATTCTTCTTGCACATCGTCATTCATGTAACAAATTAAATAAAGCAATATACACACGAAAAAATGTGATGATGTGCAGTGGCGAGATTATCACTATATAGTGATTTCTTCCATCTAACCACGTCACATTAACACTAAACAGAAATAAAAACAACAATAACAAAAACACAAATAATAAGAAAAATAGCTACACAAATTAGTTTGAGAAAAAAAAGAAAAAACTACAATCCACACACCTAACACTCCAAAGAGTAATATATAACTGAATACAGTAAAAACTATTATTTATTTTACCAGTGAGTCGTAAGGAAAGACAACGAATAACATGAGATAACTTGAAAAAAACACAGTATATATAGTTAACTTCCAAACGACTTATTTAGCTTCGCTTACTAGAATTCGGAGAATCTCGACTCCATCAGACGATAATTTTTTTTTAATCGCCTGCCGTAAGCAATGTTAATAAAGTCATTTAGAAGTTAAAAACATATGTAGCGTTTTTTTTTAATTTATCTCGAAATGGACTTTTAACATTTTTTTTAAAGTTATGTACTTTCGGTCAATGATATCGAAATTATACCAATAAGGTGGCTTTGGCAGATGATAAAAACAAATGCATTAAAAAGCCTTTATTCAGAAGCAGATGGACATGGTTCGAAGAGGACCAGTGGTTGATCTATGATTTTGTTAAGAAACCCACGTTTAAATAATCTTAAATAATTCGGTTTCTTTCCGTCAGAGGCGTTAAACCAAAGATCTACGGTATGTTTTTACCTGTAGGATCCTGAAGCGGTATGGAGTTAACTGAATAAAAAACCTCCTATCATATTCAAGAATATTTTTTATTCTGATTTTCTCTCTTTTCTTAATATTAAATTTTGGTTGTGAAATAATACAGGTAACGTATAGTCTTGAGCTTACAAAATCATGGCACGATAAATAAATAATCATTTTTTTTTTTTAGAATATTATATTTCTCACTCCGAGGTATGTTAACAAGTGTACCTAGGTATTTTTTTTTGGAAATTAAGGACAATTCATAAAAAGTTGTTTTTCATGACTGCTGGGTTGCTCTGGACGCACACAGTCTTAGTCGAACATCTTGTCTAGTTTCCCACTTATTCAATATGTCTCGTTCGTATGATACTGAGAGGATACATTTGCGTGTTTATTATATCCTATGCAAGTTCATTGCCGTCCCCTCGTGGATGAAAATTCCTGATAGTCAAGAGAAAGAGAAAGAGATAAAAACTTTTTTTTTAAAAACCTGCAGTCTTGATAATGAGACAATATTTTTTTAATAACGAATGTCGTATTTTTCAGTCATTTTATTATTACTGAAAACATTTACATATTAAATTGATTAAAAAATGTTTTATAGCACAAAGCAACCATGTGAATAAAGAGGTGTTAAAATAATATATAAATTACATACAATTTTATCACTCACTATCCCACCTGTGAAAGCCATCACTGCATTTACCGCAAGGGTGTCGCCAGCCGACCAGTTGCATAATATAATAGCATCTTTATGGCATAGATATACCTTTAGGGTTAAAGTGAGTTTGGCAGTTATTTCCGTTAATTTATTTTTTTAAACCTGCTCTGAAGTTGCCTAATGATACTAAGTTGCCCAAAAAGAGTACTATTTTTCCATTCGCAAGGGTTCCGACGGCCCGTGCGTCCCTCTTTCACAGTGCAAACTTGTAACAATGACATCAGAGCGCTGGGAATGACGTGGGAAGAGGTGACGCAATTGGTGCAGAGTAGTTCTGAATGGAGGAGGTTGGTTTCTGCCCTGTGCTCCCGAGAGAAGCGTTAAGGGCGATGATGATGAATTAAGATTTAAGATATAGTGAAGTTTAGTAATATTTTTTTTGTAGTATTTAAGATTTTTGTCTGAAAGTAATGGGTGTCAAATAAATAAAGGTACACATTTTTATCCAAACCATAGATTTTGACATGTTTTTTTTTTATTTTTAGTATTTTTTCAGTCTGATAAGAATCGTATCATAAATATATCAATTGCAATACAAATAACACCATTATGTAAATGCAAGTCTTGAAAATAAATAAAAAAAGGCGTAGGGGTTCCATTCAAATTCAAATTTAAATTCAAATTCCAGAAAAGGTAAGTAGCTGCATATTGTAAAAGAATAACCCTTTCGACCCAAAATGAAAAAAAATTTACAGAGATGTTTCAAAATTGGTCATAGATTCTGGAAGGTTTTTTTTTGAAAATGTGTCAGATGTGAACTACACTATGTCGATTTTTGACGAATAAACTATGCAGTCGAGAGCTTTATTAATTTATTTTATGTGTGTATTTTTTTATGTATTTATTTCTAAAAAATTAACATTGTAAAAAAAATAACACATTCATAAATTTCACTGTTTTCTAATTTAAAGACCCCAGATAGTAATTACATATATGCTGGTATAAGGGGTTTTAAACAATCACAGATATTCACCAATATATATAAAATGTATACCACTATATCTCTAACACTTCACAAATTTCTTTTCTCCAGAACACTTTTCTTAAGTTTTTTTTTGAACGAAATTAAATTATTAACTTCTTTTAAATCCTTTGGCAAAGCATTGTAACTCAATACCACCTTATAGTAAAAGCTATTTCTCTCTATATTTGTTCTTATGTCGTCTCTACTCCTTGTACATCTCTCGTGCACATCTCTATTCAGCACCATCGATATGTTGGTTTTGATGAGTCCTTTTTTGGCTTTAAATATTGTTTTGGCTCTTTCAATGTATTCAAGTTCAGTGAGATTGAACATTTGTGTAAAATTGTAAACATCTTTGGTTCTCGTATATTTATTCAAATTAAAGATTATTTTTAAAGCTTTGTTCATTATCCTTTGAACAACAGAGTGTAACTGCATACTGCATTGTGTCCAGACCAACATCCCATACATGATGTGAGGGAGTACCTATAAACGAATTGTATATTAATCTTTTTGTTTTGTCATCAAACAAGTCAGCTCTTCTCAATATTCCAATCATTGGAGCCAATTTTTTGAGTAACGATTGAATGTGATTATTCCATGATCTAATATGATGTCTCATTATGCCCTTTCTGATAGCATGTTCACTTCAGTAGAAAACACACTTATTTAGCATCAAAGATTAGAAAAATATTTCAATTTTGGTCAAAGCAATAAGAGTGTGTGGCGACATCTACCTGAAGTATCAAGAAACACATGTAGAAGAGAATAAATAAACACCTCGGTAGCTAACTAGGTATTAGTTTACAACTATTATAGGTAGATGGCGATGAATATTTCCTGATGTGAGTTCTAGATTTTTCCCTAACCACTATTTCCTTAATAACTATGGCTTGTGGAAAGAATGAATAGTTAGATAGCTTCAGATCTCTTTTGAACGTTCAGCCGACAACATATTTTAGTCTAACACATTACTAACATTTTTATTGGTAAATTATTATTGGTGAATAAACTTAGTGGAAAGCATATTTTCATGTAAGTAAAATATTACTGTTTCATTTCGTTCCTTTTTAATCACAGTATGTAATTTAATATAATCATGTAGAATCAAATCAATTTTCTTACTTATCAAGCCTTCTGCAAATTGTATATGGAAGAAAGGGAAAATATGTACACAGTGAATCTGTGAGGATATTTAACATTAATAATCTATACCAACAAAGCCCTTTCCTCTATAAGTGCATGGTGTCGAAATTAAAAAAAAACAGTATTTTTCCTACTATGTGTTTTATTTTTGAGAGAGTTGTCTTTCGTCTTGTAAGGACTTTGTCAATTAATGTCAGAAGTGGGGTTACTAGGAAACTAACTGCATATAATAAACATGCAAGATGTAATATCGTGTGCATGGCTTTTGAAATGAAAAATTACTCGAAAACTCCTCAAATTAAAAAAAAAATATTCATCATTTAAATAGCCAATATTGAATATATTTTTTTTAATTAAGAAGAATGTCAAGGGACATTGTATATCTTGTAGCACTGCAACCATAATAATTATATTTATTGTAATATCCACCTTTGCCGTATTTTACTCTGAAGACCAATATGCATCATTTAACTCGCCATTTTTAATTATCTACTGATAATAGACGATTCTACTAAGGATCATTACAGCTGAAGGCCAATAAATATGATACCACTCAGTAACTCTTATAGTGACATCAAAAAAATCTTTGTACCTTTTCTGCCATCAAAATATTTATATGTGTCCTCTGACAGACATTTGTCTTGGTGCGAGAAGCTTCACCTCCTCGAAGTCCAATCGTGCCCTTTCAAGGATGAGATTTCGATTGCGAGCGAGTAAGCCACTTTACAAAGGGTGTTGATAAGTGTTTCGCTATCCACTGCACAAAATCTGCAGACTGGAATATGTGACAATCCAACTTTGGATTTGAGCTTCCATAGTCTGCAGTGACACGTCAAGGTCCTTGACTATTCCTTTTTTGTTTCGTGTTAAGTTACTTTTTAACATAGCGGGCTTGAGCTTCAATTTTATAGTGGTGTTAAACCTTTCCTCTTCTACGCTATTACCAATTCGAAAACACTTCATAAAACGAAAAAAAATTCTAAGCTCTTTGCACCAAAAGAAAGACACCACGTTTTACAAAAGAGAATAGTCCCCCGAGGCAAGGCATGGAGATTGTTTACAATGTATATAATAATATATGAAAGAAGAATTTTTCTCTTAGCGAACAATTTTACTTTAAGAGCTGTCGTAATAATAATAGTGTCATCGGGTAGAGTAAAAGAAATGCATATACTTGCTTTTGGAGGTAAACTGTGGAATTTCGATGAAACATACCTTCAAAAAAAAATATAAACAATGGCAACCGTTTTTTTTTTTAATTTCTTTTGTTCTGTTGAGCACTCGTCAATGAATTGGTATTTCACTTTCAATTACTTAGTAAGTTTTTAGTCTCCTGTTAAAAGGAAGTGTTCGAAAAAAATAAGACATAATAGGTACATCTTTAATACATCGATAAGATTTGCCACCCATCCTCTCTGCGACCTTCAATCTTCTCATTGAAGACTTGTTGTAAAATGGTATATTTTCATTTCTCAAAATATTTTCATAAAAGTTTAAAAAACGGTCCCCATTCTGAATGCTTAAATTTTTATTGGCACAGAAAGAACAGCTTGCATGTTTATAGCTTGCAGCTGATTGGTTGGTTATCCCACTTATGGGATATGTTGTGATGGTAGAGTAGTAGTAGAATATTTTTTATACTAGAACGTTAAACACAGTTTCCCCTCTTACTTGATTTTTACATCTGCATGAGTGTTGAATATTATCAAAGCTGAAAAATAGAAACAAGACTGCCACTTTCAAGAATAATAGTATTTTTTTTAAATCGATGTTTTCCGTGAAACATCATGATGAAATTTACATTCCTATTTCATTTGAATATGATTATGTATATTGCCTTCAAAATAATAACACAAAAAGTGTTTATTCAATGTATATTGTGTATTTCGCTCAAAAAAAGTGTCGTGGTTCAATGGCTGTCTAGCCCTGGGGCTTTGAAGGCTCCTAAAGAAATTTATACCGTAGTACATTGTCATTATCAACTCATAAAAGGGTATCAAGAACCTTTTTATTGAATTACTACTTTACATATCTATGTACGTATAGTGCTTCGAGGTGCTACCTGGTTTTTTAGCGAAAAAAATAGGAACTACCTCTTACCATGATAAAAAAAAAATATATTTTTTATAGGTTGGTGTTATGGAAAATATAAACTAGGTATTTAATATGTAAAAACAGATTCAAGACAATGTGTAACTTATTATGGAATAAATTTATGATTTAGTTCGAAATCTAGTAGAATATAGGTTTGTTAACCAATCAAAGAGAAACGAGTATGAAAATTTAGACATGAAGAATTAAAAATCCATGATTTCTCCAATCCTCTGCTGTTTTCAGTATGTTAGTTTTAAATAATCCTGTGAAGAAAAAGTATTCTGAAAACATCATTTAAACTCAATATCTTCAATTAATCTGAGTTTACTAGATTGGCCATAACATCAAGCGCCCAGGTCTACTAATAACCATCGCGGAGGGTAGGACCGAAGGCAGATATAGTAGAGGTTGACCAAGAGACACTTATATGGATTTAATGAAGAACGACATGAACTGTGGTACATACTTACGTAGAACTAAAGAGTGGTACTAAAAATAGGGAGGAATGGAGAAGAAAATTCAAACTCATTGCAGACTCACTTATATACGTGCATATATCTCCAACTCAGCTGAGATGACGTACATCACCTATCCTGAATGGATATAATATTATTTATGGTGCAGAGAAAATTATCTGTTTGTTTACGTTCTATATGATACTGTTAGCTCACTGGCTTCTCTACTTCCAAAGACACCGTGTTAGTATATACCTTTAAGTAAATATGAAATATGACTTCAAATTCAAATTCAAATATTTTATTGAGATAATAATAAACACATACAAATATACTATTAGCACAATTATACAAATCTTTATATTATCTGTTTTTTTTTTTTTTTACCCTCAAAATTGAGCAGAGCTCGTGCTTTGAGGGGTTATAGGGTTTTTACTAATAATCAAACAAATTCGATCAAACCTAATCATTATAGAACATCACACACTTAATCCATTTACCATAATTTTACAAAATAAAGACTTGTTTTACAAATATCTGTCATTCCTTCACTAAAAAAATACAGAATAAAAGTGAAAGGCCTCAAGATCCTAGAGCTTGCAAGATTTAAATGGCACAAAATTTGAAGTACAAATGTCCGAAAAAATTACATAGGACTATTGAAATATAATGACAATCTTCTGGGATTATTATATATTTTTTAAGTTGCTTTATTACAAGATTCAGTCAGAGTAGCTTTTTAAAGCATTTTTTTCAAATCTAATATGAAGTCCATAAAGCTTCTTATTTCCTCTCCCATGCTTCCATATCCTCTTCTGTTTCACCATACTATTATTATTTTTATTGTTGTAGCTTAAATCGTAGGCCTCTTAAGCACCCGGAAAGCTTTTCTGACCTTGAAATCATTTTTCAAAAATATTTCAGAAGTCAATTCTATACTTTGCCTCAATTCTTGTCTTAATAAAACATTCTTTAATTATATAATATTTTAGGCATCTTATTTTTGACGCTAGAGATTATTTATTACACCAGCTTGACATTATTTTTTCAGGTACATAGATTTCCAAGTGTTCAGTAAAATACGAACGTTCATATTCATAAAATAACGTTAGTATGAGCCTTTTTTTTCTACGCAGCGGCAGAATTGCCATCCACAATTCTCAGCATTATACAACCAGATAAGTCTCCATATGATCAGTTATGGTCACATAAAAACTTAACAGTCTAATACCGAGAAAAATTCACCTATCCAGATATACAGGATATCAAAGGATTAGGCTCAGAACGCGAGTTCAAAATACCAGCATTGTGCCTGAAATATCTGTGTTCAAAAACTTTTTTACAATATTACAAGTGTTTATAATAATAGATTTTTGAATTGAAATGTACAAATTAATCGGTCAATCTAATTTTTGAAAATTGTTTATTAAAGATTTCGGAGTTACCCCTGTAGCTGACACGACTAAAGGTGTTATAAAACGGACCTAGAATGCCAGATATTTTTTATTTCTCCTGCTAGTTCTGTATATTTACGTATTTTTTCTGCGACGGTTGTTTGTATATTATGTGTATTTGGGACAGTGATGTCTATTAGGTACGTTACTTTATTGAATCTCTTATATATTCTTTTTTTTATTGTAATAGAGATGATGACCAGTACATCTATCGTATGCATTAATTCTATCGGTTATTTTATTTACGGTGAATTAAATAATAGAAGATGGATAGAAAGACGGGAAAGAATTTAAAGATAGAAAGAAAGACGAGAAAGAATTTAAAGATAGAAAGAAAGACGGGAAAATTTTTAATAATTAATGTATGCGTAAAAGCGCCTATGTTACCTATGGATTAAAAATAGATCTTTTGCTAGAAAAAGCGAGATCCTAACATTAAGGTAATAATTACTAAGATAAATATAGAGATGGTTGTTAAATGGGCCAACATTTTCAAGATGAAATATGACACATTAATGGTTTTAAAGCGCAGAAAACACATGTCCACATTTGACAGTTTAGAGAAATCAGGTTTATAAAGTTTGTAATTCTCAATTAAAAAACTAATTATAAATCAATTCGGTAGATGTATTTGATGAACATGTGCTTTTTAAGAATAAAGTCGATTTACATAAATGCATTCTCAAATATCTTACGTGACATGTTACAACTATGCACAATAAAATGTTGTTTTAAGAAAGTCATTTGGATATAAGTATTATTTATAAAGAGTTACAATCCATTGGATTGGTCTGCAACGAGTTTGGTCTTTCCTCTCCATTCGTCTCTATTCTCAGCCAGTCTTTTCAGCTCCACGTATGAGCCACAGTTCATGTCCCTCTAATATATAAGTATTACCTTACCTTACCTTACCTTACCTTACCTAGGTAATAAGGACTTTGAAGATGTTGCAACCGATCTTGTGCATAAATATGAACTCGTTTTATCTAAATAGTGGACATAACCTGAACGATATTTTGTCACGAAACGGCGAGATTAAGTTCGTATGTAGTAAGTCTATTAGGTACATAATTTTGTTTGCACCGATTGCTCTAACTTTGGATGTAAAGAAGTGTTAGGATATTTAGCTAGATGCGTTTTAGGATTTTTTTAGTATTGATTTCTTCGTTTTGGCAGAAGTTCGACGAAATCGATTGAGATTTTTAATCCGAATAACTGAATGGATTTTTGGAAAATAAACTACTTTTTGTTCCTTTATTATGTTCGAGTATAAATTCAATTGAAGTAGAATATAATATTTCATTCTTTGTATTAAGTTTTATATACATTAATAAAAAATGCTTTTGGAAACATATCGTGTTTTTTTTTTATCAGCAAAAAACTAATTCTATCAAAGAAATAATCTCAATGAGAAATATAATAATAACAAAAACAATGTTATTTTCTTTGTAAAATTACTGCGAGTCAACCAGATACGTCTAAAACAGATTATTGTTTGTGTATGTATTACCTTTATAATATTAATATGGAAAAGCATTGAAAAATAATATTATATGAAATGTTTAGAGCAACAACGGCCTAATCCACAGACAACCTCAAGAAATTTTTTAAATAAAAAAAAAACAAATATTTTTTTCTAATAGGTACCTAGGTATATTATTTTTCTATTGATAGCGACGTCTTTCGTCTAAAAAGGACATTGTCAATCGCTTTGTTAGACGAAAGACGTCTCTCTCTCAATAAAAAACGAAACAGTAGAAATAATACTTAATAACGGAGACTATTTAAAGCGCCACTTGTTTCTGAATTTCATTTTAGAATTCTACTACCTTAAAATCGACACAGTGAATAATATATTATACCTACAAAGATTTTTCTGTTATACTGTTTTTTGAACATTTTCATACTTCAAATTTTATAGTGTAAAAATATCCTTCACCAGATTCGGTACTACAACAATTTAAAATGGGTGATATATTTTGTTTGCATTGAAAATTATTTCAAAAAATTACTACTTCTACTACTATACCATCATGGCATATTATCCTACAGGCAGGGCAGCCAGCAGACCAGATGCATGTAATAAACATCCAAGCTGTGAGTACAAAATCAAGATAGTCAGGATGGTGGCAAACCTCATCGCTGAATTGAAGATATAAAAATGTCTCAGTTGTTTTGATTTTTTTTTGCCTTTTACAGGAGAGTCGAAAACTTACAAAGAAGAATGGGAGGCAAATTCTTTGCCGGGTGCTCCACGGGATGAGATTCAGAGATATTCATGTAGTTTAGTGATTATTTGGTACATACATACATACATACATACCATCACGCCGCTTCCCTCGCGGGGTAGGCAGAAAGGATCGAGCGCCACTTCCTTCTATCCTTGCATACATCTTTCGCTTCCGTCACTGTCATACAATTCCTCATGCACGCTCTTCTGTTCAATGTGCTCAACACGTGACCGTCCTGTAGGATTTGATTTAAATGATCTTGCCATTTAATCCTCGGACGTCCGCGTCTCCGAGCACCATTCCTCTCAGCCATGATGTTTCATAAAATAATAATAAACTAGACATTTTTTTAAGACGCACCATTTTGTGGAAAACCACAGTACCTACCTGTAAATATGTTGGTTAACTTTATTGTTTCTTGAAATTTGGTATTTAAAAAAAAACATATCTCAGAATAAAATAATCTTAAGATGGTTAGGCTTTTGTTTCAGTAAGCATTTTATATTTTCTATAAAAATAATATTTTTTAGCTCCCAGCCAAATGAGTCTCACAGGAATATTGAGTTATACGTAGGTACACTTTATTCATTCTAATATATTCCATCTAAAAAATAATAATGATATTTATCTTAGTGCTTATGATTGTATGTATGTATGTAAATAATTTAAAGACACCCCTATGAGACAAGACATAGAAAAAAATTACACTCTGTACAAGGTATAATTCTTGAAACAAATTTAAGGATACGAATATTTTATCTAATATTTATTTGAAAGATACTGAAATTGAGCGATAAACTCGTCTTTGTGCATTGAATTGTTTAACTGACAATTCTTTCTTACTTATTCATGGTTAATATTGTAATATATGCACAGTATAGTAATTAGAGGGACATGAACTGTGGCTCATACGTAGAGCTGAAAAGACTGGCTGAGAATAGGGAGGAATGGAGAAGAAAGTCAAAACTCGTTGCAGACCAATCCAGTGGATTGTAACTCATTATATTTATAGTAATTAGTAGTTACTAATACGACATCACAGACATCCCACAAGTGGGGTTGCCAGCTGACCAGCTACTCGTAATAAACGTGCAAGCCATCCTCTCATGCATCCTGAATGTTTGTAATTTTTGTTGCCACGGAGAGGACAGCTTTCATATTTATAACATACAGCTAGTCTGCTGGCTACCTTGGCTGAATATGTCGAAATGGTATAGTAATAGTGGTAGTAAAAAAATTTCACAACCTTAATTTATTTATTTAATTATTTCTTTATTTATTTATTTAATATACGGCTGATTCTTATGTCAACAACATCAGAGCGCAGGGAATGTCGTGGAAAGAGGTGACGCAATTGGCGCAGAGACGCTCTGAACGGAGGAGGCTGGTTTCTGCCCTGTGCTCCCGAGAGGAGCGTTGAGTGCGATGAGTGAGTGAACTTATGGCAAAATAAAATCAATTCTTTGATCATAAATAAATAAATAAATTGGTATTGCAAATATATGTATATGAGTAGGTAAAATTTCAACTTAATTTTTTTTAAATTTTCAATATAAGCGATCTTTTTTCTCTCATAGTTCATCATAACCTACATCAATATTCTTAAGAATACTTTTATTTTACGTATCTACATAATATTGTAGGTATGACTAAAAAATATATTTATGTAAAACATCAACAATATTTCAGAAATTTCATGAATTTCTTCACGTTTCAGTTGGTACAGCAATTTCGTTTTCAGGTACCTAATAATTACGCCTTTTGAAAGTAAATAGAAAACACAAAAGTTATTTTTAATGTTCACTCGCACATAAATTATTATAAACTTGAAAAAGAAACGAACAAAAAAGCACTTTAATATTTCACACATTTCAGCAGGTTTTTCGAATAAGTATATTTTAATATCATACTTTCTTGTTTTCATTATGATAAATATATTTCTTGTTTTTTATCTTTTATTCAGAAAATGTTCATCTTTAGTCTATATAATGTATCTATGTATACATATAACATCATGGGAAAGGTAGGTATTATTAATATTACCAGCCAACTTACCACCTACGTGTAATTATGGTACGAGATATCTTTTCTATGCTTACAAGACATTCGGGATAGTGTCATATGAGTTTCATAAAAAAAAAAATAATATAATAATAATTGATACTTGAGTCGCCATCTATTGAAATCCGGTGAACACTGGCCGGAACGTCCAAAAACAAAAGTAGTTCCCGGTTCTCTCACCGCTTGCCTCTAGTTTCCGTCGCGACAGTCAGTCTAGCGTGGTTCTCCTTTCCAAGCAGGGAACCCGCTAGCTCAAAATTCTTTTCTCTTCATTATTTAATTAACTGTGAGTGTCTCATAACTAATAATTCTGTGTAAATATGTGAAACGTTTTGCCTTTGTATATATAAAACAATTGTGTGTTCTTCAATAAACTTTTTGTGCCTCTAACCTGATATTTTTCACTTACAACCTACAAACATTCTCATATAACATCACCCAACGAAATCCCTGAGAAAGTTTCTGGAATCTACCGGGGGGGATCCGTTACAATAGGTAGCATATCTCTTCACTACTGAATTGGGGTAGATCGTCGATGGCCTGGAGGAAGAGTATCGGCTTCATGCACAAAAGGAGCGAGGTTCGATGACAGGTGCTGAAAAAACTCCGCTTTCACGATACAATCTTAAAAATTATATTAAATTAATTTATCTTAGATCTTTTAAATTCTTCTTCTTCTCTCAGCCCACTCTCGTCCACTCCTAGAGGTTGGGCTCTTCCATTTTATTCCACGTCATTCGATTCTGTGCCATTTGCATCTAGTTGACCCCAGCATGTAAATAACTTGTGTTTTTTTGTAAATTTTGTTGCTCATTTGATTTTGTCCGTCAACGAATGTGTTATGATTAAATAAAAATTTGATGTAGTTAATTTTTTTGAGATATGAACAAACTTAAGTTTTTGTGTATCAAATAATACTAAATCAACCGCAAATAATAAAAAGACGCTACATCTATTTTAATTAATTAGAGAGTTTTTGAAATAAAAAAAAAAATCAGAAATATGAAAACGGTTGACGAGCGGTATAATAAATGCCACACCTTGTAGTATTATTTTCATTTTAAATACACCAAGTACCTAAGAATAAAACAAAGATAAACATGGCCAGTTCATCTTAATTTGTCAAAAAGCATCATAAATCATCTTATCTGACTGCTTTGTTAAGGGTTTTGTAGGTAAAAAATGGAAATTGCTTCTTTTGAAGAAAAAGAGCTGAAATAAAATTATTTAAATATTTTGAAAGCTTAAATTTCACAGCATAAAAAATATGTAGGTACCTATTCATATTTTATGAAAACTTGTTGCTAATATCCTGACGGTGGAGTGTATTGGCAATTGAGTGTAAGATAGATGGACTTTTTATTTTTATTTTTTATTTCTATTGAACATAATCATGAATACAGATATAACAATACATAGACTATTTAAAAAAAAACTAAAATCTAAACATCCTCCTTATAGAGATAAGTCTCGTGTAAAGGAGGGTTGTTGTATATTGTAGTATATTGAAGACTTTCTCTTATGCTCGAATATCTTAGAAGTCTGGAGACTTTCCTCAAAGTTGTTTCCAATAATGAAAACGAAATAGGTTGGATTAACAATTTAATAAAGAATTTGAGCTTGGTAAGTTCTCAGATAAAAAAAGCCTGCCCAGTTTTAGCCTACAGACTTTAAAATTTTAAGTGCCATGTTAGTACAAGTTTTCGCAAAACTTTTCAAAAGTGATTTCTTTTATCATGATCGTGTATTTCGTAATGAAATAAGTAGCTTTCATTTCAATCACTTACTACGTAAATGTTTAGATAATAGTTTTCCATGATTGTAAACATAGGCATAAATTTGTTTGGTGCCATGAACTCACTAGATACTCTTTGACCAGCACCCTTAAGACAGTCAAAAAAACATAAAGGGCATCAGGCATCAAAAAACAAATCATCAAACATCATTAAAAGGACCTCAAATAAATGCGTCGTCAACTTCTATCTGAAACCTTCCTGATTTCCCTCACCTTACAAACTCTGAGAGGCTGTATATTCCAAAATATTTTCATATTCTGTTCCTGCATATATCAATATCAAGAATGTTCTTAGTATTCGCAATATACTTACTTAGTTTTTTAGCATTACTAAAATACATTTAAATAAAAATATAGAATAAAATGAGACAATCCCTCAAACTTAAACAAAATCTTACATTAGTATGCCATACATATTCTCTGTCATAAATTTAACATATATATATTTATGTAATAGGTTAAAACCTAACTCTAGTGTTCTGAGGGTGACGTAGATATGTAGATAATATTGTTTATGTAGTATTATCAAGTGGCGTTAACCCTCCATTTTACTATTTTTGACATAAACACACATGTTGTGACAGATAGATGATTATATCAGTCTTCACTGAAAATGCAGTATCTCAGTTTTATTTGGTGAAATTAGAAAACAACTAGTTTTTTTTTATTTACTAATTGTTTCTATCAAATTTTAAAATATTTTATAATTTTAATTTAACTATTAAAAAAATTGAATGCATTTGTAATTGTCCCAAATTTGAAATATAAAACAATTATGTGAGTTCCAATTGTAGGTATTAATATTTGTCACAAATTTTATCCACTAGTTCATTTGTTTTGAAATTTGTAATTTTTAATTAGGTAGTTTAAAAATAATTTAATAATAATTGTTGAATGTGTTTTCTGTGAATGGTTTAATATCTAAGAGTCTGTCAAGCAATCTCAGAAAACTGGGAGTAGATGACAGACTCAAATACAGCATGCCGTAGAAGGCCGTACTTCTATCGTCCACCAGGATAGTAAGAAGGTTTTTGTCCCTGTAGCTCTGTAAGTGATCTCCCATGATTGTACTATTTCATAGAACATCATGGAAGAATCAACTCGAATAATGATGGGGTTCTACATTTTGAATATAAATTTATTTTAATATTTTACGGTTTTTGTTAATTAATGTTATATATTTAAATTTTATTGTTAATCTTATATTATGTTCAAAATGTAGATTCTAATATTGTTTTGTTAAATAAATGAGATATGAGACAATAATAATAATAATCATCTGGACAATTTATTGAGCGCCGTTTTGTGGTAAAAACCACCGCAAGGGTGCATTTTCAGTTTTTTTTTTACTTACTTATTGTTATTTATCAAATTTTAGCATGTTTTTTTAAATTTACTGTAACTATTAAAAAAATTAAATGCATTTCTAATTGTCACAAATTTGAAATATGAAACAATTATGTGAGTTCCAATTGTAGGTATTATTATTTGTCACAAATTTTATCCACGAAATCATTTGTTTTTAAATTTGTAATTTTTTATTAGTTTGAAAGTAATTTAACACATAAAAAACGATTATCTTTATAAAACTATTGAAACCAAAAACACTGTATAAAAATGTTGCTATTTTGAATCACTATAAGATAACATTTTAATTTTTAAAAATGAGACGTCAGAGGTTTCAGGCAGCCACTACGGGCGCCATCCACCGACACATTAACGCTCAAAAAACAATTATCTTTATAAAACTATTGAAACTAAAAACTTTGTTACTTTGAAATTTTGTTATTTTGAATCATTATATTTTATAATAGTGTAGTAGTAGATTTTTTTTCTACTACTAAAAAAAGTTTTTTTTTTCAGGTACAACATTCTGAAACATCACGAATCTTGTCAAAATTTCAGACGACAATATTTTTGATTTACATAATCGTATGGGTGCAGAGACTCTAGACTTCCAAAATCGGACGGAATACCATTTTTTAAAATCATATCTTTGTTGATACATACATACATAGTACAGACTTACGTTGTAGCCAAAATATAAATCATTGTACCTTGTCACTCTTTTGCATAATGTAATATCATTGTATAATGGGGGTACCTCGGTACAATGACAGCTGAAATTTTGTATTCTGAAAGCGTCCAGCAAAGCTTTACTATTATTTTTATGTGTGATTTTTGAAGGACGATGTATATTTATTTACATTGTACCATTACGATGATAAGCTTACTATACAACGATAATGTTTTTATTTTACTAATGTAATCAATGTTGATGATCAATGGAATTTCTTGGAAGATGTTGAGATTGTGTTAATTTGAAGAAATTGTGCCACGAATTCGCCATAAATTTATTGGTAACATTTGATTCAAATTATGTTTATATTTAATTGTTCATTAATAATTAGATTAATTTAATGAATATAGGTTTTATAATTTAATATTAAAACAGTGTTTAGTTTACACAAATGATATAGTATTAAGTCAATTAACAATGACTAAATACTAATCGCCGATTGCTTTCGCCTTGCGGCATCTTCAGGGCAAGAATTGGATGATCTTAGGGTTGGATGAGACACAAGGACAATGTTGGGGTATTGCAATCAGTATGTATGAGTCGTTAATTTAATGGTTTGGAAATAATGGAAATTGATAAATGTACCTATATCTAATAAGGTGGACATTATGTTTTAATGTCCAAATTCCTGCATTTTCACTATTATTTCATGTTGGCTGGAAGAAATCGCATATGCGATAAGCCCACCTTTTGGTAGTTTATTGGAACAAAAAACATGTACACATTATATATATTATATTGATGCCAATAAAGCTTTATTTATTTTTTATTTATTTATTATTAGATATAAGAACCCCCTCTAAAAATTCCTTGTGTTCCATCCAACCCAAAGACTATAAATGATGTAGGTTAGTTTGTTCTATTAGATATTTAGTTTTAATTAACTCTTGTCCTGAACATGCCGCAAGGCGAAAGCGCTCAGCAATAAGTATTAAGTCATTGATCATTGACTAAATACAATATCATATGTGTGAAAATTAAACAGTGTTATATAAGAATGAATTTCACAACGTTACCGCTCCTTCTTTAAATTTAAAAATGTAAACGAAAACAATGATAATTTGTTTGTTTAATTTATTTGTCATAAATAAAACTACCATCTGTTTAAAAATTGAAATTCATTGCACTGGTAAAAACAATATTCATAGATATGTATATCTCATTCATTTCCTTCAACACAACAGTCAAAGCAGCGTTAGTAGAGTAAAATATTACGGAAATTCCGATTTTCAGCTACACATTTACAGTGCTACATAATAAATACTTGTACTAATTCAAGCTTGCCTATTCGAAGGTAAAATGACTTAGTTTATCGCAGTCGCGTCCTATTATTGTAGCACACAAGCAGTTCTACGATTGCTACGAATTATAATAATACATGTACTTTTATTTAGCGTATCTGCTACGCTCCGTAGAGCATCGCGACGACCGACGACGACGCCTGGCGTAGGTGTAGCTGTAGAGGTATATAGATACCTACTATAGCTTACAAGTCTGCAATGCAGTTAAGTTCTGATATATTTAACAAGCTACGTATTATTACTACTGCCTACTAGTTAAAGTTAACCTGGTATTGCTCAGTGAATAAAAGTCAAATTGAAAAAAAAATATCCCGTGAATATTCGTAAATAAATAGAATAAAATAGATTGCCGCTAGCTTTATAGAAGACTTTGAGGCTCTCAATCCAAAAACTTTTAATTTTAATATTTTATTTATATGTATTTATTTCTATTGTAAATATTTTTAACGCTCTTAAAAATCGATCATGAAAAAAAACCCATAAGTTAAAAAATATGTTAGATAAATTTAATTAAAATATATCTACAATTATTTTAGGTTTTCTTTTAAAAACAATTAATTTTCTCACAATTGACCAGAGCTCGTGCTTTGAAGGATAATTCCATTGTTTTGCATTATCTAAATATTATTTTACTTTTGCCTGACGATGAGAACGGAAGCTCTTGAAAATAAATAAAGTCAATAGTGGTATAACTATCTCTTCTTCTTCTTCGTTGTCGGTCCCTCAGTGCTGAGGATAGTGACCATAATTTGTATAGGTGTCGACAAAATGCTTCCAGCCACTTCGATCCTCCGTTTTTCGTAGCGCCTCATGCAAGGTCCCCCCCCGTTTCCCCCTTCACCTGCTCACTCCATCTCATTGGTGCGCGCCCCCTAGTTCTGTTTCCCTCCACACTTCCAGTCAAAAGAAGTCTCTCCAGGTTGTCCTCTCCGTGCGTATAAATATACATAAATATTATTTATTTTTTCTATGAAATGCAAATTTGAGGAGCTTCTCGTATTTACTGTTCACAAATATTAGAATAGTCTAAGAAAAATTACTTGTAGAAATTTTTCAGTCACGAAAAAGCTAACAAACGAACTAAAATATTAATGTGGAGCTTTTTAGCATTCGTTTCAAAACTTATTTACCGAATTTAAGTTTATCGAAATCATGATTGTTCAGAATATAGGTACATAAACATTTTAACTAATTGTTTGAAAATACGAGGAACTTTATTTCCAGTAAGAAGCTTGTTATTCCGGAATATTACGAATTAAATAATTCAAAAAAAGTTCTAAAAAATATTATACCTACCAATTTGTGCATTAATACTTATTATGTTTTCGAACTGTTTAACTGCAGTGGATTGACTATAATTATGCCCTGCTTTCACAATGCAAGCATATTATTGATTCTTATAGGTACTTACATACCTAAAACATTTTTGAGAAAATTAATCTGGGTGTTTTTTTTATCTGAATGCACTCCAAAACGATTTCCCACTTATTACATTTATCCTTATGTAAAATAATTCGACAAAGATAAAACATGGGATTAGAACCTTGGATCTCTCATTGAAAGTTTAAGAGTCGAGATTTTTTTTTTTATAAAAGATATATCTGGGCTTTGTTATAAACCCAAATACAACTTTATACACCTTCCACAGTAAGCTTAAAGCTTGTGTCGTGAAAGGGGAGTTTGCCGGCACCTGGGATCGAACCGCGGACCCCTTGTTCAAGTTGATTTTTTTGAAGTGTGATTACTTATTGTGTGTTAAATGTAAATGTGTTTAGTGCATTGTATATTTGTGTTGTGTTAGAACCCATAATACAAGATTCATATCTTAATTTGGGACTAGCTCGATCTGTGTGAATTGTCTATACATGTTATGTTATGTTAATGTTATTTGAGCGATTTATCTATCATTAAAGAATTAAATAATCTCTTATTAGTGGGGTAGCCATCAATTTAACTGCACGAAATAATATGATACATGCAGGTAACACGAGTAGGTATGTTTATAATTTTCAATAAGAAATTAAACGATATTCTCACATTTTTAACACTTATTTATTTTCCAGCGGTGATGCATGCAATCCATCCTGAATAAATATTTTTATTACAATTACATACAACCAAATAATAATTATATTAATGTAAAAGACAGAGATGTTCCGCCCACACATGAAAAAGTGCGGCAATATCCGTTGTACGCTATCTAATGGAATTCTATATTTCGTATTATCTTCTACAATTATTTTGTCTTTTATACTTCACTAGAGTAATAGGCAGTACTAAATCGTTTCACCTGCCATCTGACTTGTATGTAATGTTCGTAGGCTATAGATGTATTCTTAGTATTATTTTCTACAACCATTGTTCCAGAGATCGGCTAATATTGGTTATCGTTCGTTATCGTGCGACGTTAAATAATATTTCATTAATTTTTCGTTACTTTAATTTTTACAATACTAACGCTCGTGCCGTATCCCAAGTGGTGTAGGCAGAGAGAACGAAACTTACATAGATATTTCATTATTATGTATTTCTATCACCTCTTCTACCTTCATACATTTTCTCAAACACGCATGTAGATTTCTCTTTCTCTACTTAACGAACAGTCGTCATAAAGAACTTGATCTACGTGATTCGAACAAGTAAGTCAGCGCTTTCTGACACCCCTGCTTTTAGACAAATACATACATCATCTTCATCATCCATAGATTCCACATGTCTTACACACATTCTATCCACAGTACTCCTATTGCATTTGCTCATTCTTCTTAGATCCTCCTTCCTCACTATAGCACGCAACGTTTTACCAACCATTCTTCTCAGCAACTGTAACTCCACTGCATTTATTCCATTTTCGTCCTTCTGAAGGTAAAGGTTAGTTCCAATAAAATATTTTAATTGGAACATCCTTTTTTAAGTTACATGAAGTTAGAAACATAATAATGTTTTCTTCACTGAAAGAAAGAAAGAGAAATGTTTTGTTTTTAGACATCGACACATTGAATTACATACATAGTGATTCAAAAAACGTAATCCGTTCGTGAGCCGCACCTTTTCAAACCCCTGCATCATACAATACCGCTACCCTTTTCATCGCTCCTATATTATTTACTTACCTGCTTCCACATCGCATCGTCGTCGGTCATGTCGTTACCTCCTTTTACCAAATTAACGACCATAGATAAAAGTTTCAGCGCCTTACATCTTCTATGTACTACTTCAAAAGTACTAATAATAATAATAATAGTAATGGTGGTAGATGTAATAAGTCATCCGTGTAATGTACCTACATACAGCGCCACTGTCGCAATGAAATGTACTAATGTTGTTATAGTGATGGGAAATATTTCTTTTCTTTGAATACTCGAAAAACTGCGAATGCGTATATATCGACTGTCCAAATCCATAACTCGACAAGTAGGTAGGTACTTATGTCTTATATTGAAGAAATCACCGTTTTTGTAATTTTGTTATACATATTTATATATTATGCTTAAAAAACACAACAGAGAGTGAATTTTTTTGCTTTATAATAATCGCACCGTTAAAGAAATACATTGTTTCAGTTCCGTTAAATATATAAACAATATCGAAATGTTTGTTTGTGGAATTGAAAATGGGTACAATTTTATTTTCATAACTAAATATTTAATGAATAAAGGGAACTGTGTATTTAAATACTTATTTGTTTACAGAATTAGAATTGTGGCGCTGATTGTGCGTATTGCCAACATCAACATTTTCGAATTTCGCAACTTGTAGAACTGGAAGATCGATATATTATAATATGTCAGTATGCAATCTATATTTTTAAATGGGTGTTTATTGGCTTTTTGGCTTTTTTAACTTGGGTATGATAAATTTATTCAGCCGGATCAACGATTTTACTGTGTTTTGTTTTGTCCTTATATGAGCGATTACTTTTACGTTATCATTCAGTGATAATCTTCCGTAATCGTGTGACGACTAATGTATTATTTTTGTTAGCGAATAAGTTGAACTAATAATAAGGAATAATAACAATAATAAATATAACAAAAATAACTTCCCATCACTAGTAAACGTGAATAATAAATTTTCTTAGTCCATCCTATTCAGTTAGAACAATGTAACATTCTTATTACTTATCTATGGTGGCATTATCGTTATTGTTGTTAGGGAATTTGTGTTGCATGTTAATAAATTATTTAAAACGTTTCGAGGTACTATATTCATACGTACATTATACAGTCCCGCAGATGTGTTCATTATAGCTGTAACGCCACTGGTGATTATCAGATATTTTTTTTAGCTTACTGAACAGTATTTTAAGAACATAATATATCATAAAATCTACCTATTGAGCATGAGCCCGTGCCAAGGCACACTGCATCAGTTTTTAACTTTAATTTGTTTCAGCGCAGCGATGGTTGTATCCATTACTCTATGTATCACAAGAATTGACTTTTAATATTTTTTCACATATTGTTTTATTTAGTTCTGTAATACAAAACATTATGAAAAAAGCTTTTATCAATCAAAGCCTTCAACAAGAACGACAATAGTTCCATCTAACTGATGACTCTTCCTCACCTTTGTTGAACTTTTCAAATAAATACATAGATTTTATTTAATTCTCATCCTTCAAGATCCTACACACATGTTGAATGCTGATGTGATTTGCCTTTAGTTGCCCGGATTTATTTTTTATTTAAGCCATGATTCTTTCTATATGTACCTACTTATTACGATAATGCCTCTCACTGCGTTGTAATTAAATAAGGTAATATTTTCGATGTATTCCCTTAAATAGATTATATTTTTTGTACACCCGACAAAATATTGGTCTACCGCTCTTTTCCGTAAATTTTTGAGTTTACTGTAAAAGGCTGATGTTCGAAAACTTAATACATTTTACATTTTTAATTCAGTGATGAGATTTACATCCATCCTGAATATTTTATTTTTTTATTGGGACGTAGAAGACAACTTGCATGTTTATTACATGCAGCTGACCTGCTGGCTACCCCACATTTGCGATAAGCCGTAATGGTAGAGTAGTAGTAGTAGTACTTTTTTGAACTGAAGATATGATACGAAATATTGCAGAAAAATTTCTTCCAAGGCTCTTCATTTACCAATGATATGAATAAGTTTGATTAAATAGATAAATCTTGCAATGATTCACACAAACAATTGACCATCCGACAAATGCGTGTCTCACACACGCATTCTAAGAAAGACTTTAAGTCACATACTTTTACAAACATCGCAATCTGTGACTCTGTACATAATTTGAAGACCAAGTTTATAGTGACCATAAGAAGAATAAATGAATAGCATATTCATCTCAATGGCATGAAAAGCTCTTTTATGTAAGCCATGTTTCCTGTTTGTTCCCGAATGTAGTCATGAATTGATTTTTTCATAGGTTCTCATAGAGTCTATTCCAGCTGGTGGATCCAGCAACGTCAATAGTCTTTTTGTAGAAATAAAACTTACTTGCTCTATGGATCTCGTCCAGCATATTGGTGAATGTTTTTGCTAAGCACAGACTTCTATTCATCGAAAACAGAGCTCAGAAAGTGATAAAGGCAGTGATATGTTATAACATATCACTGGATTAAGGTGGCAAATTATTTACATCACAATTAAAATCGCAAATAAACAAATACACAACAAAAATAACAGATATTTCTAAATATTTCAGAATACATTACTACATTTTCTCATTCGAAATTTTGGAGAAAGAGAGACAAAAAAAAACACAACAACAATAATAATAATAATAAAAACAAAATAAGGACAAAAGTATTAGCTGGAAAGAGGAAGGAGGGGAGACAGAGCAAGACAGAAAAACGCATATAGGTATATTATATATAAAAAAAAAACAACACTGAGAGCGTGGAGGTAAAATGAAACTTTTTTGGTTTCCTTTTTCATTTCTTCTTTCCAATATTGTCTCCTTCCTTTGCCACCATTGATAAGGGTGCTTCTGTTACTTCGTAAGGAAATTGGTTTGAGCAAAGTCCGGAAAATGGAAATAGCAAAAAGTTAATGATTTCCTCTAATTTTCAACGCAACCTACTCACCACCTTGGAAAGTGTGCTTCGAGAGCTTTTATCCATACTTATGTATTATATTGAATGATATTCGAAACAACGGTTAAATTTCTTTTGAATCTACTCAGTGTAGTTATAAAGCTTTATTTTCTTGGAAATAAACTTAATTAATTCGGCGAATGACGTTCCGGCGTAATTAATATAACTTTTCAGATTTATTTTTATAACACGTGCAGTAAAGTCAATAAAAAGTAATTTTGAGTTACAAACATTTCTGAAGTAGGTATTCGAATTTGATATTGTGGAACATAAAAATAATAAATAAATAAAAATTTATTCGTCTATATCATCACGGTTTTTCCCACAAGTGGTGTAGCCAGCTGACCGACCACATGTAATAAACTTACATATAAATTGTTTTCTACGTGCCAATTAAATAAAATAAGACATTTAAAGACAATGACGACTAATTCAAAGTAAGTTTGTTTTTTTAATTCAAAATTGTTAAATGTCTTATTTGTGATGTCCTTGGAATGCGTGTTTTTACAGGAAAATTGAAAATTTACAAAAAAGTGAAAGACATTTTTTAATAATACATAATTTATTCGACAAATAAACGCATTATATCAAAGAAAAAATATAAATAAAATTGAATATGTCGCAGAAGCATTACTAGGTTGCTGCTTATACTTGCTTGCTGCTTAAAAGGAACAACATAAAATAATAAAGTTTTTGAATAATTATTGACATAAAGATCTACAAATAAATTAATTATGAATGTTTTTTAATCAATGCATGTTATAAACTTGCAGATAGTTCTTTCGGAGCCAAAATTTGAATTCTTATTATCTTTTATCATCCATAAAGCATTAGTTAAGTACTTAGAATCATCAGGCAGCATCACTCCAGGTTGATGCAAAGGGATAATAGAATGAGGCATGATGGTCACGACTCTCATAATTGGGGAACTGTCTGAGATGATGAAAGTTTATATTGCATTTAATGATTAAGGAGGTTGTAAGTCGTTGAAGTTTGCTCACAGTATTTTGCCAAGTGAGAAAATTCGTAAGAACTTATGAAGCAAAAACTTTGGAAAGTTATTACTTGAATGGAGTGAAATTATGTTACGAACCTCCCCCGATTTTTACGAAGTTACCCTATTTTATGTATATTTAGACTTTCGACGGCAATTTTTCAGTAGTAGCAGCGTCCCGAAGTCGACGACAAACGACGTTTCTTTTGTGAATCATTGTTATTAGATTTTTTTTAAGAAAAATAATGATTTTTGAAAAATTGCTTGAAAGTGTTTATGAGTTTTTGGTTATAAAAGGTGAGTGTTGACAAACTTAGACAATTTTTTTTTAGCAGAAACTTGTGGTTACAGCCATTGTAACATATTAAAGTATATATTTTGAAGCTTTCTGAGAGATTCTAAAAAAGTAAACATTTATTTATTTATTTATTTATTTATTAAATAAACGGCTAATGCCTTTTACAAACATAAAATATATTTAAATTTTATTAAAATATCTACGCCGAGAAACATATTTTTTTACTTTATATTTTTACAAATGTTGACATTTCATTCACTCAGTTACCCTACATGGTTTCTTTCGAAAGTATCGGAAAGAAATCAACTTTTTACATTTAAATGTGTTAGTCATAAGTCTTTTACAAGGTTATTTGGAATATATCGCAACCTAGCGATAAATTTGTCTCGTGTACATTGAATTGTATAATAATGATAATTTTGTAATGATTGATGTTATAATCAATGTACTACAGTAAAGAATAAAAATAAAATCATCATTACTACTACCACGCCACTTCACTTGCAAGGTAGGCAGAAAGAATCAAGCACCGCTAATCCTATCTCTGCATAAACTTTCCGCTTCTTTCATTGTCATAAAACTCCTTATGCGTGTTCTGCTATTCAATGTGCTCATCACGTGACCATCCTGTAGGATCAGGTTTTTATTTGATTTTGCCATTTGCTCCTCAGCTTCTACCTTAAAAAATATATATAGATGAGTCAATGGGGTTTCATCATCATTATCATCGCCCCCAACGCTCCTCTCGGGAGCACAGGGAAGAAACCAGCCTCTTCCATTCACAACACACAACATTCCCTGCGCTCTGATATCGTTGTCATAGGAACGGTTAATTGTGAAAGAGGGACGCTAGGGCTGACGGAACCCTCGCGGACGAAAGAACAATTTCATAGTAATTCAATAGAGGTTGATATGGGGGGGGTAGAGAGAGATGGTGAAAGAATGGTTTTGGTTGAGGATAAAATATATAAAATATTATGCCAAAAATGCCAGCGGCTGAGACTCTACTGGGCTACTCACAGCACTCCAGGAGTTAAAACAATAAAAAAAAATGGTCTCAATTAAATATATAGTGAGGCTATATAAATAAGAGACGACAAGTTATTTGTAAATAGATGAGCGAATGTATAAAAGGCAAATTTAAATTTCAAACAAACATTTTAATCAAAATAAAAATTGCTTACCACTATTACAAACACTCAAAAACAAGGCTAGACAATACTACGACTTACTCACTACCCCGTATTGTCTGTGCACACGTAATTATCCCCATTAAAAATAATTAACACACTTGATAACTAGTTCAATTAAGAAACGAAGCACTTTCAAAATAAATTAATTTTCACTTTACGCTGACGAGCAAACGGATCCCACGTTGAGGGGGCCTCAAGCATGAAAATGCTTAAAGGCAAAACAAGTTGAAGAAGGCGCCCCTGGGCGCAGTGCTGGTAGGGCGAAGCCCTACGTCCGAGGCTTCTGGAGGCAATTACCAGCCTACACAGGTGCAGAGTTGGCTCGTCATGACTTCAGGAGGAGAATATCTCGACTCAACTGAAGCCCAATGACTAGAGACACTTGTCTCTCTGAAGGTCAGCTGATGAGTGATGGCAGGAGCGATCCTTATACCAAGGACGCCTGTTTACGACTCACTGCTCGCTACTACTCACTGATAACGACTGTTCACCACTGATGGCTGATGGAGACTCTCCCTTCTTTCAAGGACATCTCTCTACTACCCTTGAGTGGGGGTAGGGGGTTGGTCAAGTACACCTACTATGGTGTGATGCATCTACGTGCAGCGCCGTGATTGGCTACTCACAGCACCAATACACGCCCTCATAGACTCCATTGTTTCACGGGTCCGCATGGACCGTTATTCCAAGAATTATGGAAATAACAAAATAATTATTTATAAATAAATTTGATATTGTTAAGCGTCCAATGCACTGATTTATAATTATTCACATATGTATAATTAAAGTGTCTCTTTCACTGATATTATATTTAAAACAATATTTCTTGTGTCCTTTATCACTGTTCTTTATCAAAGCGTCTTTTCGCACAACACAAAATAACACACCTTATTCTATTACATATGTCACAATACAACCCTTTAGGTAGATAATTAAATACTCAAACTACGTATGTTACAATAAAATTAAAATTCATACCTAAAGAGTCGTTTACATAATTCAAAATATATCATCGATATCAAAACTCAATAGATCGAAGCGTAGGTATAAAAAATCCAACCAAGCAGATACTAAATAATTACAATACGCAGACATTCTAGAATCTTCATAAAATAATTTGATACATAATGAATGCGCCTTAATCTTTTGTCAATATTATTCTCTTTATATATTTTGTTGCTATGCAGGTACAAATATAAATAAACAATAATATTTTGAATGCAGTTACGAAGATTAGTAAACAATTAAGAACAATATTAACGCAGGTACCTTTTAAGTGCAGGGATATTTTTAATGTTCGGATTTTCAGAGTTCTCATGAACTGCATTGTTTATTTCGGTATTTCAGTACCACTTTCTACATAACAATTATTATTTTAATGATAACTTTTCGGCACAATACCTACTATACCGGGCATAACAAGGTTTAAAAAAAGTGCAATATTATAATCCTTGTCACAGGACATGTTGTTATCATTTTGAGTGTTTTTAGTGTACTTATTTAGCCATTGAGGAAACGTTTGATTAATTTAAATTATTATTAGAAATAATATAATATCCTTTGTAGGTATCTTGGTCCTGTACAGATGTGTGGCTAAATCCTCGCTAGTAACTTCATAGATCTTTGTATATCTAGGTACCTACCTTATTAATCTACATACCACGATGCATTACGTAGTATGTCCAAATTATAAGTTATTCGTAGAAATTTCTAAAATACCAGCTTCTCAATCTCAATTTTCAATGGAACAAATTATTATGATCACTATACAAGACGTTGGATGATATTTTGTTCTTTGCTTTTGTGGTGCATAGGTAACGTTCATGGCTTTATGTAAAAAATGGGCTTTTTCAAATTGTCTTAGATCGGAGTGATATATGTATGTGTAAGAAATATTTCATAATATGTAGGTATATTTTCGATTTAGTACCAAAAAATCAAGATTCGTATCTAAGTTTGGGATTAGCTCAATCTGTGTGAATTGTTTATATAAAAATTTGTTATGTTACATCGTCCCTCTTCTAACTCACTGTCATATCTGATATTTTTGGCGAAATCAAGTTATGATCATCAATGTGTATTTATATGTGCCCTGCATGTTCTCACTGAAGATCACACCTGTAACTGTTACCGTTATCCTGGAATAGCCTTCTGAATTGTTGTCGTATTTACGAATTATTCTAAATAAAATGTGTTGTATCTATCTACTAATTCCTCAAATTTCATCACTAAAATGATTCAGAGATTTATAAGAATAGGTACAAATAAAATAATGTTATATATTTACACTGTACCATAACATAACTAGGTGAGACGAAAATATGCACGGCAAAACACAAAAAACGCTCTCCTGAACAATTTACATTTAGACAGATACGACTGTTAGTCAGAAGAGTTGTCATTGTCCCACAAAGACGTAATTATATTTTGAGTTCCAAGACGAAGGTACCTACACATGCCCAATTCATAGAATAAGTAGATATCTTAAGAAACTTGACATCTACAAAACAAAATAATGATATATAGCCTGTCTAGTGTCTAAGTGCGTCAAATAAAATTTTAATATAACTCTAATGTTGTCTTAAGTATATTCTTAGCAACAACTCTTTGTATATTTTTTTACCAACTCTCAAAACATAATTTCAAATTTCCGAGCACATTCTTGCGGTGCTTATTCACAAAATGTCGCGGTGAAAGTTATCTAGATTCAGCTTCAAAATATTCTGATTGTAACTAAAATAATACTATATTATGTATTAAGAGACCTATTATATTTCAAAACCTCACAAGTACGGAATACAATACATTATTGCTTTAATAATAATAAATAATACATACAGATCCCACATATTATTATTTCGTAGATTGTTATACAAATTATTTAATTTTCATGATACGACGTATCTCTCTTTGACAGTATGAAGCTTTATAATATATAATACCTTGTTCTATGTTTCATGATTTCCGCTGAACTTTCAGTAGCAGCAGTACATAGATATTTGTACTATTATTATTATATGTCGGATCATAGTAGAGTTAGGCAACGTAGCTACGACGGCGATGATGATGCCATCGCTACGAACTAACAAGGTTCTACATTCTACTATTACGACTTTGTACAAGGCTTTAAATTTACCAAAGGCTTCACAGGAATATGAATATAATGGTATTATATTACTAGACATTATACCCCCGTGATCTTTACTGAGAATTTTAAACGTTATTTCTAATTGCGAGATTGCTTACACGAGCTTCAATATGCTTTTTAATTAATATCTATATTATTTCTAATTATACCTATAACTTAATTCCAAGGACGCTCTTAAGTTTTTTCTATGTAGGCAACACAGTTTTTTTTGCAAATTTGGTTGATCTTATCACGAATATTAGTTGGAAGTTAGAAGATATTATTGCATTTCAGCGATAAACTCACCCTCTGTAATTGAATTTTAAAACTGATAGGTATTTTTATGATACTTTACTTTGATTTGAAATATTGTAACCAATGTACGGGGAAAAATAAAATAAATAAATAATATATCTTCCTTTTTTACTTTTTAAAAACTTTTAGGCTATTTAATAGTTCTTAATTTTCTCATTATGACATAGGAATTTAAGAAAGTTTTGTTATTTCTTGACACTTGTTTGATAATAAATTTAAATTTGAAAAAAAAAAAAAATTGTTAATTTTTCCCTTCCGAATATCTTCAATTGTCCTGCGAATTTAGAAAATAATTGACTTCGACAATCAATTTTATCAGTTGTTAGCTTCTTTGAAATTTTTTCATAATATTCTTCTCTACTTGAATACATCTCGTCCCCTTCCCATCTATTAGTACGCTCGTGCTTAATCTTGAAGTAAACGATATTACTTAATTGTTAAATTTATCAGAATTAATTAAATAAACTAGATTATTAAATAGAATGGAAACAATATGTAGTATGTACAAGTACATTTCTTATAAAATTTGATTAATTACAAATATTGACGAAATGATCAGTATCAATACTTACATCTCAGAACACGTGTAAATAATAAACAATAAACCAATATAGTATTTATGTTAATATGTATTGAAAGAATATTCTATTTCTATATTTCTTTGAAGTAATTAGTACACATTTTAACATAATTATATAAGTTTATTGTCTAGGACTTATTCGCAGAACTGTCTGTTATAGACATCTTGGAAAATAAAATTATATCAGAATTATGCAAAATTGGTAACGTACGACAATACACACTTTCACTAAATCTTTCGAACGTCTGAAAATACCCTTTTTAACAATAGGTACACGGTATACAGAAGAACTAAAATAGAGCGTTTAAAATGTGGGAAGAAAACATAAAATTATAATGAAAACTGGGTCAATTTAAACAAGTAGTGTTAAATTAAAATAACTAATCAGTAAAAATAATTGAAAATATTAAGTAATTTATAAATAATTAAAACACTGTTATATTTTCACTATACATATTTATTTAAACGTTTTCGCCCACTTCAATGGGCGTTCTCAAGTGTTGATGAGTTTTCACAGTGTTAACACAAACACCCTTAAACAATTAAAAATATTCAATTAAATAAACACAATTGGAATTTATTATTACACAAAATAAAAATTACTATCAAATTTACACAAAGCTACCACACACCAGCGGGTCGAATCTAGAAGTAGTGATATCTACTTTTTTTGTATTTTTTTTTAATTGATTCTCTGCATCCGACGAACGCAGCTCTGCCTCCCTTAGGTCCCTGGTCATTGTGGACATCCAGGTGGTCACTGGTTTGCCTGGTTTTCTGGGTCCTACTTCTGTGATCGTTGTTTTTTTTATCATACTTTATTGTTATAGTCTCAAAATTTGTCCGTACTCTTACATTGATCATTAAAATATTATTTTGTTCTTGAAATTTGAGTGACTCAAAGGTAACTGCAATTCTGAAAGGAACATTCCATAAAGGCAAAAAAGTCTAAGAAATTTCACTAAATATTACTATCACACAAAACAAACAGATAAATTTATTATTATAGATTATCGCGGACAACTTTCATTTGATTTGATACAATATGGAGTTCCACTGGGGTAGGATTACCAACCCATACTAACAAAATTATAATATATGTTTTATTATACATATCCATGTACAAATATATATTATTTTGTCATTTTATATATAACTATATGTTATATTGTGATGAACAAGATATCTACCAGTAGTTAAACCTTTGATATTTTGTAATATAACTAAAAAAAACAATAATTCGTGCCATGATTCGACTAATGGCTGAAAAAAAATTAACATAATTTCATATTCTTTTGCTGAAAATCGTGTCCAAAGAATAATCTATATAAGTGTACCAATTGCATCTCCCACGCGTGAAGAAGCAAATGGATTTACTATATTTATCTATTTTTACCCTTTCGCAATGCCCCAAACGGAGTTGGCAGAATGTATGGAACGCCATAAACCTAAATCTTATTTCGCTTCCTCTACATTTGTACGATTTCTCATACATGTACCTATGCTTATTTCTCTTTCTCAACACGCGGCCGTCTTTAAAAAAATATCCATGTGATCAAACTACATAACTACATGGTTCTGGTACATCCACACAATCACACACACCCTTTTTTAGACAGATGCATCACCTTCGTCTTCCTTTCACGATTGCTTCATCATCCATTCGCTCCACATGTGCGTCATCGTCAGAAATTTACATGTAATCTATCCACAACATTCTTCTTCTTCTTCAACATTTTGTATTATCTTACTTAAGTTGTAATTGGCTTGAATTTTGTACAATTATTGTTTTGTTTAATATGTTATATTTATAATAAGCTGTAACTTTAAGATTGAAATAAATAAATAAATAAAACACTAATTTATTTATTTATTTATTTATTTTATTATCTGCTTATTACTATTATCTGACTACTACTATTACTATTACTACTGCTAACGACTAGTATCCGCTTATTCTTCTAATATTATCATTAAATGAATACATGACACTTGGTACTTGGAATGTTACGGTAAAGACTGGAAGACAGTAAGTAAATTATTTTCGAGGACCCTTCTTTTTGTTTCTGAATTTGAAAAAGACATTACTTGCTAAAACTTAGTATTGGTAACAAATATAATATACAATAGAAAAGAAAATAAATACAATTTACGAGTCACGCCAAATCAAAAATGATTTGTCGGCGTGTTCTCTTACAGGTTCAAAATATAACTACATAACGAAAAAAAAAATTATATCAATCTATATAACTAACAATTAAACAATTAATTACTAGTTATAAATAAATCAACACTTTATCAACCAAAGGTCACTATACGAGTATAGTGAAATAATTTGTTAACTTTGAAATAAAATTATATTTTGTAATAATCAAAGTGATGAATGTCTTACAAATTATGTTTCATGAATGACCTGACTATTACAGTACATTCCAAAACTTACAGTGCACTCTAAAAAAATGGGAGGCCTTTTCTATATCGGGAGCTTCACAAGGTTTTTCGTTCATTATTATTATTATTATTTTGAGGAGTACCTACCTACATACTAATTTGAGCATTGTTTGAACAATTTCTTTGTAAAAGAACTTGTTCTAAATACAATAAGAAGATAGATAAAGCTCCATTATATTATATATATATTACTGTTTAATAATATTATTGATATAAGTCGTGTTCATATTAAACAGTTTATGTAAAGAAGTATGTACATTTCAAGTAGGAAACGGATATGTCGACGCCTGATTGTGAAATTAGTCAGATAACTAAATGGCTAAGCGCTTATTAATACCTATGCCGGCATTCAATTGAATGACTCTCGTCATCGTCTCGGTGAATGAGGCGCAAATCGTTCGATATTCTGCCTGATCAAACCTAGCTCAATTGTTGATTTGACACTGCAGTTGTAGAATTAGATCTGTGTACAAAGCATCTTTGCAACGACTCCAGTTCAGTGACCCTCAAACAGTGACCCTCGAGTTCACTGACCTGTAGACTATGAAAAAAATCTGAAGACCTCTACTCTCAAACTTGATATTATCAACAACTCATTAATGTGAAAAATTAAGTGTATTAAATCTGAAATGTATTTTTCACAATGTAAATGTACAAACCCTCGAACAATGTATATAAATAATGAAAGCCAACTGTAGATGATGAATGTTATTTCATCGAAATGTCTTGGTAAGCCCTCTGCCAGTAGGTATGGCGACGACACACAAGTGAAGTTTACCCAGAAACCTATTGTTACTGCATATAGTTTACTGCGGGAAAGCATCCAAAAAACTCTATCCACACATTCAAACAAACAAATATCCAAAAATACATTTTGTAAAGCACCCTTTTCCTATAAGCCTTTCAGACTGCCCACTATGGCATCTTCGGTGTGGACAAGATTTGATATGTGTATAATTTCCTTCAATTTCGCAGCAGAATTGATAAATGTTATCATACTCAATCCAGCAAGACCTATCATTACCTTAGTGCAGAACTATTCTAAGTTCAAACTTTGATTAAACTGAGTTAAGTATTTAGAAATAAGAAATTATAACAACTGATACGAAATAATTTAATGAATCGGAGTACATAATTAGATTTGTTTATTATAATTAAAAATTAATATTTTTAAAATATTTTTATTTTTAATACAAAAACGAAAGTTTAATACCTACAGCTCCTTTGAAAAATCACACTTAAATACTATGAATAGTTTTGCATTAAGGTAACGCTATGTTAGTTATTCGATTGAATGCCGGCAATAAAACCGCCTAGCCATTCCGTAAACTGACTAATTCTACCATGTTGCATTGACAGAAATACATACATCCTTATTATATTACGACAAAATTCATGCGTAGGTAGGAACTCGGTACTTGTGAGTGTGTAGTACATACCTATACCTACATAACAATATAATATTGTGTTGTTTCAGTAAGTAGGTACAGTAGGAGTCCTTTATCCGTTCTTATCAAAGCTCCCGTATCATGCGGGTATTTATATTTATACACTGTTAGTATTACATTATCTACACAGTATAAAATAATATAAAGAACTAAATTTATTTCGTACATTCATTCGACAATTTATATTCAATTCTCTCAGTGCATAATATACTAATTATTTATTCACTTTTATATGGCAGAACCTTCTAAATGTTAATCAAAAAAAATTAAATAACAATTCGACAGACGAATATAGTAAAATTCAGTTTGTAGATGCAGGCACATAAATTGATGAAAAATAAAATTATACCTGCCATTATTTTGAATAAAACTTAATATTATATTTCTAAGTAAAAAAATTATAAGATCAACAAAGAAAAATAATAAATTAGTCAGTTAGATTAATTTTTTATTATAATAAATAATAATCATAATTTTTTTAATTATTTTTATTTTATTATGATAACAAAATTAATTAGAAACTTTTTTTATTATGATTATAAAATTTATAAGAAACTTGTAAATTCACCGTAGATGTACTATAATTTCATTTGTTTAACATGAACTTCCACAAAGTGGCGTCGGATGAAAACATTGGTTTTATTTATAGAATCGTCGAATCAAAACGTGTAGCACTGCTATGAATATATTGTATACCTACCTACTTGTTATATAAAATTTTTACTATGGTTTAACAAAGACACTAATTATCTTTATAAATTAGTCGACCGGTGTGGCGCAGAGGTAATGCTCTTGCCTTTGAGTCATGAGGTCCCGGGTTCGATTCCCGGCCAGGGCAAAATAAAGAATGACCTTTTTCAAACTGTCCTGGGTCTGGGTGTTACATGTATAAGTGTTTAGTGCATTGTATATATGTAGGTATGTGTATCGTCGCGTTAGTACCCATAAAACAAGATTCACTCTCAGTTTGGGAATAGCTCGATCTGTGTAAATTGTCTATGCATGTTATGTTATGTTGTAATATAATTTAGATAAAAATTTCAATTCGGAAGACTGTTCGATCCCAGGTGTCGACATACTCCCCTTTCACGACTCAAGTTTTTAGCTTACTGTGAAAGGTGTATAAGTTTGTATTTGGATTTATAACAAAACCCAGATATATCTTTTAAAAAAAATCTTCGATTCAGCGATAAGGTTTGCCACCTAACTTGAATGTATTTTGTTTAAGATGTTCACTACATTTAGTTAGTCCGCTAGCTACCCCATTGTGGAAGACGCTTTAAGTTTATATTATGTTCGTATAAAAGTATAATAATATACATAAACAATGAATGCTTGAGTTAATAAATTTATCTTTTCTCGAACAATATAATACAATATAGCTACCATAAAGCGATGTGTAGAGTACCTACGTTTATTCGTAATCAGAAACAAAATGCACATTTAAATCAAGCGTATTAATCAAGTCTAGTATGAGAATAGAGTTATCTTCGATTTAACTTAAGTCTTACTCATTACCGATTAGAATATTGTTGCTGGCTGGTCGAACTAGCAGCCGATATTGTATTGGACTTAATAATTGTTCCTGCGCCATTTAGACGGGAGATCTTGATCAATACGAGATCTGAAAAACCATGGTATACCTACAATAAAAAATTTATACTTCTAAGGTTTCTCGATTGGTGGACTTAAGATTTAGGAGATAGGTGGAATTGGTGAACGTTTTCCACGGACACTGAAGGTGATTACTTGAGTCAGTCTTAGCCAGATCTTAAACGCTGGAATGCCTTTCTTACTATTTTCGCACAATGTTACATTATTTTAACATGGTTCTCCAATTCGAGATATCTGATTCGTTTCCTCATTACTGTAGTGCAACTTCTAAATATTTTTTTACCAAAATTACAAAATTTTATCAATGCAAATTTTGTACACAATTTTTGAAATATTTAATGATGGTTTCTGGTCACAGACCTCCAGAAATTCATATATCATATAAAATAAAATAAATAACTTACTTACTTACTTACTGCTAGCCTTCATCTCTCCACTGCTGGATATAGGCCTCTTCAAAACTTTTCCACATTTTCCTATCTCAAGCAACACGATACCACTGTTTCTCCATCATCTGGACAATATTATCCACCCATCTTTTTTGGGGTCTTCCTACGCTTCTATTGTCCTCCCATGGTCTCCATACAAGAATTCTGGAAGCCCATCTGCCATTCTCTCGTCTTACCACATGACCAGCCTATTGCCATTTCAGCTTGGAGATTTTATCAACAACGTCAACAACTTTTGTCTTTTGTCGGATAGTTTCATTTTTTATTTTGTTTCTCTGTGTATAATAGTAAATAATAATAATAAAAATCTCAAATAAATAACTAATAGTGGATAATCTCCCTAAATATGTTTAATCGTCATATTATCTAATATATAAAATTCTCGTGTCACGGTATTTGTTATCATACTCCTCCAAAACGGCTAGACCGATTTTGATGAAATATTGTGTGCTTAACGGGTAGGTTTGAGAATCGGCCATCATCTATTTTTTATATCCTTAAAAGTTAAGGGTGGTTCACCCCGATTTTTTTTATTTTATTTATTGGTCACTTATTTATTTTTATTTTTTATGATGGGGCATTAAAAAATATATACAGCCCTAAATTTTCACCCTTCTAACATCAACCTTTATTTTAATTAGCGATATTAGCAGATATATGGCAAAACAACATTTGCCGGGTCAGCTAGTTTTGTTATATAAATTGGCTTGTTGATTTTGTTTCATGTTCCGCAATAACGATAAAAACCTTAATAGGTATTCAAAAAAATCTGAGCAGCGCAAAGCTCAATTTCTGAGTAGTGATGTGTCACTTAGCCAGACATAAAATCTCGGATAAAAGTTATTCCGTAATAGTGGATACGGTTTATAAAATATTGTAGAGAATAATATTATAATACAAAGTAAGAGAGTTGTTGATTAATGAAATTCAAACTGACATCTGTATGTATTTATTTATGTTTATCTCCATGTATTGTTTTATGTCTGTGTAAGTATGTAGGTTGGTATATAAACAGATAAGCTCGTGTGAGTAATGGTTGATGCTACGCAAAAAATATCAAAACATCTCTGGATGTTTTCTGGCATTTGATCTTGATCAGCAGTTCTTTTGTTTTTTGTTGTTCGTTCGTTTTGTTTTGTGCTTCTCTCAACGTTGTGTGTATATATTGTGAGTGTTTGAAATGTCGTAGAATGATTGGGATGACAGTCTTTTTGTGAGATCTTTTTAAAGAGCCAACTGTTTGACGAATTGCCTGCGGATTAAGACAATAGCTGTTGAATTAGGTGTAACTTAACACTTGAAAATGTTTTAATAATAAACTTTATTGTACAAATAACTAAAACAAAATTAATAAGCAGTTATAAGATGACAACATGGTATATACAAATAATTTTGCACAATGGGCGAATTCATCGCAGAGGCATGATATCTTTCATCTTAATATGTTAGAAAGAAAATTTTTACTAGGTAGTTATTGTAGAAAAATAAGGAATTGGTTTTGAATAAAGAGATTATAAGCATTAAAGTGATTATTTTAAAACAAACACATTCAACACCTTGAATTCAGCAATCAGGTTTGTCACACATCCTATTTTTTTTTTGCTGGCATGGATAGGACAACTTGACTGACATTTATTACATGTAGTTAGTCTGCTAGCTACCCCACCCGTGGGATATGCCTTAATGGTATGGTGTTATAGATTTTAAACTAAGAAATGTGGAACAAGGTGCTTTTAAACTTAAATGTAATTGGTTGAAATTAAATTAGTTTTTAAAAACAATTGAAATATTTATTTAACCATAAAAGTTCGTCTCAAATTACATGAAACACCTTCTCAAAGCGGATACAGCTGAATATTAAAATAAATTTATTGATTATTCTCGTACAATATTGTGGTTTTGAAATAAACTTTCTACATTAGAAATTCCTAGGAACATTGACAAAAATACCGATCACTTGTATTTTTCATTTTTGATCTCAAGCAATTGATTTCACTATCAACAACAGGATTAATGATCATCCGGTGTCTTTGTTATCAACATATTGTTTCAAGTTTTTCAGTGGTAAAGTGAAAAGAATTATTTAAAATGTTACGAAAGATTATTAAAACTCTGAAACGATGAGCTCAGTTGTATCTAAAATGCTCGCAATATATTTTTATTTCAATTTTTCAGTTAAAATGAAATAAAAAAAAACAAGTGTTATTTTTACTTTATTGTTGATTATTGAGAGAGATGTCTTTCGTCTTATAAGGATATTGTCAATCTGATTAAAAACTACAACAATTTATTGCTTGTTGTTTATTGTTGAATTGTTTTGTATTATACTTTATTTTGTAATTTTTTTATTATGTTAGGTATTATGCGTTACTTTTTTTTTTTTTTTTTTTTACGCGGCGGCAGAATTGCCATCCACACTTCTCAGCATTATACAACCAGATAAGTCTCCATATGATCAGTCATGGTCACACAAAAACTTAACAGTCTAATGCCGGGAAAAATTCACCTATCCAGATATACAGGATATCAAAGGATTAGGCTCAAAACGCGGGATCAAAATACCAGCATTTTGCCTGAAATATCTGTGTTCAAAAACTTTTTTACAATATTACAAGTGTTTATTATAATAGATTTTTGAATTTTAATATACAAATTAACCGGTAAATCTAATTTTTGTAAATTATTTATTAAAGATTTCGGAGTTACCCCTGTAGCTGACATGACTAAAGGTAATTATATAAACGGATCTAGAATGCCAAATATTTTTTATTTCTCCTGCTAGTTCTGTATATTTACGTATTTTTTCTGCGACGGTTGTTTGTATATTATGTGTATTTGGAACAGCGATGTCTATTAGGGACGTTATTTTATTACGTTTATCATGTAATACTAAATCGGGTCTATTATGATGTATTTGTCTACCTGTTATTATGGTTTTATCATAATAGAGCCTGTAATTTTGATTTTCTAAAACCCGTTCCGGGTTGTATTTATAATAAGGTATTACTATTTGTGAGTTTAAAAGATTATGTTTAATTGCTAAATTTTGATGAATTATTTTTGCGACATGATTATGTCTATTGGTATACTCAGTTTGAGCGAGAGTGGAACAACCCGAAACTATGTGTTGAATTGTTTCCGGTTGGGCCAGACATTTCCTACACGAATCTTATCGTATTAATAATTATGTTTCATTGTTTTTATTGTTGGTTTTAATTGCTTCTTACTTACTTACTTTTTGTATGGCCCGGTGTTAAAAAATCTTAACCCATGTGGGCTGCGTCGTGTCCTCTACAGTCTTGGCGCTGACAGCCAGTTCACCGCCTTAACTGCTTAAATTTTTTATACTGTGGTAATTTAGGGGGATTTTTTGTGGTCTGTATTGTATTTAATATTGGTTTTTGTTATATATATATATTGTGTTGAGTGTTTGTTCTTTGCAAAAATAAATGAATAAGTAAATAAATAAATAAACTATATCCATATATATTTTAACAAGTTTCATTGAAATTTTTTACTCTTTTTGCAGCTTTTAATCAGATTGAAAATATTTTCATGAGACGAAAGACGTCTCTCTAAAATTATAATCAATATAGTGCAAAAATAATTTGATTTCATTTTTAAAATCTTCTACCCAAACATCGACACATTAAATAGAATGAAATGAAATAACTTGCAATCGCGAAACGAAGGGCTATTAACATATGATTTTGAACGAATTGAATTACTCTATCGTGCAAAGAATCGAAAAATACTTGATGAATGAAATTCCTGATAGAAATAATATTCGATCTCACAAAACTGTGTAATAAAAAGTAATCGGTTTGACACATTATCTAGATATATTGACATCAATCCTATTACTTTTGTGAGATGGGTCAGTATTTTTAAACTGTTTCATCCTTGTACTATAGGTATGAAGGCTCTTACAATCATAGAATAACAACTGCTATTTCGACCATTTTCGTTCGTATTTATAATCACATAAAACACAAACAAAGTTAAGCTTTATTCCGAATTAATAATATCTGACTTAATTTATTGCCAGTTGTCTATTAGTTTATGTGAATTCTAAACATACTGTTATGAAACAAAAGCGGCGGATTGAACAATTAACAACAATTTTTTAATCGAATTCAACGTTTTCGTGTTTAGAATTTTAAAAATATTTTAAATATTTGTGAAAATATAAAATTTATACTGTTTTTCATTTCACATACGTTTATAATATTTATACCACAAACACGCCTAGCGCTTTCACCAACGAATTGGCATCAGTATTTAACTAAAACTAAGAGATTTATCATCTTTATACATAAAACCTATAAGTTAGTTACATATATCTATTGGTCCCCCAATCTTTTTCATAAGTTTTCGAGTGTCCTGTAAAAGGCAGGTGTTCGAAAAAATAAAGACATTTCACACCTTAATAAATTCAGTGATGAGATTTGTCACCCATGCTAGATGTTTTATTTTTGATGGCACGGAGAGGACAGTTTGCATGTTTCTTATATGCAACTGATCTGCTGGCTACCCTACGTGTGGGATAAGTCGTGATAGTATAGATATTTCTCAGACTCACCATGACTTGTAAACCAGGACTAAATTTGTCATAGTAAACTACGGTTAATTAACTTAGGCAAAATAATAATATGCATTATTTTGTTTGAATTACTTCGTCTCTTTCCGTACTCACCATTTCCACATTGTGCTCCTTTAGTTTACACAAATAAGTTTGTATTTAACATCAAGTCGACCCTTTTTATTTTTCATGTCAAAACATCCAGAAGTTAGTAAATTATTGAAGTCATGAATATTTATTTTTTTATTTAATCATCAATAATTATTCCATTCTCAGGTTTATATATTAATTTCATATCAACAGCTCACTACAGGCAAAATATAAGCATTGAAACAAACAATGCAAACAAAAAAAGGTATCAATATATCGCCCTATTTATAAGTGTACACAAATTAAAAATTCATATTAAGTTTGAAGCCCATAAGGTTGTCAGATTTTAATAAAAGAATAGTAAAATGATAAAAAAAAACTACCACATTAGACAATAAAAAACAATCTAAAGAAGAATAACAGTTATCTGTTCTTACAATATGAATAATTAGTCAGTATATTTTTATAAACAATCCAGATTAACAGCTGTCATTAACTACATTAACCTAACCTACCTATTTGTCCAACACACAGAATAAAAACATGAATCAGTGTCAAAAACATGACTAGTAAACCCAGGCTTAATATGTCATAGTAAGTCATGGTTAGTAAACCCTGGCTAAATATGCATTTTGTTTTTAAGTCTCTTCTATTAATAATAATAAAAGAAGTAGTAAGTACTTGTTATATTTGATATTGATTGATTGTCCCTCGCTGCGTCAGTTTTGTGATTGCTAAACGGATATTCGACTCGAAAGAAGTGTCATCATCAATAATTTTATCAAAAAAAAAACATTATAGGATGACATTGATGTATCCAAATAAGTAAACTATCAAACTTTTTTATGCGAGTACTAGCATTTTAGCCTGGCGTAGTATCAAGAATTTAAATATAACAACAAAATTGTAACATGTAAAGAGATGTAGCCATCCCTAGAATATGTTGGAAGATATCGCAATCTAGCTATAAACTCGCCCTCTTTACATTGATTTGTATAAATGATAATTTTATGACACTGGATATTAAAACCGATATACCTACAGTTAAGAATAAAAATTAATAAATAAAAGCCATTTGAACGCAGCTACGTGTGTGAAGATATCAAGAATATAAATTCTCAACACATACATCATCTGCGCAGCCAATATATTTGCAAACTCCTTTTGATAGGAAACACAAAAGGTGCTCCGATGCTAGCGAATCGGCTAAGGTTTGGTTAAAGTGCACTTTACCAATGGTATGTTAATTTTTATGGTTGGTAAAACGTTGCGTGATAGAGTGAGGAATGAGGATATTAGAAGAATGAGTGGATGCAAGAGGAGTGTTGTGGATAGAATTCGTGTAAATAAATTGAGATGGTTTGGTCATGTGGAACGAATGAAAGAGGAAAGAATGACAAAGAGGATATACTTGGCTGAAAGGAGGGGTGTGAGGAAGCGCGGGCGTCCGAGAACTACATGGCTTGAACATGTAGATCAAATTCTCAAGGACGGCCGTGTTGTGAGTAAAAGAAACCGACGTGCGTGCATGAGAAATTGTATGACTGTAGAGGAAGCGAAAGAAGTATGTAAGGACAGATCTAATTGGCGTTCCGTTCTCTCTGCCTACCCCACTTGGGATACGGCGTGAGGAAATAGATAGATAGATAGATGTTAATTTTTATTTTATTGCACTTTGAAACATTTTTTTAAAATTGTTTTTTAACATTTCAACCTATTATCTAGTCTAACTTTATTTTGAATAGAAATAATTTTTATTTTAACCCCTTCAGACCCTGTGTGCAGAATTATGCACATAACAAAATAAAACCTTTTAAATTCCTTATTCGATATATTTTACTTTATTGCCATCTCTCTAGGCATTAAACAAACTATTTAAATTATTTGAAAATCATACCACTAGCAGGTATATATAATTATTATCATACATGTGTTTTAATTTAAACATTTGGTCAATAATTAGACAATCTTTTTTTCCATTAACAATAATTCAGGTCTTAAGGGGTTAACGTCCTTAATGGGCCAAGTAAAATATTTTTGGAATCATGTTTTCCAAAACTATAATTTTTTATATAACATCATTGTATTTTAAAGTTATAATACTTACATTTTGACAATAAGACAGAGATGGGTATTTACATTTCAAGAAGTCTTACGGTTCTGAAAGACTTAAAAGGTAATTATAATTATAAGACATGATTTTACAAAATCTACTGATAAAACTGGCAATTGATGACACAGAAAAAACAAACATACATCCGAACATCCAAACAAACTAAAATATTTACTTGGAGATATCTGTAAAAAAATATGTTAGTGAGGGTTGGCCGGTGTATGTTTGCAACTGATGACAGTTTGTAAGCTCAGCTCGGGGTAAAAAAATGATTTGTTTATTTTTGTTGAAAGTGATGGAAGAAAAGGTCGTTTGAAAAGGTGATGTTTGTCGTGTTGTTTAACATAGAGTGTCCTTTGAAAATTTGACATGAATAATTTGTAGTCACTTTGATAGATTTTTTTAATCATTTTTTCAATAAGTTTATACCATTTCTTTTCTGTAAGTTTTCGAGTCTCAAAAATCAGATATTCATGAAACATACATATTTTAAATAGATATATTTTTTTTAATCGTTGAGTGGAGATTTATTTTCTTGAACTCTACTACTACTACAACTATACCATCACGGCATATCCCACAAGTGGGGTAGCCAGCAGACCAACTGCATGTAAGAAACATGCAAACTGTCCTCTTCATGCCAATATAAAATCAAGACATTCAGGATGGGTGGCAAACCTCATCGCTGAATTTAAGATGTACAATGTCTTAGTTTTTTCGAACACCTGCCTTTTACAGGACACTCGAAACCTTACGGGGAAGAGTGGGAGATCAATTCTTTACCGGGTGCTCCATGGGATTTTAGAACTCCATGTTCATATATAGAATAAAACCACAATTGGTTTGAGTTTTACTTAAAATATTTTAATGAGTCGTGACCTGGTTTCGACTTATAAAGTCATTGTCAAACAAATGTTTAGTTTAAGGAGTGGGAAACCAATTCTTTGCTGTGTCCTCAATGGAATAAAATAATTATGATAATACAAAATTATTGCCTAGACAATTGCTGTTTTAGTGTGTATACATAATTTCTAAAAATAATATTATTTTTCTATAAGTATAATTATATGTACAAGAGATATAATAATAAATTATATAATTCGCCATGTCTCACTTAATTCTCCCATCCATTGATAATCTTCTTAACGGATCGTTAATTTTTTGTATGACAAAATAACATCGTATTATAATAACGAAAATGACTTGAAGACGCCCCGGAAAGAATAACGGATATAAACGATATTTTAATAATTGTAAAAGATAAGAAAATCATGTAGATGATGATGATTCTGGATGATTTTATTTTGACGCCGTTTAACAGTCCCTAGACCGTCTCAAAGGTGCTGGTGAAGAGTGGAGTTTTCAATTTGCCTTTGAAGCTGGTGACAGTCTGATTGTCTCTCAATGGCGATTAGGTAGGCGATTCCACGTAACCTGTCTCACAACACTAAAAGCCCTCTCATAGAAGTAAAATTTACCGGCTCTTTTGGGTTATAGGATTAAATAAGTAGAGTTGGTAGAGTTCGTTATATTATCAAATAAGTAGAATGTAAAAAAAAGAGTTGAAAAAAAACTTTTTGATTTCAGTGATGAGAATTGACATCCATCCTGAATGTCTTGATTTTTCGTTGACACATTTAAAGAGGATATGTTTTTTTAATACATGCATAGATGGTATAGCATAGATTGAATAAAAATTCCAAGGTACGCGCAATTCCTCACAAAAAATAAACTACATTGCGTTTTAATAATTTTCGAATGGTTTAGGGTGTTCTGTCTAAAGCTCTATAGCGTAAATCATTTAATTATTATTTTATTAACATATTCTGAATTTCAAATTTTTATAGCTTTTATACATATTTTTGCCTTTGTTACTTTGTTCTGTGTTCTACGGAGGCCTATCGACAATTTTGAGTATCTGAATTGATAGATAGATTTTTTATGTGCTTCCTGCTTGAGAATGATTTTGAGTGAGATAACTCAAAGAACAACATATTTATGCAGGTATTGGAATTTGCTTATATTTTTTGGAAACAGTAATCGTGTGCAAGTATAATAGAAGTGGATCACATTTTATATCTACACCATCACGATATATTCCACGTGAGGGGTAGTAAATATGCAAGTTGTCTTTTCCATGCCAATAAAATTCACGACACTCAGGATGGGGGGCATACTTTATCACTGAAATGAAAATCAGAGCTTTTTCTGAAAAATACAAATGAACGAAACAATTTTTTCTCTCTGATGTTATATTCCACATCGTAATGATATTATTAAAATAAATATCAAGTACTTTGTGTGTGTAGAAGGCAGCAATGTACTACTTGTGTGAGGGTGGTGTAGGTGGAGTAGATGGCGGCATTTAATGGGCTGTGTATTGAATAAGTGAACATTAAAATAGAATTATTACATAGGTAAGTTGCCACAAAAATAATATTATTAACATTATTATAATGGTAAAACAACTTTTACCCCTTTTCGTTTCTACTTTTGCCGTCAATGCTCCTCAGAGAAACACAAGATAAAAATAAGTCTCATCCATGCAAGCTTTGGGCGTGAACAATTGGCGTCGACAGGTGATGGAAAGAAAGGAGTGGAGACGACTTCTTGAGGAGGTCAGGACGCACACCGGGTTATAGCGCCAATGATGATGATGATTCAGATCAGTTATTTCGCAAAAACAGGATAGCTTTCTTAAAGTATATTCACTCTATTCTGTAAGAATTTGAGTTGTCCTGTTAAAGGCAGATGTTTCAAAAAATGAAAATATCTTACATTCAGCAATAAGATTTGCCACCCATACGGTTGTTGGCGCAGAGAGGACAGTTTTTATGTTTATTGCATGTGGCTTGTCTGCTGGCTACTCCACTTGTAAGATGTGCGTGATGGGATAGTAGCAGAAGTAGTAGTTTCTGAAAGAATTTTTGCTACTGAAACTGTTGATATTTTTATACAACGCGGATCAATGAAGTCTCTGCTTGCCACGAAATTCCTTATACTTAAATAACACGAGTCTTGGAGCACTATATTGTGCCAAAGGGTTTTTCAAGCTATCAAAAATCTTGTATTTAAAACTATATTACATATTTTCGAAGAACTTACATTGAACATTTCATATTTAAGCGACTATCTTTTTAGCTAACAATTTTTATTAAACACTTTTAGATACATAACTATACCTACTGATTTAGATACAATTTATATGTGGAAAATCGCGGACGTCCGAGAACCACGTGGCTTGATCATGTGGTTCTCGGACTTCATTCGTGTATATCTAATTTTATGAATGTAGAAGAAGCGAAAGAAGTAAGTAAGGATAGATCTATATGGCATTCCGTTCTCTCTGGCTACCCCACTAGAGATACAGAATGAGGATATAGTTAATTTAATATCACATAATATATTTTAATTGTTTCGCTCTTTTTCGATTAATATTAATGTAAATTTCTATTTGTTTAAGGTAAGTCTTCAAAATTGTCCACACAAGATTGGAATCACGTTTGATCACCCCACCCTTCAGTTTATCCTCAACTTTGGTATGTAAAACTAAGGATTGTATTTTTTTAAGTTTAAGGTGTGCTCAATAAATTTCACTCTCTTCTGGGAGATTTACTTGATGTGACCTGTAAAAGACAGGTGTGTTCATAAAACTCACGTAAATGATAAATAATGTGTACAATTCTGCGAAGAGGCATGCCACCCGTTCTGATTGTCTTATTTTTATATCATCACGAAAAGTGAAGTTGGTAGCAGACCAACTTAGCTAACAACTTGCAGGCCAGCAGGCTACCCCACTACTAAGAGCAAATTCATTTCGAATATTGACGCACTTTATAGATATAAATAAACTTATTAATAAATAATCTATTGAACTGAGCTTAAATTCTACTTCATTACATAAACTTTCAGATTATTATAATATCTATAGCTTTTATAATAATAATTCTAAGTCAAAGCTTCAGCTGTTGTGAGACCCAAAAAGCTCTAAGCTCCTTGTGACTAAAACCACACTACACCATTTGTAATACTTGGATAAGCACTCTAAGAACTCTTAGAAGAGGATTCTAATGCAAAACTATTCCTAATGGATCCTTCAAGCCTGCTTTCCTAGAAATATTAATCTAATACTCATGAAGCATGGTTTCATTCAGTTAATATTTAAATCCACATAAAGCACATAGCGTAACTTGAGATTGATTACAGACAAATGAAAACTCAAAACTTATTAAAATACCAATAAGCTATGTCGACGTATATTAAGAGAAGGGCAACAGTTAAGCAATATGTTTTTTTTCATTTTTTTTTTTAACTGAACAATAGGTATGTCTATTAAGTTCTCCTTTTTACAGAATTGGTTAAACTTGTGTAATCTCCCGGTTTTCTTGCTTAAAAAATATAAAATTAGGGAAAAAATCTTCTTAATATCTGGAACCTTTTTTTAAACTCACTCCAAGCTTTTCAAGATTAGTATAAAAAATTAATAAAATACTTTTAAGAGTTTTTGGATAAATCGCGCCTTTGCAATAAACTCGCCTTCTTTATAGTGATAGTTTTAAAAAAAATAATTGATTGCAATTAATGCATGATAAGTTATGAATAAATAAAATAAAATACCCATTTTTCATCCAATCTATTAATCTTCCGGTAAATCTACCAAATTTTTTGATTAGTATGTTTTATCATAAAGTCAGTTTACATCAATTATAATGCATAGGGCATATTAAATAACAGAAAAATAAAAATATAATACAAAGCAAAAGTACATATTATATATGTAAATATAAAAATGTAAGCATTCACAACTATTAACCTGTACTTATATACATGTATCTAAGTGAGTACTATCAACTACACTTTACACATTAAATAATAAGCAGAAAATAAATCGATCGATAAATCGTGATTTTTTATAACTTACTCAAAGATGTTCATAGCTTGGACAAAATTTATAATAATAGCCGTGATTTTGCATTGTAAATCATTTCAAAGTAAGTGAAAATCTAAAAATAAGACTAGCAAAATATATTTAATTTGAGAATGCTGGGATTATCCCAAATATATTGACAAAGTGGTAACAAGCTAGTAGTAGGTACCTATAGTTTTTGTAGGAGAAAATGTTTACTTGGCAAGTGCTCCATTGTCTATCTTAATGTATATAATATAATAAAGATATCTATAATAATTCATTATATCCTCTAAAATAATAAATTTAAAGGGATGAGAATTTAAGGAATGGGAACAAATATCTTATATCGGCGATGGAAAAACACCGGTTTTAATAAACAAACCAATTTTAATCATAATATGTAAGAGTTTTGATATCTTCAATATTCTGTAATAAAGTATTCGAGTCATTTATTTTCATTTGCATATTCGCATTTGTTCTCTAGTCCAAAGTATGAATGCAGCTCACAATGCCAGACAATGAATATATTGTGGAGTGTGCAATTGTGCATTGTTTGGTTTCAAATTTGATTGGAGAGCCTATTTAAGGTGACCATCGATACAGCCAGCTAGCTGAAAAAAATTAATGCTGAAACTATAGGACCAGAATGTCAAGTTGGTGCATTTAAATAATCTCACAGAGATAATGGCATGGATTCAGAATGAATTATTACATCTAATTTTAGATCCTACGCTAGTTAGTCCACTTATGGGATATATAATTATGATAGTTTTAGTAGTTACACATATTTTCGTATTAAAAAAGGAAGGCTATAGAAAATTATTATATGTAAAGAAGAAACCTTCGATAGCGATATACGAAAAAAGCAGATGATGCTTAATGTAGGTACATACCTATGTACGTTGTCAATTTTTTTTTGAGCAGGTATTCATTCCATCTGTATCTTTATAATTTCTATACCTTCAATACTATCACTTTATCTCTGTGAAACGCATTATTCATTAATGAAATAACATTCACTCTTCATTCAAGAATCCCACATTTTTTTTTACATTAAAACTACAGTTTTTCAACAAGTCTTTCTTTTCTGTTCCTGTCTAATGACGTTATAGTGTGGTTGTGGTATGGGATGCCAAAAATTTGGCCATGTTTCTAAAATTTCACTATAAATCATGGCGACTATGATTTAGTTATAATTATGTATGTAAATATATAACATTATTCTTAAAGTTGTGTATGTTTCAGGAAAATTATGATTTAAAAGATAATCTATCTTCATTCAAGAAAGATATTTATTTCTTTTTATCAAAATTAAAAAAAAAATGTACCTATTGCCAATGTAAGAGACCAAATAAACGTTTTTCTCAAAATAATAATGAGCGAAAGGAGTATGCATGTTCTGGTTCATCAGCCAATATGTCTCTCAGCTTAGTCCACAAGTGATAAGAGTGTGAGGGGATGAATAGATCTCATTCCGGTCCAGTCTCGTGTGTTGTGCAGCCAAGACGTTTGCTTTCCACCTGGACCACGCTGCCCCTCAATTTTCTGTATGTTGGTGCAAGCTATACTTATCTCCCCGCAGAATGTAACCCAGTTATTAGATCTCACGGAATTTAACGTCCTTTAGCAGTTGTGTATAAAATGTTTCACAAATAAATCTGCCTACAAAATAATAATCAAAATCTTTGAAAACTCTGAATAATTCATTACTCTTGCTCTGAAACCTGCATTTCTTCTATGATTTTCCACACCTTTCTGACTTGGCTTCACAGCATCCATTTCTTTCCAGAAATCTTCTGTAAATGGTCCAACTATCTTCACTGCAGACTTTATTTTTTAATCCCGTAATCTCAAAAGTCTTTCTCATGAAGTCGTAGGTAGATAAAACGTTTCCTACTCTTTTTTGTAAGTTTTCGTGTAAATTAATTAAAAAATGGTGTTCATGAAACATCACGTGTAAGACATTGAACATTTACATTTCAGCGATGAGGCATAGGCGATTTTTAAGTTATGAAAGAATTTTTGTTTTTTTTATCTTTATTAACTAAATAAATAAATAAAAAAAAAAATAGGTACCACCCATTTTAAATGTCTTATTTTTTAATTGACAAAGGGAAGAAAGTGTGCATGTTTATTGCTTGCATCTTACCTGCTGGCTTCCCCACTTCTGGGACATGGCGTGATGATAGCATAATAGTAATAATAGAATCATAACCGTGTTATAATTATTTATTCGTACAACAAAAAGTCAACTGATATCTATAAAATGGAGAAAATTATTATATTAGTATAATACATATATCTTTTCATATAAACTATTGGGAACTTGTATTAATCTTTTTTCCGGATAAAAGTTAATAGGTAAAAATCAACAACATATTAAAAGAGACAATAATATGAGAAAATATCGATGTTTTAAAGCACAAAAGACATATGTCCACATAAATTGACAGTTTCAAGAAAATAAGTGTTCAAAATTTGAGGTTCTCAAATAGCTAACTTATTTTAAATTAATTCAGAAGATGTCCTTGATGGACATGTGTTTTTTAAGAATTGATAAAGTCAGTATAAATTAATTCTCAAATATTTTATGCAACATGTTACATATTCACTGTGTCAATGTTTAGGTAGTAGAATTCTATAACGAAATAAATAAAACAAATGTCTGCCACACTTATCTGCCACCCTTCAATCTCTTCACTGGCTCAGATGTCCGGAGAGAGTTGAATTTAAAGTGTGTTTGACAGTATTTAAGGCACTTCATGCTTTGGCCCCAGAATATATCATGGAACTCTGTGGTAGACAGGCGTTAAGTCATAGACAGACAACACTTAGGTCTTGTCAAGATATAACAACTAAATTGGAGGTGACCAGTACTGTATCGAAACCAGTGTACGTGGAGCGTGCTTTTGCAATATCTGCACCTGTAGTCTGGAACAGGCTTCCACAAACGATCAGAGAAACGCAGGACATATCTCGTTTCAAGAACCAACTGAAAACTTATCTATTCAAGAAATCTCACGGAATAATTCAAGCACAACCTTAGTTAGCAAAGAGCGCCCTTGAGGTGGATTTTTTTCACAAAACGGCGCTTTACAAATCATCCAAATAATAATAAATAAATGCTTTGATCTACTATGCGATTTATTCACGAGAGAGACGTCTTTCGTTTTGTCGATTGACAATTCTTATAAGCTCATTTTTCCTAAATAATGGACATGTATCTTTTGTGCTTTCGACTATCGATATAACCTACGTAGGTACATTATGTATTAGTGAGTAAATAATATTATTAGCAATCAATAGCATTCATCTTAATCCTCAATAAAGATGAGACAACTCTCGTATGTATCTACTTATATGTAATTATTACATTACTTGTTTTATCCATAAGGGATGTGTAACATTTCAAAATATTATCTTAAAATTGAAAATCGAGAAATGCGAAAGAAATATCGATGTTAATACGGAATTTTTATTTTATTCATATCCAGTAATGACACGGGTAGAGAGGAAGCAAAAAAGAGACTATTTTTATATGTTGTGTAATTTTTTGTGCGATTTCAAGGTGAATTGGTTGTTACGGTACTTTCTTGATGTTTTGTAGCGGCTTGCCTCGATACAGGCACTCGCCTAGTGAGGTTGCTGCGGGTTATGACTGCATAGTCCTGATTAACTTGCTTGTTCCGGCACGCACGCTCAGTCACATTATCTGTTTTGGCTGCCTGTTATGCATGTTGGATTGGTGTCTTGTTGTTTTTCTTTTTTTCATTTTTTATATAACTTTTGTAATAAATGACAAACTTGTGGGCTTGGTATTATATAGCAAGGGGTTGGATAATGAGTGCGGGTTGAGTAGGATAATGCATTGTCTTTGATTTGTGATTGTGTGTATTATTTCTGTCCATGTGTTTTTTCAAATGTTTTGTAATAATAATAAATATAACAACAAAAAAACTTAACTGTTACAAAAATCTACTAACTAAACATAACTTTTTTAATTTTTTTAGCTCCTTTTTAACCAAATTTGCCCATCTTTGGATAAAGGCTCACCTCTGGTTTACTGGCCTATCTCTGGTTTCCCTTCATTACGAATACCTAAATCTTTGGTCTTTTATATTTATTATATTTACAAGTCCGATAAAGACGCCACTTATGGAAGATGTTTGGTAGGTATGTAAATAATTTATAAATTCAATATCAATTCCAGCATATAATTAGTATTCCGTGGAGCATACGACAAAGAGTAAGTATGTACTTGGTCTCCCACTATTTTTCGCAAGTTTTCGAGTATCTTGCAAAATATTTCATGTTTCACCTAATATACCTATGTAGATTCATAATTAAAATATTTCGATGGGTTACAATATCATTAAAGGAATATCCATTATCTGCATCAATCTCTTATGATCTCTTTATATATCTACGAGTATTTACGTTATTTATTTCTCATCCCTTGTTTCGAAGCTATCATGTTTCACTTCCGTTTTCCGCAACAACATCCCCCAAACCCTCCCTCTTTCATCCCCTTTTCTACTATAATTAATCAATTAATAACATTGCCAATATCATTATATTATAGTGTTCATATAATTGATCTTATAGAATCGACATTTTAAGACAAACACCGTTATTTATTATTTGCGGCGACAGTTTTGCGGAAATTTAAACTAAAAATATATTGAGAACCTCATAATTAACCTAAGTAGATTTTCATCTGCGTGAAAAAAAAAACAAAAAAAAATAATATCAATTTAAAAATAAATATTTATTGTTATTAAAGAAGGGGATTTATTTACGTAACATTTTCCGGGGCATGTGACTGTGGTGCAGCACAGACTATGCCACACTTGTTGGAGTGTCCATTGTGCCCTGTCACATGCACTATGGAGGATATTTTTGACGCATCTCCACCTGCTGTGCGTTTTGCACAGTACTGGAGATCAGTTTGATTGGTTTTTTTCTGGATTTCGACACGATAAATAAATAATAAATAATTAATATTCTTAAAACGAGAAAACATATTCTTTATTGAATTTTTTTCTTCAATCTTATTGAAGATAGCAGATTTTCTTTATTCAAAGAAATATTCTTATGGTATGAAGTAAACACTTAACTTTTTTATAAATACACACTATATTTATATTCTTCATTGAAATATTCTTCACTCGACTTATTGTTCCGATTCTATAATGATCCTTTTATGTCTACTGTTAAGCGATTTTTACGTGAAGATATTATGCAACTGTATATACATTAAAAATGATTTCTTTGTTGCACTTCGCATTGGCCGAAAACTGTTATTAAGTACATAGTACCTAATAAATGTCTACTTTTATATAAGACTGTAATTATTTTTAAATTAAGTGAAGACATCACAACTCACTTAGAATAGTGAAACGAAAACTCCTGATTGTGATTTGAATATGTAGGTACCTCACCATAATTATCTAGCCTTTATCAATATCTTTTCTTTCTTTTCTTCTTTGTTGTCGCTGTCTCAGTGTTGAGGATCGTGACCATCATTTGTATAGATGAGGACAAAATGCTTCCAGCGACTCCGATTCTCTGCTCTTCGCACCGCCTCATGCAAGGTCCCCGCTGTTGCCCTCTCCACCTGCTCACGCCATCTCGTGGTTGCGCGCGAAGTTAGATTTAACCTTGATCAATTGGCGCATTTCTTAACTTATAATAATCATAATATATTATATAATTTTATGATCGTTGTTATGATCTCATCATTAACGGTAGTAGACTCTTACAAATTGTCATGTCTGGTTATCTCCCTTTGATATATTACCGTCTTAAAAGTAGTTGTTTAATCGATACCCTACAGAAAACTGTAACAATACCTACAAAATACTAGAAGACATCAATAGAACAAACAAGTCCTGCTTCTATGGTTTTGGCGTTGCAGGACCCGTCATCTGGAAGCGACTCGTAAAAATCAATTGATAACAACGTTCAGGAGCAAGTTGAAGACATCGTTCTTCCAAAATAGTTTTCTGCGCCCTTGAGATGGATGCTCCATCGAACGGCGCTGAACGAATCATCCAACATACGTGCATACATTTATTATCTTACACTGTTTGTGTCCATCAAATACAAGCAATTTCGTATTAATGGCGTATCGTTGATGGATGTTTTATTTTATCGCAGATTTTTCCATAATACAGGTAGTCTGTTGATAAACTGCATTGAACAAACATACAGGTAGTCTTTTTCATCAACTTGTTCCTTTTCCGTCTTAACTATTACAGCACATGAAATAAGTTTCTTGACTTATAGTGTTGCAACATATTTACGGTCTTATGTAACTGTTTGTCGTGATCGGTGCTTGTCTGGTGTGGGTCCAGTTTACAATGGTGAAAGCACGAGTTTAATATTACTTTTGTATACTTGCATTAATGTGTGTCCGTTGTAGACACACTTGATTGGACGGTTGGCCAGGCCAAGTCAATATAATATGTTGTCTTTACTTTTTTATGACTATTTTATCATCTTTTTGATTGTGTCTCTAAATAAATAAATTAAATATTCACATGCCCCACAAGTTATAAAATAAAATTTAAATTTTCAATGTTCGACGAGCACTAGTAGTAAATGACAGGTATTTCTTTGATTCTTCTTCTTCTTCTTCTTCTTAGTCAGCCATCTCTCAACTGCTGGATATAGGCCTCTTCCAAACTCTTCCAATCGTTGCGGATCTGTGCCTTCTGTATCCATTTCCTTCCCGTGATTGGAGTAATGTCGTCAGTGTTGAATTAATAATCAACGGGTATTTGGTCCATTAAATCAAAGCCACGATCGGATTACAATATTTATTATTTGGAAGGAACAAGCACACAGTATAGTTTACAACAGTTTATAAGCGGATATGACCAAAAAGAAAGAAAGCTAATATGGCCGCCCCTTTTATACCTTTTTAGACGCGAGTGTTGCCCGACTGAGAAACCAGTGCGTACAGCACCCACGTCTATGGTAAATTATTAAATTTAACAGTCAGTCCATCTCTTTTGTGGTCTGCCGATGCTTCTTTTGCTACTCCATGGTCGCCATTTGAGGATTCTAGGAGTCCATCTACCGTCGTTTCGTCTCGCAACATGACCCACCCATTGCCACTTAAGTTTTGCAACACTCTTTGATTCGGCAGTCATGAAATATGCCTTTCATTCTGCGCAATGTCTTGTATTAATTTTATTGACGCAAAGAGGATGAATTGCAGGTATTTTATACTTGTGTGGCTGTAGCTTAATCTAGCGCATTCTGTCCACAACACTCTTCTTGTATTAAATGCTTACTTGCAAATGTTTATATGTACTACTACGTTTTAAACATTTCTAGCTGAATATGGTATAAAAAAGAGCGTAACAAGTACTAAAACACTACATAGTTCTTAAATGACTTTGTCTTAAATTCGATATAGAGTATTTTTCCGTCCAACATTTATTATTTGTACGTATAATAATATAACATTATAAATTATGGGTCCTATATATCTAATAGTGAATTATTTTCTTTGGGGCAAAACAAACGTATGTAAGTTATTACAACATCATCATAATGAAAGGTCCCTGGCGATTCCGTTCCCATCATCAAACATTATATGCGTAGCAGAAATAATATTTCATGTGTAGCCCTTGAATTAACGGCACTGTGAAAGACGGAACGCATCATTCTTCTAATTATAATTTATGCCGCTGTGATTTTTTATTATTTTTTCTTCCTAAATCATTCATTTATTTATTTACGTTTATTAATTAGATCATTCATTTAGATATTTCCTTTATTCATTTAGTTTATCTTTTGAGTCAATAAAGTTATCAACAAGTTTCGAATAATCTGCAATTATTTATGTGACTGGACATCGACCTCACTACAATAAGTTTAACATTGTATTGGGCAGCGCTACACTCACACGCATTGAGCTTAATCTGCATGAAACCTCCTTTCAGCCTCACAACAATTTCCAAACTTCTTTAGTTAACTTTTATATTAAGAAAAGGGCAATTGAAGAAAACTCAACGACCATCCGGAGAGCTCATAAGTCTGGGGACTTCCATTTATCCGATAAAATTTCTGCATCATAACTTTTTCCACGCGAGATGTGCCGTGGTGGGTAGGCCTGAAGAGTAGGCCGGCCAAAATTCCTAAATTTGGTCTCCATTGCCTACACTCCTTTATTAGCCCTGTAGCCGAGAGAACCAAATAGGATAACAATAAAGGCTTTTTTTTAGAATACAGGATTGAAACAAACATCTTATATTCAGCGTTACTTCCTCTAGTCAACGGGAATTGTTTATGATATCGGATTAATAGTTTTAAAGTACTTTTTAACAAGCTCATGCCCTTCTCTGTACGCGTATGTATGTGAAGAACGATTTTTGCATAAATCGAGTCACCTTTATTATATAGGAATTTTGTGTTCTTTGTTTCTTTCTTTGCCGCTCATTCATCACAGCTACGGCACACTTGATTCCAAATATTGCCGTTGTGTATCAAATGCCAATCTAAAAATAATAATAATAATAATATTCCCTCATCATATTCTCGGCAAATTGCTAATCAGAAAATATTTTGTGATATCGAATCTTCATTTTGTTCGGGATGGTCGTTAACCGCTGACATTTTGTTAATACAAAGAATAAACATGAAATATTATGGTGTAACTCAAGAATAAATTAATCTGACGCAATCATTAATATTTTTTTTAATACAACCTAACTATAAATAAAAATAACTTCAATCCAAACCACTAGGGCACTGATATACACACTTTGAAAATTAAGTAAAATTGATTTTATTTGTAAAATAATAACACAGTTAAAAATTTCACTTTAATATTTTAAAATATTTATGTTTTCTCTGAATTTAACATACGAAACTACAATAAAAATGTGTATGAAAGACAATGTCACCTTATTTAGTAGTGCCGCAAAACAAAACCTACACACGAAGTAGCTATTGGGGTTTAAAAGAGAGAAAAATAATATCTGAGCTTTCGGCATGTCGCCCGGTAGCATAATTGGAAAAACACACCTTGCGTAAAGAACGGGTTGTGGGTTCATGTCCCGCCCAGGGCACTACCGAGTAAGGTGGGATTGTCTTTTCTAAGTCTTATAATATGATAGTTTCGTTTGTCAAATTTACATATATATTATACCTATGTATAACCTCATACAATGGTTAATTGTAAAATAACATCAATCTTACGTGTTCGCCCCTACTTGTGGACAGTTCCGAGGGTGAAATATCCCATTTTATTCAAGACTCTTTACAGAGGAAAGCATGCTTGTTACATATGTACATATGGTGTTTTTTTTTCACTAGATTCTCTGCAAGTGCTAGATATGAGTCATTTTGAGGATAAAAGAAAATATTTTACGATACGTTATTACCAAAACCAAAATGATTTATATAATTCGCTGTATTTCTTCAGTTATTATCCTTCCATTTTGACACTAGATTAAAAAAAATGTTTGTTTAAAACTTTAACCTAACTGTCCTGGAGGAATAAGAAAACACATTTTAATTTTTGACCTATTTAAAAAAGTTTGTTAGCATGCCCGAAAGTTAACCAAATGCAACATAAACATAAATCTGTTAATATTATTAGCTTTCCAAAATCAATTATTTACCTATAGAAAGTTTAAGTAGTAAGTTCATGTTTTTCAATCTATCCCAATAGTATTTAATACCCAAATCACTTTGTTAATTGGTTTTTCTGTCTATCGTAGATTGTTGTTGAACTTTCCATTTTGAAAACATTTGTCGAAATGATTGGTAAAGTCGAAATTGATAAACATCCAATATTTGAGAAACATGAATTATTATTCTGTTTATTTAATTTCTAACCATCTCAATTCGGGGAAGAGTCAGGATGGTTTTGATGAATATGGGTAAATGTATAAGAAATAATACATAATTTTATTGCTAATAATTTACGTTAATTTTTTTTGTGCCCATACAGAAATTGATTGTTATTATTTATTTACCTATGATTTTTTTTGTTATTATGTAGGTATTTAATGAAGAAATAAAATATATTTAAAATAAAACACTGTATTACTTTCACTATGAATAATATTTGACTCAGAGGCCTTTCGGGTAGACACCCATCAGTGAGTTTTTATTAGAAACTGAGTTTTATTTTCAATCTATTTGAATTCTATTAAAATGAACTTTCACAAAGTTATTCCAAGTACTAAACAATCATGATTAAATGTTATACGAGTACCCATAAAAAATAAATACCTATTTGATATGTACCGATAACTGCATTAATTAATCTACTACTTCTACCACTATACCATCGTTAAATATTCCACAATTGGCGTAGTCAGCAGACTAGCTGATAAAGTATTCCTAAGTACATAAGTACTTGTTCTGAATTTCTTTACTTTAACTGGCACAATGAGAATAACTTGCATGTGTATTGAACCGCTGGCTACTCTACTTGTAGAAATAGCCGTGATGGCATAAATAAATTAATCAAACGGCTTCTAAGCCTTTTTATTTTCAATTAAAAATATTTGATCACATTTCATTGCAATTATTTATTTATTTATTTACATCAAAATACGGCGTAAGCCTTTTACATCTTAATTAACAGTATAATGTTGAGAGTCCAGAGGATGTGAATTTGCAAGTGTGAATTGCTGTAGTGTTCGGTGATAAGGATTGTTCTGTGATGTCGTTTTTATTTTTAGCTATGATTGATCCATCTTCTTGTATCCAGTCTGTCTTGTTATTTTTATTGGTAACTATAATTGATGATAGTTTACACGTGTTTTGAATTTTGAATTTCATGTCTGACATTGGATTTGTTTGTGTTGTGGTTTTAAATTAAAAAAAATATATTCTGTAATTTTATTTTTAAATTTTAATATCTTTTATATAATTTCTATTACATTGTCTTTTATGTTTTTATATCATTGAGATTTGAGTGTGTTTGTGTTGTGTTTTCAATTTTATTGTTGTGGAAATTGTTTATATATATATATATATATATATGTATCATGTAATAAGGGCTTTTTGCCGTAGAATGAATAAATAAATGAATAAATAAATGAATAATAGACATCAAACAGACACGATAATCAAAATCATTAATCAAATATAGAGTAATTAAGTTAAATTTAGAATAATTATTAATTACATAATATCAAACAGTCAAAAAATAAAATAATGCAAAACAGAAGGAGTCAATGGGAAACAAAAGGTCTACGATAAATAAATAACATTAATTATGTCAAAACAAACAAGCATGAATAATATTTCAAGAAACGAAACAACAAACCCAAACAACAACAAAAAACCAAGCTAATATGCTATGAGGAAAATTAAAATATTAACAAAATAATAAGCACGAATTAAATTATGACAAAATAGAATGGACAAAAATATTGTTTATTTTTTAAAACAAAGAAAAATGAATTCCAGGTTTTTGGTCCTTTGGTCCACATTTTTCTTTTTTAGTTATCATGTTGTGTTTTTATGTATATTTATTATAAATTTATTGAAAATTAAAATTATGTTAAGTATACAAAATTTTCAATGGCCATATAGGTACAATACATTTATTAATAAAATATTGAATGTGTACAAAAAAAACACAAGAATCAAATAAAATATAGATAAATAAAAAAAAAAACGAAAACTAATTCCATTCTAGAAAGAATCAAAAACGTTAGCATAATTTAGTTATTCATACACAATAATATTCAAACATACATTGATCTTTTTTTTTGATGATGAATACCTAGATATAATACAAAAACAAAATTTATTCAAACGCCAACTTATTCCTTGATTTATTTTTTCATAGACAGGAGATAATAACAGAAGAAAAATAATAATAGCACCTATATAGAAGAAAAATGGAAAAAGTAAATAACTCTGATATTTTCTTTATCTCTAGTACAATTTGTATGCTAATCACAATTTTATACATTTTCATCTCCCGTGAAAAATGAAAACGGATAAATTTATTTTATTGTAGTTTTGTATTTTGGTATATTTTTTTCTGGTGATGTGCGCCGACGCATTTCGCAAAGTCTAGCCTTTATATTGAGATAATTTTGGGTTACTCTGATAAAATCGCGCCTTTGCGATAAATTGCTTTCTGCTTTTTGATTCCATCTAGGTATTTAGTTTTAATAAATTTCTGAATGATTTTTTTGTATATCAATTAAAAATTAAGTATAATAATAAATTAATAATGATTTTTTTATATTATTTATTTTATTTTTAACTGTTAAATCATACATATAGGTGCATATTACAAAGTATCATAAAATTATCACTTATATACAATTCAATTAACAGAGGACGAGTTTATCATTGCAAAGCGACGTCTTCCAACTAAAGCGGTGTACAAAGTTTCCGGCAGCTTAGAACACCGTCTTTCACAATACACTGTTTAAATATAATATAAATAAAAAACTATTTGGCATAGTGTATCAAAATATATCTATGTTCAACTACACCATCACAAGTGAGGTAACCGAAAGATTAACTGAATTTTATAAACATGCACGTTGTCGTCTCCGTGCAAAAAAATAAAAATCAGGATGGGTATTGTATTTTTCAAAATGTTTTATGAACTCCTACCTTTTACAGGACTAAACTATTACGACATATCCCAAAAGTGGGGTAGCCAGCAGGTCAGCTCCATATAACAATCATGCAAGCCATTCTCTCTTTGCCAACACAAAAATAAGACATAAGTAATTAGTGGCATACCTTTTTGCTGAATCGAATAGTCAAGAAATAGTTATGAGGCTGGTGAATGTTTTTGGTACTAAACGGGTTTGAAAATTATATTATTATTTCATATAATTCAGCTGTGAGTAGATCCCGAGGAAGACCCAAGCGGAGGTGGCGCGAGGTTGTGAAGCAAGACATGAGAGACTGCGGAGCTTCCCCGGAGGACGCACAGAATAGAGCCGAGTGGCGGCGAAAGACAAAAATGGCAGACCCCACCATCATGTGGGATTAATAATTGCCCAGGGAGAGAGAGAGAGAGAATTCAGCTGTGATTTTGAAACTTATTTTGTTAGTCAATCTACACGGGATGTAAAAAAAACCAATATAAAAACTAAAGTACGAAAAAGCGTTGATATGAAAAAGTGAATACGTTGCAAAATGTAATTTTATCTAAAAGTATGTGGTTAAAAATTGGTTGTACTAAGCTTACAAAGGTTTTAATAGTGACGAACCACATTCACTCTTCAATGCACCTCTCGGAAGCACAAGATAAAAACGAGCCTTCTACATGCGAAGTAGATAAGGATGAATCTTGACAGCTGGTGTGGCGCAGGCGAAACGCACTTGCTTTTCAGTCGGGAGGTCTCGTCTTTGATTCCCGGCCGGGCCAAAACTAAAAATAGACTTTATCAAATCGTTGCGTAAGTTCTCATTATACTGCTTCTTTAAGTACCATGTCATGTCCCCCCAACGCCATCTTATCATCCTGGCATAGGCTTCTCTCGGATATTTCTTAGCGAGGACATCTGCCATCTTCCCACACCGCGACTACCCTTCAAGATGAGCTGATGTTAGCCATACTCCTTTTCCTCATCTTTATATTGAACAACAATCTCTCTATCTGTTCTAGCCCTCCGCAACACTCATTATACACGATTCATATATTAGTCAAAATATATGAGTGTATGTATGTAGGTATATGTATGTCATTTTATTCTCTCTGCCTGCCTCACTTTGGATTTGACATGAACGTATAGTATAGACAATTTATTATTTTTCATACGCATTGTATTACAGATACACATCTTTAATAGAACTATATTAAAATATTTTCAATAAATCCGTTTTCTGCCCTTTCACCATTTCCGCAATGAATCACTGAAAGAATATACCTACCTATCAACGTAAGACTATGAAAAGTTTCTTAACTGTGCCCCTACTACTGCCACTACTATTCACATTTTACGTCTCTTGATTCTATAAAAGCTCATTTCCTACCCTCTCCATCCCTTCAACTCACCCCTAAATAACAGTCTAATCTAATATGACAATCCTTTTTTTTCTTATTTCACCCTATTTGGTATGTTTTTTTTTCATTTTATTTACTTCTTATTCTCACAGAATTATCATAGGTACCTACCTACCTACTTTTATTATGTATTATCGAGAATTTATTATTTTTATTTCATTAGAATATTTTGTCAGATTTATTTACGCATTTGTGAAAGTTTTGGCAAATATTTAAATGAGCAAAAAATGTATTATACATACAAGGCCCAGCATAGTTTTTCAAGGCACGCTTCTGATATTTTTTGATGGTTTTTAGATAAGCTTTGTTTGATTTTATTCTTTACTATGCTTAAGTTTTTTACTAGAACATTTCATACTCGTGAAATGAAATGAATCATCAGACATCAGAGGCCGTAGACAAACCGCACTTTGCGATTGACTATTGGCGAACTTTTCGACAATCTACCTACAATGTACCGTGTACTTATGCATTATTGATGCGGTTACTGTCGAAAATTCGTTTGTAGTCGATCGCCAAGTGTGGTTTGCCTAGGGGGTCAGAAAATCATTTATTTAAATTTGAGAAAAACCTGTGAAATAAATTTTATTTACAAATGTAAATTACTTATATTTTTTTGAACACATTTTTCCCAGTCTTAATGTTTATATCATTTGTACGCAAGTAAAATAATTCCATATTTGGATAAATCGAAACCAATGCTTCGTTCTACAGTTGACAACGATTGACAATGACCTCATAAGTCAAAAGACGTTTCTCTTTTGCGTTGTTTTATCTATAGTAGAACGAAACTGTTGTTTCAGTTAATCAAATAGATATTTTGTATAATCAGCTTTTTTTGTTTAAATTAAAAAAAACGTTACTTAACACTTCGAAAAAATGCACAATTACAGGACATTTTTGAACTAACAGAAAAAGGAGTAAAAAAGAAACACTTTTTTAGGGGGACTTCACGGGATGCCATAATAAATAACACATGAATCAATAAAAAGGTTCTTTTATATCAATAAGTTATATTTTTATTATTTCTTGATACTAAGTATTTTTTTTCACTCAATCATTTTCTGTCATTTCTATTTTATAGAAAAAATATGAAACTCTGACGCATACAAATAATATGTACGTACCTGTAGATGTTTCCTTCAGATTTTTTTCAGGAATCCTTCAGGATACGGTATTCGGTTCATAATAAAACCTAGTAGGTTTTTACAGAATCATCTGGAATGTTCATAATCCGTCAAAAATACGTCAAAAAAACATTTGTCGGTACATAAATAATAAAATATGATAGATTCGTTTATAAAATATTGAATTTTATATTTATTCAATATCGATTTATCACATTTGTGTCAATTTTAAAAGCTCATGAGCACACAGAATAAAAAAAGTAGTTGATTAACCGACATTTTAATATAAGCATTCAAATTTTGGCTTATTTTTTTTTCGATTTTGACCCAGTTTTTTACAAGAACATAATTTTTTATCCTTGTTATTAATAATATATCTAAGTCACTTTGGTCTTACCTTTCGGCTGTCCTATAGTGAGCAGATTTACATTATATAACACATTAAATATAAACCAATCAAATTTCTCTGTTGGAGAACCTAAGCAACTTACACAATGTATGTATTATTATTATTATTGGTAAAGAATTGGCCTCCCACTTTTCTCCGTAAGTTTTCGAGTGTCCTGTAAAAGACAGGTGTTCGGAAATTTTAAGGCATTTTACATCTTAAATTCAGCGATGAGGTTTGCCACCCATCTTTAATCTCTTGATTTTATATTGGCACAGAAAGGACAAATTGCATTTTTTTTATTTTTTATATGCAGCTGGTCTAGAGTGGCAGGTTACGACCTTAAGAAATGAGAGCAATAATACAGAAGGAAATAAAAAATAACACTATGAATCCCTGTTGCCCTTTTACGTTATGCAATAAGGTTTCATCATAGTAAAAAATGTTTAATAATATATAAAAAGAAAGTAAGTAGAATAATATTATACATGCTTAGTATGACAGATTACTCTCAAGAGAGTCTCAAGGAAGCAAAAATGAAGAGAAAAGAAGTTAGGAAAAAGTAAGAAAATTGACACTCCGTGATTCACGTTTGATTTTTGCGTGGTTACGAGTGTTAAACAAAAAAACCCTTATTCACACGTTAGTGCTTATTTTCCATAGTATTCATCTCATAGTAATAATTGAAGTAAAACATATTGCCGTCAAATAGATGATTTGTAATTATTGTAATCTTATTACATTTAAGTCATTTATATTATAAGTTTGTCTGTAACACTCTTCCAAAGTTTGAAGCTAAAACTGTTTTTCAACAATGTGAAAAAAACTGATTGTCGTGAAATGATAAAATTCTCCGTTTGAAAGATTAAAAGACTCAGAATATATAAAATATGTAAGGTTTCCTTTAACATAGCAATTAAAGTAAAGCCGAGTAAAAACTTAGTCGTATGACTGTTTGGATGAATAACGTTCTAGGTTATCAAATAAAATAAAATAAATATTTAAAATTATTTTGTTTTGTGTTACTGTTGAGTAAGACTAACGCACGACCGGTTTCGCGGACTCCGAGTTCGCATCATCAAGTGCTGATCTATACTAAAACAAAATAATAGTAAATATTTTTTTTTTTATTTGATAATTTAAAATGAAGTGTTACAAAGTAAATGCCGATACAATTAATGAAAACGTTCTAGGTGCCTGAAAATTGCTATAACTGATGAAGTGGTCGATTTCATGCATCAAACCGTGAAGTTATATCGTCGATCAATTGTTGAGGATATTACTGCGACTTGAATATTAATGATTATAGCTCTCGATTTTTTACCGTGCATGTCAATAAGTGTTAAAGGCAAAATTAAGAATAAAAGAGAAAAAGTGTCGAAGCGTTGCCGACAACAAGCGACAAGCTTTAACATACATACATACACTGTATCTCTTCGAAATCTTTTCGAAAATGAATTTGGTTCTCAGCACCACTGCAACTACTGTCCCTAATGTGTCCTGAGGCGTTGTTGGAACTAAACAATCTCATCACTGATGTACAAATATAATGATGAAGCAAATAACCGGTCGAGATTTAGATATTCAACAAGGACGGATATTTGATATTACTCTTGTATCTAGTACAGTGAATTACAGAGAAAACTTAACCATTTTTCCACCTTTTCTTTTTATACATATGTGGCGACTAGCCACGCACCTACCCAATTTCACCTATATTTATTTGAATGCTTCTTTATTTAAATGTTTCTAGAAGAGAACAAAACAAAAAGTACAACAACACTCAGCTGCTAACCATCTGCCATTCAACATTATTATCCTACATTTTTAATAATCACTTTTATAATTCTTTACTCAATACATTATTCTTACAATATTTGCTAGATCCTTGCAATCCACCGGCAAAGCATTATACCACTTCACTCCTAGGTAGGAATAGTGGTTTTGCGCAAACGTTGTGTTTTTTTTTTGGTATAATATCTATAAACACATATCTATAAACACATATCTACAGTGGTGATCCCTACGATTTGAATACAAATAATTCAAAAACATTTAAAAAAATTAAAAACTAACCATCTTCCATACAACTTCATTTCTTACATTTTTAACAATCACATTTTATATTTCTTTACTTTATATAAATTATCTCAACAAAATTCAAAACGTGTTCATACAACACATATCTACGCATATCTTTACCTACTTCTTAATATCTTCACACTCGCATGTACATATAAGAAATCTAATTAAATGCATAAATATGTTTGAAATATTTTGACAACTATAGGTCAAATCAGCGCTGTAAATTAAAGAACAATATTGTTCTCTGGCGCCATCTAGTGTTCAAGTTATCAACCAGTAAATTGTCAAAAGCCTTTAAGACGGTTATAAAGATGGTTACTATTATTTGACATATTACAATAATACTAGCTATAAGAACTCATCGACCACGCGGATAATGCAGAAGTTGAGTATTCATCCCAATTCAAGCAGTAATTGGTGGTATTAGTGAACAAACATAATATGATATACCTAAATGCACTTTAACCAGCCTGAGCCGATTTGTAAGCATCGGTTTAAGGCTAAATACGGTAGTTGGATTGTTGTGTAAGGAAAATCATTGAAAAAGATATGTATGTTAACAAACCAGGGATAAGTGGAAGTGGAAAACCATGGAGAAAAAGATGGACCATAAATGCTCTAATATGAATGAAAATCTTTAAAATTGATAAGATTTTGACTGAATTTCCATAATAATATTGATTTTCTCCACTACTTTTAACATAAATTTCATAGGATTTGACATTTTTGGTAAATAAGGTTTTATAGAACTTGTCACGAAAAATATTTCCATACCCATACTTAATACATACATACGTAATTCACTCTATACAAGTCACAACAGTGACTGGCAGACATCTGGCGGACATTTTAATATCTCGCCGGATATCAGGTATTCGTACAAACGTCTGTCCATTTCATCGCTAATAGAGTTACCAGAGACAACTGAACTTGTTCTTGTTCCGCAAGTTTCATCTAGAAATAAAATAATATCCACCAATGTTCAAAAACTGAGACGAGTCTTAAAGTTTTAAATTCGTTGTTTGTCACTACTTTACTTTCGTCGCAACCGCCATTTTGTGTTTCAAAACTCAAGTATAGTCCATCCGATTTAACCCTCTGCAACTGACGTGAGGTCTGTCAGACACCACGAAATCTTTTTTTTGCAACAACGTTGCCATTTTGAGTCCTATCTTTCCGTTTCGCTCAGTAGCTTCCTAAATTCTGTTCTTTTAATCATCAGTACAGTAACGACGGCCGTCGTGAGTACATGTGTGGATCTATGTATAGCTGATGGGTGTCTGACATACCTCACGTCAGTAATAAATTATGGGTCTGTTAGACCTAACGTCAGTAAGATAGTAATTTTTTCATAGTGTCTCACATACATCAGCTCAGTAAATTCGTAGAGTCTACCCAACATCACTTCAATAAAAAAAAAAATTTCAATAAATGGAGAGCAAATTTCATTTGAGGCCTTGCTAGGGAACTTGTTCTTCCTATTATGACACAGCGTGTGTAAAATGAAAAATTGCCGAGAGAATTGCGCAATCATGACTTAGGACGAGATTTCCCAACTGCCCCTGAACAAAACGAATCTGGGACATCGTGTGAAAGAATATTGTGCAGAATTTTTACGAGTGAATTGAAAAGAAAGATTAAAGAGTGCGATTTAATTGAAAGTAAGACAAAATATACTCGTTATGCATGCAAAAAACATGTCTGCCTACAATGCTCGGCACAAATTTACCAGGACTGAGAGGACGTACTTTGAAGCCGATTTTTAGAGAAACCGCTCTAACGATTTTTCTTATTATTTTTTTACATTTTAACAAAAGTTAACAGAAAACAAATTTCTACTTACTTTTTTTATTTCATGTGTTTTTTTCATTTAATAAATTTTTATAAATTGTTCTCAAAAAAATGGTGATTTTTTATTAGCATTAATAAATATCTTGTAATTTCTAATATCTGTTTTTTTTAAACCATATTTTTTCAAATGGTGTCTGCATACATGTCAAATACTCACAAAAAACTAAAAAAATAATCAAAACTTTTTAAATAATGGCAATAATGGAACTTAAAATGAGTGTCTGTCAGACCACTCCTCAGCAGAATAATAACTAAAAAGCCACCTCAGTTGCAGAGGGTTAACACTTCATTTTATTTATTTTTTGTCAAATTTTCTTCGATTTATATTCAAGTCAATTTACTGTTTATAGATAAGTAACGCTATGGTAATAATTAATTTAATTATTTTCAATGCTTCATTAAGTATATCGTTGTACAAAAAATACATTATGTTGCGATTTTATTTTATGATTATATGAAAGAAATGCTTAACATTTTATAATAAGCAAATCTTTATTTAAAAAGATTAAAAAATATGAATAACTACACTAGAGGCATCAACAAGAACTACAAGTTCTAAAACTAATATGAATGGTGATTGCATAGTTTATTTTTAAGAATAAAATCAATATTTTAGAAAGAAAAATACCTCAAAGTACACACTGTTTGAAAATAATCTATAAACGTTTTCATAACGGAAGAATTAGGATGAACTTACTTTAATTATGATTATATATTATCCGCCATTTTGTTATCGCAATATCCACCATCTTTTGGAAACTACAAAACATGTTTAAATAACTTGTACATCACGACCATAGATCAAATTGAGTGATTGACATTAATTGATATTTTTTTGTCAAATATAACTTTAGAAGACATTTTTGACAAATTCACCTTATTTATCAGCTTCATATAAGAATATTTTTTACAAAGATTTTGTAAAGTATTATAGTTTTATTATTTATGAGTGCTTTTAATAAAGCTTTGAAAACTGTCAAACAGTTTTATTAATCCTCAAGAGTGTCGCTTAATATTTTAGTTCCTACATTATCCGTCTTTTTCATCTTTGTACTTAGGTGGGTTTTGTATGAGGTATTTAATTTTAAGTGAAGCTTTGACATTTTCATTCAAGTTCACATTTTTGAAAGTCATTTTTGTATACAATTTATAGGGGTTGCCTCGCACGTCATTTTGTTAACTTTGTTTTTAACTGTTAATTTATTTATTTATTTATTCAATCAACAGAACACTACAGACAAAACATACATATCTAATACAACCAAATATTATACAAGAAAAGAAGTACTCAATGGAATGTCCTCTTTATAAGTGTTCGAATATTGAATTAATTGATTTAATCAAAGCCCATTCGGTTGTCATACATATTAAAATAACAATAAAAATTAATGAAGTGCATACCTACTGTACACCTTAGTGCTTTATATTATAATATTTTTCTAGCTTATCTGTAAGCTTCAATTGACACCATAATGATCTATAAAAAGTAGCAATACGTCAAGCATTTAGTAAGTTTTTAGACATCGTTGTTTGGCTTTTTTTTTTAAATCTTATTGATGCATTGAGCATTTTTATTAAAAAAAACCAGGAGATAAAAAAAACTGTTGTGAACGATGAAATTTCTATGTGTAATTGCTTCAAAACTTCTTTTTTTACTCTATAACAAAAATAATATTATCGAAAAAGACTTTCGTGTAAATAAACAAGTAGGTAATGATTTTCCCACCAAAGCTATTATCCATCATCAATGAATCGCCTCCATGTACCTACATAATAGGGAATAATAAATTTGTTGAATTTGATATCTTCAAAGATTCGGAGTAGGTAGACTGTGAGGAAATGTGCTGTGAGCGGGCTTCTTCGAGGGTACATGCTTTCCATTGAGAATCCTTTGTAACTTTTATTGTCATATTCCTGTATTCATCGCCTCTAATGATAATTTTGTTGATTGTGTTTGTTTCCAGTATAATTTTTTTAAGTTTTTGTACTGTAAAGGCTGCTTAGCAGTTAAGTAACTGTGTTAGTAAATAAATATTTTTTTATTCCATATTTTAATACAATGGGCTTGTAAGTTTTCGTACCTATTTGAAACGATATCTGATAAAAAACAAATTAACACGACGTTCTTCTGAGTTAAACGCGTCTAATTGATCTCCCTCATTATCACTTATGATACCTATTTTTGATAAAGAATCCATCAGCAGAGTCGAAACGTCAAGACAAAGGATGGAAAACAATTAGACGAGGGTTACCTACCTGGAAAAACATCAAAATGAATAAATGAAGAACACGAAAGCCTGCTACAATTAATAGGTAATAACAATATTCATAACCAACTTTCTTGCTTTCAACCTCTATTAATATGTATGTTATTAGATAATTATATAAAAAAGATTTTACTATTCACAGTGGATGACCCTCTAGATAGGTATATATAGAAATATAGTATTAAAATATTTCTACTAGGAATTTACATCGACATAATAAGCTAGAGAAAAACAACTTTTTATCCGGGTTACGATTTTCTTATTATGTGAATGGAGCTTTTTAGTCCGGCGTCACATGGGAAATATTAATTAAACTGAAAAACAATCGTTATTACTCTTTGTTAATTTAGATTAAACCTAACTTTTACAAGTTAAATTCAAATATTTTGTATTTAAGTTACATTTACAACTTCACAATATAATATACACACCTTATTACTAAAAAAATACATTTATTACATATTTGACCCTGAAAATTGAGCAGTGCTCGTGCTTTGAGGGTTTAAACATATTTCATACAATTTACATCACAGAATAGCGCTGAATTGAAACAAGTATTTCTTTCTACTTCTTCTTCTTTTCGTGTCGGTCAGCATCGACAAACAATAAAAACACCAAATTCACATCTACACTCCCATTCCCTCCCAGAAAGCAACAACCTCTCTTGCAGCTCCCCCTAGGTGAGTTCGTCCCACGAATTCCTCCCAGTGACACTGTCTGGGAGCCATTCTGTTTAGAAACTACCACATCGTAACCGCCAAATTAATAAAAAAAAATTACCTAAGCTGTTTTCAAGTCTTATAAAATATATTAATTACTTAAAACATTGTTAGCTCTTTGAAAATCTTTTGCCATCTAATAAAAAAAAAATATTCAGAAAATATCCATATGGAAATACAACAATAAAAAAAAATCACCGATAAAATAAACAAAACAAATCTCGATTAGAGAACCGTGCTAACAAAATATAAAATTAATTTGAAATCTTATTGCAAGAAGTGAAAAGATTTTCCAATACTAATGCATTGTAGGTATTTATGTCCATTGACGTTCGTAGCAATATCAAAAATAGTTTTCGATTACGCCTTACTCTTCCTTGAACATTATGTTCTTAAAAAACAGAAGTTCTTAGGTTTAGATGCGATTTTCACTCATTGCAAGTCATCGTCTAAATTCATATACATAAAGAGTATTTTAACAAGCATACAAACTAGCTCAAAAATTTATAAACAGGGTTCATACAAACAAAAAAGGCTATGCAAATTTTGTCACGGTTTCAAAAGTTTGCTACTATGTGTTTTGTATAAGTTTTACTATCGCATTGATATTCAACACCTTTTTGTAAACACCGTTAATATTATCATGAATAATAATGTTATAATACTCTATATTATAATATATAATAATAAAAATACACAAATTGTTTGTGTGTATGTCCGAACAGTTATTTAAAATATTATGATGGATGTTAAAAACTATTTTATCCAAAGTTTTTCCCAAATGTGTTTAGAAACTACCACATCGTAACCGCCAAATTAATATAAAAAAAATTACCTAAGCTGTTTTCAAGTCTTATAAAATATAATAATATTAATTACTTAAAACATTGTTAGCTCTTATCTGTTACGTATAATTATACAGAAAAAATCCAATTCCTTTAAAAGTAAATTCAAATTAAATGTACAAAACCTCTTCCAAATATTATGCTACGGAAAGTATTAAAAACAAATTCAGTAAGATAAGACGAAACAAAAAAAATATTGTTATTACTTTGTCTTATTTCACGTGTCAAATTGAATTTTATATTTGTTTGATATTCCATTGTTGATTTAACGGCAAACCGGCTAAATCAGATTTTGCGAATCTCCAATGAGCGTGAGATAAAGAAACAGTGTATTTCAGAAAGAACGATGAAAATTTAATGAGAATAATTTGGGCGATTATTTTAAAATTCCAAAAACTTAAAAAATTGGACCTTTAAATACCATTTTATTATTACATGTAAAATAATTTATTTTATTCATTACTATATAAAATACCACCTTCTCCAACTGATATTGAAGGGGAAAATTGAGGGACACTGAGGTCCCGGTAGAAGACAGATGTCCTGGCTGCGAAACATAAGGGAGTAGACCGGCATCCGAAGTGTGGAAGAGCTGTTCCGAGCAGCGCAGGACAGGGACAAGTTCGCCGAGGTGATCGCCAACGTTGGGGGGACCCGAAAAGGCACTTGAAGAAGATGAAGATTACTATATAATTATTGCCCTGCAGGCACAGGCGTGGACAAAATTTTTGTGTTGTGTAGAAAGCGGATAAATGGAAGTTCCCAGATTTCAGCGCTATCCGGGTGAACATGGGTCTCCTTCGATGTATATTGATTTCACTATCAATACAATACAATATCATTACATCGTGTAAAAAACACCATTGCAAAAGGGGCGATTAGAGTAGATATGTAGGTATTTAAAAATTTGAATTAAAAATATATATAAAAAAATCCTCAATATATTCAAAAAAGACACTAAGCAAGAAAAGCTTGTGTACATATTATTATTTTGTCTTTGTTTTTGTTCATTTTTAAATTGAGTTTTCGATACTTGGACGGATTTTATTTTGTTTCACGGTAATTTTTAACTAGGTACCAAAACAAAACTTTTTTCATAAGACTTTGCCATTACATACATGTATGGCAGGGTGCCGATTACGGATAGCAAACTTCTTTTCTAAGTTTAATAAACATATTGGTTGTCCAGGTACCGGCAAACTTCTCTTCCACGCCACAAGCTTTAAGTTTACTGAGAAAGGTGTTTAAAGTTGTTTTTGGGTTTATAACAAAAATTCAGATACATCTTACAAAACAAAAAATAGTTTTATTATGTAATAGATGGATATCAGCGAACCTTAAAAAAAAATCATTGAGTTCAGACTCCGCATTTGAAACGTTCAATGGAATGTGGTTGGACACACTGAGCGCTGAATTAGAGTTATTAAAATATAATATTATAATTATTATCCCTTGGAGTCCTTGGCATGGAGACGACGAAGTATAATCCAATAAACTTCCACCAAAAATCGTCGGTCAATAAATTAAACGTTATCCGGTAAAGAATGTGTTTATCACTCTTTTTTAAAGTTTTCGAGTGTCCTATAAAAGGCAGGTAGGTATTCGTAAAAAATCACAATAAAGACGTCTTTTACATCTCCGATTTAGCTATGAAGTAAACCACGCATTTGAATTTCGTATTTTATTTTGCCACGAAGAGGGTTATTGTGTGTTTGTTATAATATGCTGGTAGTCCGCTGGCAAAATATTTTAGAAATGCCTGTCTTTTACAGCAGGACTCTCGAAAACTTGCACAAATCGTCCCTCTTCTGGCTAATAATCGTATCTGCCTAAATGTAAATTGTTCAGGAGAGCGTTTTTTTTTGTATTTTGCCGTGGATATTTTTGTCTCTCCTAGTTATATGATACAGTTTAAATATATTACATTATTTTATTTGTAGGTACCTATTCTTATACATATCAGAATCATTTTGTGATGAAATTTTGAGGAATTATTAGATACCTACAACACATTTTATTTAGAATAATTCGTAAATACGACAACAAATCAGAAAGCTATTCCAGGATAACGGTAACAGTCACAGGTGTGATCTTCAGTGAGAACATGCAGGGCACATATAAATACACATTGGTGATCATAACTCGATTTAGCCAAAAATTTCAGAGACGACAGTAAATCAGAAGAGAGACGAAATATGTAGGAGCCATATTTTTATTCAGGAGCTCTAATATCCCATATTCGTATTGTTGTTTATGTTTACAAATATATCATTAAGTTTCTATAATATACACTATTGTACACATTTTTACAACTTTATCGCGAAGAGAACAAAACATAAAACCCTTCTACCAACACGAGCAGCATTTCGTAACAGATGTGTTTTATTTCTAAATTTTACTCCCATCATAATAAAAATGTAACAATAAAAGTATTTTCATAAAAGTGACCACATAATGTTACTGCTTAGTGTGCATTTGCTTGAAATTTCAGGAGATGCTGAAAAAATAAGTTTATTGTTTTCAGAATTGTTGAAAAATATTTAGTTAGTAGTTCTGTTATCTATGTAATAAATATTTTTCATAATTACCTATGTGCCAAAAAATATTAATAATTTCATGAACAAAATACTATTTATTGATTAAAATAATGTTTATTTTGTGATTATCCATATTAAATAATGTAAAAAAATTAATCACTTAGGTTATACTATATTTTTTATAGTTGAGTGACCAGTAGGGCTACATTTGTCACAACCTACATAAATACGAGCGTTATCTTTTTTTTCTTAAAGAAAGGATATCTTAGCCCAAATACAACCTAATACACCTTTCACAGTAAGCTACTAAGAGCTTGTGTCGTGAAAGGGGAGTTTGCCCGTACCGGGTATCGAACCATGGACCTCTGGTTAACGAGGCCGAGACTCTACCTCCAGGCTACCGACGAACTCAAGTCGATCTTATATTGATCTTAATCATAAGATGCGTAATGTGACAACAGTAAAAAATACGTGCATACTAATCTCGCGTTAGAGGTAGCAAATTTAGATTAAAATAAAGCTAAAATTGTATTTATATTTATTTATTTATTTAAACATACACGGCAATAAGCCTTTTACATGTAAACAAAATACATTTTTATTAAGAAAGAAAGTTTTAAATCACCAATAAAATACGAACAAGTATGTTTTTTTAACAATCTTTGAAGCTTTCTAAAAGTCTGTTAGTATTTTAATTCTCTCCATCAAGCTTCCTGTTTCAGCGCTACGATTATCTTCAGGAATAAAATAATATATTATAATACATTTACCCAACACCATAATATACTATACCACTAAAACTTGACTCACAAATGGAGAAGCCAGCAGACCAATAATTGCAGATGATCAACGTGCAATAATTATTCCTCCACGTGCTGACAAAAAGTAAGAAATTTTGGATAGTTGGTAAACCTTATCGCTGGATTCAAGATATAATATTATGTCTTAAAGAATAACATAAAGCTTTCGTAATAGGGGTTAAGGCCGTTTTAAATAATAAAAACATTTAGGCCGAAAGTTCATTGGAGAAAAGTCATCACAGATCAATATTTATGTATTTACAATGTGTGCTTATGAAAAATGTTATAATTATCACAAAGCTACTTATAATTATAGAAAGTTCGTTTATAATAACTGCACTTCTTTATATTCATAATTATAAATATCATTAGAATATTTGTAAAAAAAATATGAGTAAATGAACGCAGAGATTCTTCTTGATGGCGTATTAAGCAGGCAAACTCCATTATGTTTTGGTTTATTAAGATACTTTAGATGTAGGGGAGGTGGTTGCCTACTTAACGATGAAACGTAATATATACGGTGTTGTTTGGTTATATAAAAAAAAAACATTTAAATCCACAACTGAAATGAAGCACTATGAAAATTTTGACATCTGTGGAGCTAAATCTCTTAATTGATTCAAACATTTTTTTTCGTTTTGCGTTTAATGTTTTTTTTTTTGCGGAATGCCGTAAAGAGACACGCTTCTCTGATCCATTATAAGCCATTGAATACTTACAGCCTTAGTCAAAACACATTTTAGCATTATGAACTCGTTGGATTATAGACGATTCTGCGAAAAATATCAATTTCGAACCTCAAAAATAAATTTACTAGTTAGAAAAATTATTTAGTAGCTAAAAAAATGTTTCGTAGAAAATTGATACTTTCTCGTAAAATTGATACTTTCGCGGAATGCCGTAAAGAGACACGCTTCTTTGATCCATTATAAGCCATTGAGTACTTACAGCCTTAGTCAAAACACATTTTAGCATTATGAAGTCGTTGGATTATAGACGATTTTGCGAAAAGTGTCAATTTCGAAGTTAAAAAATAAATTTACTAGCTAGAAAAATTGTTTAGTAGCTAAAAAAATGTTTCGTAGAAAATTGATACTTTCTCGCAAAGTCGTCTATAGTCGAACGACTATATAACGCTTAAATGTGTTTTGACTACGGCTGCTGATGAAGAAGTAGTATCCCACTCTTTTCCCCAAGTTTTCGAGTGTCCTGTAAAAAGAAAGTGCTAGAAAAATTATAGACATATTAAAGTCAGCAATCATGTGTAGTATCACCCATCTTGGATGTCTTTTTTTTGTTGGTCTGGAGAGGATAGCTTGCATGGATAACATACCTCATTGCTGAATTTCGGATGTAAAATGTCTTTAGTTTTTGAACACCTGCCTTTTACCGGACACTCGAAAACTTAGAGAAAAGAGTGGATTCTTATCTCTACCGGGAGCTCCACGGATTTCATATTCTCTGTTATTTATTTATTTGTTGTACTTTATGCATTTTCATTATTCTTTTGTTATATGAAACGTCTTAATTTGTTATTTACTATGCTAAGTATTGTATGTAATATATTTTACTAACTTAAACATGTTAAAGGCTCGTGCCGAAAGGTGAAATAAATATCTATAGTGTTTTGTTACCAAAAAATATTATATTGGGTAAGAGAATTTACAAAAATAATAATAACGAAAATCTTATTCTACTCCGGAAGAAACATTATAAGCACTATTTTTATTTCAAACGCACAAATAACCCATTTGTTTCGGCATAAGTATGACAAATTGAATAAAATAGTATGATACTAGCTTAAAACTCGACTTTACTCAGATAATAATCATCAAGGCATATAATATGAATGCTTTTATCGAATAAGGGGAATGTCATACGAAAACTTGTATGACATTTCCCCTTATTCGAGTATAGACTTCGTGGTTAGATGAAAGAAATCACTTCATAGTGATAATCTCGCCAGTCGCCACTGCATATCGTCATAGTATTTTCAATTTAATATTGTTTTGTTAACACTGTTATATAATTATAATAATACAAAAAATAAAAATACCTATCCATTTACACTGTATTGGCATTTTCCAGAAGTAGCTAGCAGACTTAGTGTTGCCAATAAAAGTGAAAAAATTCGCGATTGATGGCATAACTCATGGCTGATTAAAGATTTTAGTGCATGTATACATGATGTTTACGAATAACTGCTTTTTATTGGGCACTCAAAAACTATAAGAGAAAAGTAATAGATTAAGAGTAATTAAGACTAAGCTGGGTTTTCCACGGTATATATTATTCACTATTCAATTGTTCCTTTCACTCGATAGATTTATTTTGGAAACGATATCGCCTGTCCAAACTAGGTCACCATTTTAAAGTTATTTGAAAAACTGTCGATCATTTTTTTATGAGATATTGATAGATTTGGAGTTTAACAAAATAAATATCAATAAAATTCTCTACATTTTGTATTAACTTTACGGTAAATTGATTACGATACATACAGTTTTATATAACAATGCATTCAAATTAAATATGTACAATCAATATACAGAGGGAGAGTTTATGGCAAAGGCGCGATCTCTTCCAATTAACTTTCTTTACCTAAAGACTGCCAAAGAGATGTGACTTCATATCTATAAGAGTCATTATTTTTTCCTCTTGCTAAACAATTGGATAGAATAATACACATTCATACGTATTAACAAACAGATTAAAATATTTTCACGAGATATAATGTTTCGCATGTATGTATGTCAAACAAATAATATTTGCGAAAGTTTGAGGATTTTTGGTGTTGTTTGTAAATGATGGTAGTTACGACTATTTGTCCCGACGAGCTGGCGTCCTTTTTATATTATATTATCTGTCTACTATCTAACAACTCCGCATACAACACACACACATACACAAACGTACAAACAGACACTCTAACGTCTTAAGTTAGATAAGACATTCTAGTACCAGTATAAAGTATTTGAATGTTAAAAAATCTTTTATATTCTCATTTACATATTTTTAGTACCTATTGGTACACAACTAGTAGAATTCTATAATTAGATAAATAATTGAAAGAAGCGTTTTGTTCTACTAGAGATGTCTCTCTTACATTGTTCAATATATCTTCTTCTTCTAAAAGTTCCATGTCAGATTCCCAGGTCAGGTCAGGTTATTCGGTAGCCTGGAGGTAGAGTCTCGGCTTCATGCACATGAGGGTCGTGGTTCGAACCCAGGTGCCGGGAAACTCCCCTTTCACGACACAAGCTTTAAACTTACTGTGAAAGGTTATAAGGTCATATTTGAGTTTATAACACGAACCCATATAAGTACATATTAAAAAAACTTTTTTGTAAAATAAAGATTTACATATAATTCTCATTATAGGTAGAGGTACTATTTAGTATGAAAAACTCACTCACTCATCGCCCTCAACGCTCCTCCCGAGAGCAAAGGGCAAAAACCAGCCTCCTCTATTCAGAATGTCTCTATGTCAATTGCGTCACCTCTTCCCACGACATTTCCTGCGATCTGATGTCGTTGTCACAGGAACGGTATATTATGAAAGAGGGACGCTCGGGCCAACGAAAGCCTTGCGGACGGAAGAACAGTGCTCTTTTTGGCCAACTTTCAGTGTTCTACCGCCATGTCATATTTTGTAAAATAAAGATTTAATATCACCATAATAGATACTATTTTGTATGAAAAAAGTACTATATAATCTTAAAATCCCTCCCATGCATAGTACCTAAGAATTATCGGTCTGAATTTCTACTATTACTACTATTGCCAGTACAACAGTTAGACGTAGTATTTTTATTATGATTTTTCTATTCTTTGCTATTTTTACTCGGAATTACCTACTTTCTTATACAATAATTTATTTATTTACTCTCTGTATTATAATGAACTGGTATAATTAGGTATGTATTGTGTTTAGTTATTATTATTATTTTTATTGTAGCATTTCTTTTTCTTCTTTTCTTGACTAGTAATAAATACACTAAGAAGAATGTTTCTAAATATAATATCTTGAATTTGTCCGATATTTTGTATTACAATAATAATATATTGTTAAGCACTTGTTGTTCAACGCATCATTTTTTTTTGTTTGTTTATTCAAAATGAAGAATTCGTTTTTTTGCTTCAGTTATCATTAAGTCACGAAATGGTATAGCTGTTGAAAATCCCTCTGTATATTCAGAATCTCAGAAGTCGAGGGACTCATTTTTTCCACTCTTTTTCACAAAACTTTATTTACAAAAAATCTGTGCAAATCGAATCATCCCTTCTGATGATATTCCAAATGATCTTATTTTATTATGATAGAAACTATGTATTGTGAAATAAATCAATACTATATTACACCGTGTCCCAAATGGGATAAGCAGAGAGAAAGGAACGCCATATAGATCAATCCTTACATACCGTTTTGGCTTCTTCTAGTAAAATAAAACTTTCCAGGCATTATAAAAAAAGTTCTTAGAAGAACCATATTTAAATAAATATTAATAATAACAAATATTATACCCTCACGTCGTGTCCCAAGTGGGGTAGGCAGAGAGAACGGAACGCCATTTATATCTATCATTACATACTTCTTTCCCTTCTTCTACATTCATACAATTTCTCATTCACGCACGTCGGTTCTTCTTACTCAACACACGGCCGTCCTCGAGAATTTGATTCACGTGGTTCTCGGTCGCCCCCGCTTCCTCACATCCTTTCTTTAAGAGAAGTATATTATCCTCTTTGTCATTCTTTAATAAAAAAATATAAACAGTTTTTTACATAGGTTTCAACAAGACTTAGTTTTAATTTTTTGTTTTCAAGAATATAATTTGTTTCTTTTTTCATAAAACAAGACAGAATATTTAGATGTGTAAAGATAAATTCTTATATTACTAATATTTTATTATTTTTTCATTACGGTTCTTTATTGTTTCCATCCCGTCTTTTTATTCATATAATCTGTTTCGTTTTCATTTTGATTTAACACTCTATTCTTATGAATTAATTAAGCAAGACATTTTATTATACGAGTATTCATGTTTTTGCCTCTAGATTTTTTATAAGAAGTAAATTTTGTCTAATATTCAATTAAATCGCCCTCTTACGCTCCCCCTAAGAACGCAGTAACAACCGGATTACAGATCTATTTTTATCAAATGATGATTACTTGAATATTTTTGGAAAAACCAAAAGATACAAAATATATTGATTATCAAAAATGAAAAGCTGTTTTCTTTTCAGTGTGGTGGTCAGTGACCCAATAGATGAAACTCAGACTTAAAATCCAGAAAGTCTAGATTGGAATCCTCTTTCAGCGCTGCCGGCCTACCATACCTTCAAAAACTGGCACAAACCCATTGCAAATTAACTGTAAGGAAGTTCGATATAATTTAAAAACCCAGCTACACGTTTTTGCACTAAAAAATAACAATTTTATTATCGTGAAAAAATGTTTTTTTCATTCATTTTATTTATTTATTTATTTATTTAATCACAATCATACGCCAACAGACACAGCATACAGGTTAAAACAGAAACAGTGAATAGAAAAAAAAAATTGGTCAATGCTGTGCCCTATTACAGGCATAAATGTAGTTTTATTCATTAAATCTTGACATATCTCACAAGTAGGGTAGCCAACGACCTAACATCATACAATAAGTATGCCAGTAGCTATTTAAGTGCTTACAAAAGTTAAAAACGGTCAGAATTGGTGGCATACCTCATCAGAATTGAAGATTTTTAATGTCTTGTCGAGATGTTCCACAAATATTTACTTTTTACAGGACACTCATAAACTTAGAAAAAAGAGTGGAAAACCTTTTCTTTGCAAGAAACTTGGTCAACTGCAAAAAGGTATACATGTATACTGTTTGCAGTAGGTACCCATCGTAAACTTTAAGGAGCTTGTTATTCACAAATTTCATGTTTTGTATTATTTCATGTTATTCTCCCCTTTTTCTTAACAGACACGGTAAGGGTGTAACCGTCACCCCATCTCTTAAAAATCGAGGTCAGACGCGGTAGTAATTTACAATTTGTCTCTGAACGCACAACCTCCTTGCTACCTGAGCTTTTTTAAGATTTCTCGGAGCATAAATCTGCGACAACGATTTTATCGAGGTCATTTAGTATTATATTTTATTATTATTTCTTTCAAATCTATTTTGTATTAGGTAAGTGTATTGTACAGAGATTTATAAGCTTTTTTCAGGATTTTGATAGCCAAACCAATCTCGTACAGCCATCAACGCAAATTCGAAGTTCATTTATTATTTGCTTGACTTTTAAGACGTTTTAAAGGCGGAAGTTTCGGAATATACCAAAGCCATCAATAAAAGTGACATGAAAAATAAATCAGTTTGAAAAATAATTCAAATCAAATTACTTAAAATTACAAATTATAAAAAATGCTGTTGTTTTTTTTAAATAGCTACGGATATTTCAGGCACTTTATTGCTATTATAAACCCGTGTTTTGATATTTATGCATTTACCTGTACTCTAGATATCATAAGGTGTTTTTGACTTTCATTTAATATTAATTTTTTGCGAGATCGTTAATGATTTTCAGATTCGGTTATCTAGCATGAATTGAAGATTATTCTACGGTTCAAATACCTTGCATTTATTTTAACAGTTTTTGGTGAAAGGTTATGATTATCAGGGAAGGCGAAAGTTGGTTACTCCAAAAAATATCAGTTAACAACAAGCAAACTAGATTGGATCCAAGAGCAGTCATCAAGACTCACTCATCATCATTCTGGAGGGTATGACACAAGACAGAAATCGTAGAAGCCCACCAAGAGACACCGACATGGATCAAGTCAAGAAGGACACGAACTGTGACACATAATATGTATAAGTTAAAAGATTCATATCTAACTTTGGGACTAGCTCGATCTATGTGAATAATCTGTTTTTCTTTCTTGCCCACTTTTCAGCATTAAGTTTTTTATAGTTTTTTATCGGACCTTTTTCATATGATGTAATATATAGGTAAATGTGCACAAACTATCAGTGTGTCTGAACAAAAAAAAAACATGAAATAATAGATCTACAAGTGTATGATGTGAAATATACAGATCTAACACCCAGTGATAACAGCGACATCTAGTGTGAAAGTTTTTTTAATCGATTCGAATTTTTTCTTCAAAATGCTTTGTTGTAAAGTTATCATCAATGTAAAAAATTGTAACCGTTGTTAACCCTTCGTTATAAAAAGCCGTAAAATAAAATTTTATTTTTAAACATAAAAAGGATATAAATTGGTCAAAAAAACTGATAAAAAAATACAAAAGGATGTTTTAAAATAATCATAAAAAAATTCAACTTCAAATGGCCGTAATGTCCTGCTCTAAGCCGATCTACAGGAGAACCACTAATATAACACTAAGGAGTATTCCCTGAAGGAGAAAACAGAGAGATAAAAGATAACTCGATTTAATAACACTGTTTCACAAAAAAAAAACATTGGTACAAATGAATTGAACTAAAACAGCAATATACAAAAATTACTAATTTATTTTTCAATTCTATTTATTAATTTTGTTTAATCATTTTATAATTGCTACATTAATTTATTGAAAAAACACGGTTTTCTGTTCAGATTATACATCGTCTAAGGGTTTTTTGTTGAGAAACTGAAGTGTTCCTCTTTCCACTCCACGATAAAAAGAACGGTTTACATATTTAGCTCAAATTGTCAAGAGTTACGTACTACTTATTTATATTTCTCTGATTTTTTAGAAAGGTTTTCGTCTTTTAATTGTCATAATCAAATTCAGTAAGAAGATTTACCTAAAATGTCATGAATGTTAAATGTTATTTCAAAGTGTTCACATTCAATTAACTATGTATTTTTTAACTTGATTTTTAGTCTAAATAAAGAGCCTATGAGCATTTTTGTAGGACGCTATGCCATAACGGGGAAAAAATTCGTATGAATATACTTAAATCATCTAAAAAAAATCCGTAAGACGAATCATCTTTTATCAAAGTATGAGTGTTAATTAAAATTTTCATTTTATTATTGGGCCTTCGAGGGGAATGAATTTTGGTGTAAATAATAAGATACAGATCACTAAAAAATATTAAAAAGGGCGTAAAAGAAATAGAAGAAGAAGAGGAAGTAGAAGAGTTATATAAAAGCTGTTATAAAATAAATATTACCCATTGAATAAGTTGCGAATACGTTGGATCTTATTTAATTATGCGAGAATGTAGATAAAACACTTTTATTAATTTTTTGTTACTGGTTATTAAATGGTATTCGACATCTTAACTGGAATTAAATATAAGGCTCTCGCCTTAATCCCTTTATTTGAAGTCAGCTCTTCTAATCCTCATCCTCTTAGTAGTCCGGTCCCCTGCATCCTCCAAACGCAGCGTTGCCTCCCTCAGGTCCCTGGCCATTGTTGACATCCAGGTGGTCACTGATCTGCCTGGTCTTCCGGGTCCTACTTCTATGTCCATTGTCCTTTTTATCATATTAACCTGTTGTAGCCTCAAAAGGAAGATCGAGGGCTGCAGAGGGGTCGGCAGAAGACAGCTCTCCTGGCTTCGAAACATTTGAGAGTGGACCGATGACAGAACCGTGGGGGAGATGTTTCGCATCGCTCAGGACAAGGAAGGTCTCTCTCAAATGGTTTTCAACGTCGGGGGAACCCGGCAAGACATGTGAAGAAGGAGAATAGGTCTTAAAATGTGTCTGTACCATATTGATTTATTTTCTTTATGAATTACACTGCGTGCTACTTTTCAAAATCATAACGCCTTCTTGAAAAATATAAAAATGCATCCATTTTATTGTTTTCAAAGAGCTGAAACAATAAAATTGTCCACATTCATATTTATAAAGTCCATTATTGTACCACAGACATGGCACGATATCGTAAAAGCTGTATTGAGTTCAAAGATATAAAAATTGATAGGTGATGGTATCACTCGATTGTTGATAGAAGACAATGAATTTTAAAATATCTAGGACAAGAAATAATACAGAATATTATGACCAAATAGGGGAGGGTTGCCGAAGTTGGACCGGCTCCTAGATTGGACCGGTCCTGTTTTCGGCAATCCACGAACATGTGATACGTTTGTTTGGCAACATTGCATTCCTAATGTAACCTCGTGGTTCTTACAATCTCGCGACGTCACTCAGTCGCCGTCTTTCCGGCGTTAAGCAGTGTTGTAAGTTTTGTGCAGTTTTGTTGCTATTTTTTGTTGTTGCAGCTAAGGGATTCCTGATTCTGACGGTATGTTAATAATTTCTTAATTAATACTAATCTGTAATGCGCTTATATAGTTACAATTTGTTGTCTTTATTTTCATATTCAATGCTTCAGTAAAGTTTTAATTTTAAATTTATTAAATAATTTAGGTGTTGCTTGGTTTGGACTACTTAGAGTTTCCTAAGATGGACTGGTCCATCCTAAGAAACTTTTTACAAAAAAATGTTTGCTACATTCTTAACAACCTAAGAAACTTTAAGAACAGCAAAACAAAAAAAAAATGATGTTATTTTATATATCAATACCGAAAGTCTTATTATGTAATATTCTATTTCAGATAAATGATGTCTGAATTAAACAAAAACTATAGAGGGAAGTATGGAAGCTGGTCTGAAGATGATTTACAAAGAGCCATAGCAGCATATAAAAACGGAGACTATGGATTAAACGAGTGTGCGAGAAAATATTGTGTGCCAAAAGCAACCATAAGAAGGTACGCCCTTGAAAAAAATACTAACAAGAATGGAGTGAAGGTATTGGGTAGGCAGTCTACGTTCGATACTGAAATGGAGAAACTTCTGACTGATCATGTCCTCGAACTTGAACGTTCTTTTTTTGGTCTATCAATTAAAGAACTTTGTAGGCTAGCATTTGATCTTGCAGAGAAACAAGGCTTAGCCCATACATTTAACAAAGAGAAGAAAATGGCAGGAAAGAAATGGTTTTATAGTTTTATGAAACGAAATCCTTCACTTAGTGTTCGACGCCCGGAATCGACTTCCTTGGCCAGAGCAAAAGGTTTTAATAGGGAAAACGTTGACCACTTCTTTGACCTATTAGAAAGTACCGTTATAAAATTTGAAATAACAGGTGATCGGATGTTCAATGTTGATGAATCCGGATACACCACAGTACAAAAGCGTCCACAAAAAATCATAGGCGAGAAGGGAAAACACCAAATAGGAGCCATTACGAGTGGAGAACGTGGCGTTAACACAATAATGGTTTGTGCAGTGAGTGCTGCAGGTGTTTATATCCCGCCTATGATAATATTTAAGGGAAAAAGATGGAATGATGACTTGAAGATCGGAGCGCCTCCGGGAAGCATAGTAAAGATGTCCGATACGGGATACATCAATTCGGAATTGTTTGTTGAGTGGCTGAATCATTTTAAAAATCACACGAATTGCAGTAAAGAGAACAAAATTCTCCTTTTGCTGGATGGACATACAACGCACAGCAAAAATCTTGCAGCTTGGGAAATAGCGAGGGAAAATGGCATCATTTTGCTTCAGTTACCTGGTCACACAACACACCGTCCATTACAAAGTTATTTCATCCAAGCACAAGAAAAGTTCCTACATACATACAAAGGTCATCAGATTAAACATACAAATATTGCAACACTTCTAAATGAAGCGTACGGGAGAGCTGCCACCGTAGGAAATGCTCAAAGCGCATTTCGGGCCCCAGGCATATGGCCAGTAAATCGTCACGTTTTCCAAGACCATCATTTTGCTCCAGCTGACGTTCTTCTTCCTGAGCCACCTGAACAACCGTCCAACATTGTACCAACAACATCATCCTTAACACAAGCGGATTCTGAATCTTCAGATGAAATTGACGACAGCGACAATGATGCCAACTACCAACCAAAAAAAAAATATAGAAAATTCATAAATGTGCTAAATGAAATATCACCCAAGCCGAAACTTTCGAGGAATCCACATAGTACCACAAGAAAGCGAAGATGCGGTGATGGGAAAGCACAGAAAGCAGTTCTTATAACTAGCAGTCCATACAAAATAGAATTGGAACAGATGAAAGAAAGAGGAAAAAAGAATGAAGTAAATAAAAAATCGAACATGCCATCAACCAGCAAATCTGAAGACATAATTGAATCTGAATGGTATTGTTTTCTTTGCAATAAAATTAAAAAAGGTAGCATGATCCAATGCATGTTATGTGAAAAATGGGTGCACATAAAATGTGCACGTATAAAAGCCAGCGAAAAACAATTTTTCTGTTTAAAGTGCATCGCTTAAAATTTATTATTAAATTTCTATTACCTATTCGTTAAAAAAAATTATATATTTTATACTTAAAATTTATTTGTCGTATTTTTTTATAATCTTATTAGTATTTATTTTATTATATTTTTTTTAGTAATTTTGCATCTATTATTTGTTATAAAAATCTATATATTTTATACATAAAATTTATTTCTTACATTTTTTGTAATTTTATTAGTATTCTTGGTTTGTTCTCTTAATAAAAATAAAGACTTTTTTTTAAAACTTATTGGTGGTTCATTCTAGGAAACCAGTGGTTCAATTAAGGAAACTAGTTTTCTTAATTGGACCGTTTCCCGATGTTTAGTTTTCTTTGATTTCCCAATTAACTAGTTCAATTTTCGTAAAACAAAGTATGTAATCATAAAGGTAATACTACAGGCTTTGGAACACCAGTTACCTTTTTCTGTTTCGTTACCTCCTTTCTACGTGGTGAACAAAAATATAGAAAATGGTCCATTCTAGGCAACCCTCCCCTATTGTCCTAGATCACTGAGAAGAATGGTTGATAAAACGTTGTGTGATAAAGTGAAGAATGATGATATTATAAAAATGAGTGGATGCGAGAAGAATGTTGTGGATATAATACGTACAAATATGTTATGACATGGCTTGGACATGAAAAACGAATGGTTGATAGATATGGTATTATGCTTATCTGAAACAGAAGGTGTGAGAGGACGCTTGTGTCCGAGAACCGTGTGGATCAAATTCTCAAGAACATACGTGTGTTCAGTAAGAGAAATCGACGTGTGTGTATGATAAATTTTGTGAATGTAAAAGAAGCGAAAGAAGTATTTAAGGATAAATCTATATGGTGTTTCGTTTTCTCCTCTTACCCCACTTGGGACACATTATAGTATAGTACATTAATTCTATAGAGTCTCCTATTAGTTTATGTTTAAGCTATTCAGTGCCCTCCAAGAAGCGATATTTGAAAAAAAAAACATTTGTAAGATAAAATAATATAAAAGATAATATTTAAATTAAAACACTGTTTAATTCCACTATGAGATTGCTTTAATTAAAACGTTTTCGACTACAATGTAGTCATCATCAGTAATAACACAATACTTAATCTAAAATTAAAGGACATACAACAATATTAAATATTAAAAAATTTTAAGGAGTGGTCACAATTGGCAGTGTGTGTGTGGAGGGTGGGGGTGAAAAGTTCAGGGGCGGGTTCAGGAGCAGAAGTAGTGGTGAGGTTATTTGTGCTTGTTGAATATTTACTAAATTTTTATGATTATTAATTTCTAATGTTTCCAAGATGTCCAGTTTTTTGCCTTTAGAACATTTTTGCAGCAATTCCACACCGCTGAGGTCAAAATCATGGCCCGTATCTCTAGCATGGTCCGCCATTTCTGAATTGACCATGCTAGAGATACGGGCCATGATTTTGACCTCAGCGGTGTGGAATTGCTGCAAAAATGTTCTAAAGGCAAAAAACTGGACATCTTGGAAACATTAGAAATTAATAATCATAAAAATTTAGTAAATATTCAACAAGCACAAATAACCTCGCCACTACTTCTGCTCCTGAACCCGCCCCTGAACTTTTCACCCCCACCCTCCACACACACACTGCCAATTGTGACCACTCCTTAAAAAAATTTAATATTTAATATTGTTGTATGTCCTTTAATTTTAGATTTAGTATTGTGTTATTACTGATGATGACTACATTGTAGTCGAAAACGTTTTAATTAAAGCAATCTCATAGTGGAATTAAATAGTGTTTTAATTTAAATATTATCTTTTATAATGTATTTCCACAAAGTTACACTTGAAAATATAGAATATTTAAAAAAATATCTTTAATATCTACAATTCATTGATGAGGAACCTATACCACCCATTCTGAAACCCTTGTACCTATCTTTTGGCATAGGTAAGACGAACTGCACGTTTTTTTGTCTGCTGGCTACCCTATTCTCTATCTTATTCACGATGTTATTCGACTACCTACCTTTTGTTGTCTGGCACTTGAAAGCTTATCAAAAAATGTAAAAGACACTTTTAAGCTTATAAAAAAGTGTGGAAGTCTTTGCCGAGAATACCAGAAAACTCTTAGTTGATACTTCAAAAACATCATGTTTCTTACTCTAATCACGGGATGTGGCGTGATGGTACGAGAGCGAGAGTTGGGGGAGAGGAAAGAAAAGGAGATTAAAAAGTGATGGCCTATTTTAATCAGCTGTAAAATGTACAGTTTTTAAGTTACAATATAATGTATTCATGAATTAGGTATCTATGTTTTATTTGTCTACGGTCAAGAAGCTGAATCATCAAAAAAGTAATAAATTTGAAAGAATTATATGTGAGGTGCCGACCTCATTTTTTATAACCCGTTTATAAAAAAGCTCAACTCTCGCATTATATTTTTATGTGTTCACATATATGAACGTTTCTTTATTTATATTATTCTCAATATTTATTAATTTTTACATAATTGACGGCACAAGCCTTTAACATATTATATTTTTAATACAGAAACCAGTAACTTTTATTAAAAAAATATATAATATAATAGAAATAATAAAATAAATATAATAGAAACAACGAAACTCTATTACACAGAAATTGGAACAGTATAATTATAATAACACTTGATTAATGAAAAAAATCATGAGCAATTTGCGATCTTACATATTGCCTGGAGGCACGTATTATTATATTATTATTATTATTATTGGATCATTTATATTGCGCCGTTTTCATGATTCAAATCATCTCAAGGGCGCATTTACACTATTATTTCACATTATAATACATTGTTTACTATTTTCACACTACAAATTTGGTTAAATATAATTGTCACAAATTTTGATTTCATTTAATTTGTATGTTTCTATTTTTACAATTTAACATTTTAACTTTAGCACAGAAAACACCAAAAACTATATATAATTAAACAAACTACACTATATTTTAGTCGGAATGCAAAAATATATAAAATCAATTAATGTTTAACTATTATTTTTAATTTTAAAGAAGGAGAAGTTATGGGTTCAGGCAGCTACAAGAGCGCCATCTACCCAAACTTATAGTCAAATAAAACAAAATTATAGTCAAATAAATAACAAAGTTAATATAAGGTATATAATTATAATATGTAAAATGAGTCACTTTTATGGTCATTTTATTATTGTTTTCAATTTAAGATATAAATATCTGTCATAAGGATATCTGATGCAAGTTATTGAGAAATTTTACGGCACACACATACTTTAATTTCACGGCACAAGCTTTTCGCTTAGTGTGAAAGGTGTATGAAGTTGTATTTGGGTTTATAATAAAACCCAGATATATCTTTAAAAAAAAAAACTAGTGCCATCCTGCACAAAAAACTCGTTGAAAACGCTATGATTCAGGAGAAGTCATGGCGTCTTAAGATTTTCTCGGATTATAATATAACGACGCCATTATATAAAAAGCATTGATAAATTACCAGTAGGTACCTACCTACATAATAAAACAAAATAATTTTATTTTTATTTATTTTATTTATTTCGATTTCACAGGATACATACAGTTGATACAAAAAATACAATGGTCTATAACATATTTAGCAATTTTAGTAGATATATAAAAGAATTCTTACAATTTGTAGGTTTACTGGAAGAAATTGCCTCAAGGCAATGTGTACGGCTTTTGTCAAATTTATTTTTGACAATAAAGTGTTGATTATTATTATTAATACCTACTATCTAATTGCGAAGTTTTTTAATAACCCTATAAATTATATTTCGAATTTGTTTAATTTGATAGAGACATATTATTATAGATATCGATGACTTCTTTATATTTGCTGAGTAGAACCGGCACTAAAACTAGTACTCGTATTATTAAAAGTATATTTTTACAACCAGAGAAAATACGTGATTCAGATTCGGTATTATAAGTCATAAAAATGTAATTTTGGTTTTAAATCAAAATGGCTTCCAACCCCCCCCCCCCCCCCCCTCCTCTTTACCTCTTCTCTGCGTTATAATAATAATAATAATATCTCACAAAGCTGAATAGTATTGTTGTTGAGTAGAGATTTCTATAAGATGACCATGTCGTAAAAAAGTTTATTTTATTCTCATAATAATAAAAAAAAATCGCAGCTAATGAAATGAGCTTATTTTGGAATATAATGGATTTAAGATACTAAATTACAACAGAAATGGACGTCTTGGTGTTCGGCTTAAACTATCTAAGGATATTAGCTATCCGGTATTTCGCAAAAAGACAATTCGTTTCTAATGTAGAGGTGAGAAACAGTCGATCGCACGCATATTTCTAAAAAAAGTTCTCACTTTTGAAAAGTTGACTAACTATATGTAAAACTCCAGATTCTGAGAAAACATTATTTCGCGACACCGATTAGAATGGTAAACTTTTTAAATTCCTATAGGTATCTACAGCGTTATCCGGCCTGTACTTACTTACGGATCAGAAACCTGGAATACCTCTTTGAGACATGTCCGTGCTGTCCAAACAGCTGAAATGAAAATGTTGAGATGGATGTGCGGCGTCACCAGGCTAGACAGAATCCGTAATACGTACATACGTGGAAGTCTAGGTGTACGTGACGTATCCGACAAAATTCAGGAAAGCAGATTACGGTGGTACGGGCATGTGAGTAGAAGACCTCCCGAATACATAGGTAACAGGGCACAGTCATTGGTTGCCCCTGGTAGTAGATCCCGAGGAAGACCCAAGCGGAGGTGGCGCGAGGTTGTGAAGCAAGACATGAGAGACTGCGGAGCTTCCCCGGAGGACGCACAGAATAGAGCCGAGTGGCGGCGAAAGACAAAAATGGCAGACCCCACCATCATGTGGGATTAATAATTGCCCAGGGAGAGAGAGAGAGGTATCTACAATTTTGAAAAAATTGTTGTGAAGGAGAGTGGGGAAATAACAATTAAATTTTGAGAATCTGGAACCTTTTTTTTCACTTGCGAGTCGATCGTTTGTCGTCTAGTTTAAAAGTTGTAGATCACCGATGAAAAAAAGTTTTATACTCTACTATACTATACCCTCATGTCGTATCTCAAATGGGGTAGGCAGAGTGAACGGAACTCCAAAAGTTTTCTCACTCCTCCCTTTATGATTTTTTTTTCATTTCCTGTAAGCGAAATGACGTCACCGTGAAATTGATCATTATCAGCGTCACCTTCGGGAGCGCAGCTAACAAACAATTACTCTCCATTTACAACTGTTTTCAATGATATTCTATTATTTTATAAAAAGTGTTTTTCGTAACTTGAATGTATGTGAAATTGCTTTGGTATGCTTTAGCATGTGATGGAACATGAAATAGTGTGATTTATGTAAGGACAACTTTAACAATACAGTCAACTACAATACAGTCAAGGAATATTAAATTATTTTGCAGTGAAGTAGAACTTATACAACAAGATCTAGCATGAGTAAACGAATATGTAAATGAGAATAACGCCACTGCTTTGTTTCAATTATTCTAGCCAGCAAAGTACAATATTCAAATGTCATAATAACATCATTTCACTTACTTTTTTTATTATTTCTATCTCGTACAAAATAATATAGTTTTCATGTGATTAAACTCGAAGAGTTTTGATTGCAATTATTCTTTTATATTCTATTCTATTCACTCAACCCGCATCCCAAGTGGAGTAGGCAGCAGAGAGAAGGGAACGCCATTATTATATTTTCATAATATTTACAGGATCGAACATTCAATAACAAAATATGTTAACAAAATACACATTCAAAATGTGGACCAGTAAAAATCCTAACAAATTAGACAACAAAAACTTATTACCGCATAAGAGAAGGCCAGATAAATTGGCAAATGACAAGATAAAAAAAATTGATTATTTTCATAAACGAATTAGGTATTTAATTAAAAAATATTATTTACTTTGACTAAAATAAATTTTACAAATAGCAAAAACTCCAAAAAATCAATAACCTCCACCTGAATTAACCAAAATAAATTGACAGGTTTAATTGGCAAAATAAAAGATGAAAATAAATTTGATATCTCAAATAAACGAAATAGGTAGGTACATAATATTTTAATAAAAAATATTATTTACTTAATTTATTAAATTAAAAGTAGATGAAAATGTTAAGAATATTTACTAATTTTGTTGCTGACTGGTCGAACTAGCAGCCGATAAAGTATTGAACTTAATTGTTCCGGCGCCATTTAGACGGGAGATCGCGATCTATTTGAGATCTGAAAAATGAGATCCCAAAAACATGGTTGCTTCTAAGGTTTGCATAAAGCGTGTCTCGATTGGTGGACCTTAAATCGTGACAGTGAGAATCGTGGAATTGGTGAACGTTGTCCATGGACACCGAAAGTGATCACTTAAGCCAGCCTAGAGCCAATTCGTAAGCGTTGGGACACCTTTTTCACTTCTTCCGATTAGATTTTACACAATGTTGCATTGTGTAGACATGGTTCTCCAATCGAGGTTTCAAAGTAGGTGCGTTAACGTTGTGAAAATTCATTATTTACTTTGACTCAAATAAATTTTATAGGTATATAGTAAAAACTCCAAAAAGTCAATAACCTCAACTATATTTCAGGCGAAGAAATAATAACAAGAGAAGCAAGATTTATTGATTTTTTTATTATATAAAATAGAAAAATGTTTTTTTCCAGATTTTAACAATAAAAAATGAAAAAATATATAATAATCATACGGAATCGCGTTCGCAGAATAAAGTATTAAACTCGACAATAACAAAGGGAAAAAGGAACACATTGTTAAAGTTTGACAAATGAATAAATAATTTGACTTGTGCCATTATTATCCTAAACTTTTTGTTTACTTAAAGATTACAGGGATGGGAAAATGAGATTTTAACCTCCCTCAGAAATGGTCTCCCACTCTTTTCTGTATGTTAAAGTGTCCTGTAAAAGGCAGGTGTTTGTTAAATTCACGTTTAATAAATTAACATCTTCAATTCAGGATGTAAGGTCCACCAATCGAGAAACACTCTTTGCAAACCATAGAAGCAACCGTCTTTTGGGATCTAATATTTCGGATCTTGCATCTATGGTGTGCAAAGACTGTTTCTCGATTGGTGGACCTTATTACATTGTGACAGTAAGAATGGCGGAATTGGTGAACTTTGTCCATGGACACCGCTAGTGATCAATTAAGCCAGCCTAAAGCCAAATCTTCTATCTACTACTACTACTACTACTACTATACCATCACGGCATATCCCACAAGTGGGGTAGCCAGCAGACCAGCTGCATATAAAACATGCAAGCTGTCTTCTCCGTGCCAATATAAAATTAAGACATTCAGAATGGGTGGCATAGCTCATCGCTGAATTTAAGATGTAAAATGTCTTTATTTTTTCGAACACCTACCTTTTACAGGACACTCGAAAACTTATGGAGAAGAGTGGGAGACCAATTCTTTACCGGGTGCTACACGGGATAATCTTCTATCTAACTTTGACGTATTCCACCTATCCCGAATGTCTTAATTTTTATTGACACGATGATGAAGATTTGTATGTTTTTTTTACAATAATTATGCAGTCAACTCGCTGGTTACACCACTTGTGGCAGATTCGGAATGTGCCGTGATTGTATGATATGATATTTAAAGAAAAAATAATGAAAATGTTAAGATGGATGTGCGGGGTCACAAGGCTTGATAAGATCCGAAATTCATACATTCGTGGGAGTCTGGGTGTGCGGGATATCTCATTTGTAGTAATTACGGAGAGGATAGCATTTATGTTTATTATATAGATTCAAACCGCTGTCTAGTCCATTTTTGAGCAACAAACACCATGATGGTATAGATAGATAGATAAGACACTTAAATCTGAAATATAAAAAAAAAAACGGATGGCCTAGAGCTACGTGGCTTGATTACGTTGATTAAATTCTTTGGGATGATCGCGTGTTCAATACCAAAAAGTCGGCGTACATCTATGAGAAATTACATGAATGTGGAGATAGCAAAGAGTTTATTATTACTGTGTCGGTGTTAAGGCAGTAGAATTCCATAATGGAAAAATAAAACAAATGTTTTATAATACTATTCAATTAATTCACTAGAGAGACGTCTTTTGTCTGATTGACAATGTCCTGACATGGCGAAAGACGTCTCTCTCGTGAATAAATCGAATAGTAGAATAAAACATAATTATGCATACGTATGCAAGCGAGACATGGACATGGTTGAAAAAGGACGAAAGTGGAATAAATGCAGTAGAGATGCGATCGTTGAGAAGAATGGTTGGTAAAACGCTGCGAGTGAAGAATGAGGATATCAGGAGAATGAGCGGATGTGAGAGGAGTGTTGTGGACAGAATGCGCGTGAATGAACTACGGTGGTTTGGGCATGTTGAACGAATGAACGAGGTAAGAGTGACAAAGAGGATATACTTATCGGAAAGAAAGGGTGTGAGGAAACGCGGGCGTCCGAGAACCACGTGGCTTGATCACGTGGATCAAATTCTCAAGGACGGCCGCGTGTTGAGTAAGAGGAACCGACGTGCGTGTATGAGAAACTGTATGAATGTGGAGGAAGCGAAGGAGTGTGTAAAGATAGATGTGTTTGGCGTTCCGTTCTCTCTGCCTACCCCACTTGGGACGCGGCGTGAGGGTATAGTATAGTAGAGTAGTATAGTACGAGAACATAATTATGTTTAATTTATTTCATTGTTCATAGCAAAAGAGGTTTGTTATAAAAGATCAATATGGCAATCCGTTCTCCCTGCCTACCCAACATAGGGCAAGATAGAGGTAGAATGTTTCTAATCTCATAAATTTATTTTATTGATTCATCCTAAAGCGACCATAGAAAAAATAATTGGTACACAATAATTATTTTTTTTGTACAACCCTAATTTTAACAATACATTACTTACCTAAAGCTGGTTTTATCAAATTTTATTCAACTTGAAGTTGTTTAAGTAAAACTTTTTTCGCTTTTTTATTCATCTAAAAAAATGTTTTATAAATTTTAGGCGGTTACTAGCCTACTAACTTATTAAATACCAACAATGTAAAAAAATATAATTTAAAAGTACTAACTCTTATTTTCATAACGGAATACCATAAAAAATAAAAACAAACTAAACAATAAACGAACCTAAGATATTTACTTTTGTAGTATTATATTTTAACATAAATAAATAAATAAATAGATCTTTATTGGTCATAATTTTACACAAATACATATTATACAATTAAACTCTACTACTATACCATCACGGCATATCCCACAAGTGGGGAAGCCAGCAGACCAGCTGCATGTAAGAAACATGCAAGCTGTCCTCTCCGTGCCAATTTGTTGCTGAGCAACGTATTCCAGTCAACCCTAAACATATATAATATATTAATATATTTTCGATGTAATTGACCAAAGATACTTGTTGGAAATCCATTTCAAGATAAATTGAAAAAAAAACACAGTATGTACCTAAGTAGTTGACTTCAAAATGACTTTTATTAACTTCGCGTACTAGTATTCAGAGACTCTCGACTCCATCATCAGGCTTTAGTAAAATATATTGTAAAAAAGGTACGTTTTAAAGTTTAAAAACTTATATTTGGTTCTTCCACAGTGATTAACTTTGTTCTTCGAGAACTTCCTCTCTTATCATCAGGATTTTTGGAGGGTAGTGGCCACAAAAACAATTAAATTTAATAATCTTATCGAAATGTAATGAAAAAGGTACATACAAAAGTACAACAACATACCTACTTATTTTTAATGACAACTTTATGAGTTTTTGTTAATATATATTTTACGATTAACTTGTATTATTCATCAATAAATTGCAAAATGGATTGCTTTTGTATGGTTAGGTATAATGATGTGTTGATTATTTATATTATTATATCATCTGAAGTGTGTCATTGGATAAAGCTGATAAATGAATGAAACGAACATTTAAAATGAAGTAAACGTGATGGGTTGGGCTGGTTTAGTAGAAAATTTCATTACCGAAAAAAGTAATGATTTTTTTTGGGATCAAAAGTTGAGAGACTCATAATGGGTATTGTATTTAACAAAATCTGTAGTCAAAATTTGTTTTCCAAATTAGTCTAATCCAATGAAATTTGTGTGAAAAAATGAATAGAAAATCATTGTTAGTATGGAATATCGATCAAAAATTATTTTTGAGGGCATTCAATAATATTAGATTTGTCCAGTTTCGCTATCAAACCACACATTAAATATCTTACATTCAAAAGTGATGGGGGATGCCATTCATTTAGCTGATTTATTCTTTGGAGCATGAAATAAATGATCCATATGTTTAATAGCTGTTATAAGTCCACCTTCTGTCCACTTATGAAACACGATAATGATATAAACAATTTCGATTTTGAATAAAAACTAACGGGGAATTAAAAAAATAAGGGATTGATAAAATATCATCCGAACTTTTCCAAGTTACACATCTACAAAAATACAAAAACAAAAGTATATATTTTAAGTATTTTCTTTATTTTCCCCCTATTAAGATCTCCAGTGCAATTGAAACTGAAGGAAAGCGAATTTCCGCCCTACATTAGGCAGGATTTCTATCGTATAATTTTTCGCTCTATACACATCTTTCTAACAACCCCTGATTAGAGGGTTGCAGTATTTTCTCCTGCCAGGTACGAAACTAGGGTACTTCACACATGTACGATATTTGCGTCTTCGACTAATATCTACAAGTATCAAACTAAATTTCGCACGGACACAAATGTGATATTTTCTTTGATTCAGATATATTTTATTTAAATGTTTATTATAATATATTTTGATTTCAAAAAAATTATCCTTTTCGTAATAAAAAAGATGTACAGCTTTAATTTTGAAAGTTTTATTTATCACCTGAACAAGTGGAAGATCACTACAAGAAATAAAAATGAAACAAATATTAAGAAATTTCTTTCTTTTATGGATTTGCGAGCCGATATCCGTAAATTTTCACTCATATACAGCTTCCGATAAGTTTAGAGTGAAGCTTTATTGTAAAAGTATATAAATAGTTAAAAGTAAGCAGTTTTCATTTAAACATGCCTTGAGAATATCAGATGGTAATTTTCAATAAATAGAATATTATTTTTATATTTAAAAACTTCTATATGACCCTAAAATACAGTAGATACACCGTCTTTATGACAACAAAATTGTAATTTGAAGGATGTGGTGGAAAATGTGTTTCAAACAACAACAAAAAATGTTCTGTATAAAAAAGACTCCTTTTCTCCAGTTTTTCAAGAATTGAAAAAAAAATATATGATTTTTTTTACTGAAAAAACTTTGTGTGATTTTCTGGTATCCAACGCGGAGTTTGAAGTTTGAAAAACATCTCAGATAACTGTTAGGGGTTCGTTATAAAACTACCCCCAATTTATTTAGATTTTCAGGTTTCCGCAAGATTTTTCAAGGTAATGAGATACAATACGTATTCTTATACCTATGGTTTTTCGTTTTTTCTGGATCAATCTTTGAATTTTGGATAAAGTTTTTGGGTTTTCTAATAAGAATCAAGGAATGAACTAAGATTTTCACGGTTATCTAAAAAATAACTATTTTCCTAGAGAAAATATTTAAACTTTTTTTTTACAATAATATAATGTTGTCTTACACAAGTTCGAAAATCCACGAAACAAGATTAAATCCAAAAATAAATTATTATTTTCATAAAAATATCTTCAGATGAGAATTTGGTGGATTGATTTATAGCTAATACAAACTTTAGCAGGTAAATAGTATTAAACATTGCTCTTGAGATGAATAGTTAGTCAGTAGCTTAATGGTGAAATTTTAGAATGTTTTTAGGATGAGAATTTGATGGATTGATTTATAGCTAATCGGAAAGTATTTGGATTAAGAATGGTCAAATGCTACGTGTGGTCTGTTTTATTGTATGGATGTGAAACATGGACCTTAAAGGTCAACTCAATGAACAGACTGGAAGCATTTGAAATGTGGCTCCATCGCAGAATGCTCAGAATTCCCTGGACAGACATGGTAACCAATACCGAAGTCCTGAGGTGAGCTAGAGCTGACAGGGAGATGTTGTCAACTATCAAGGTTCGGAAGGTTTCACATCTGGGTCATGTACTGCGTGGAAAGAAATACCACCTTCTCTTATTGATATTGAAGGGGAAAGTTGAGGGACGCCGAGGACCCGGTAGGAGACAGATGTCCTGGCTGCGAAATATAAGGGAGTGGACCGGCATCCGAAGTGTGGAGGAGCTGTTCCGAGCGGCGCAGGACAGGGTCAAGTTCGCCGAGGTGATCGCCAACGTTGAGGGGACCCGACAGTGCACTTAAAGAAGAAGAAGGAAATTATTTCTTCGAGTCTTCTAAATGTCTGCATTTATTTACCAATCTCTTGCATAAATTGTAGCGTTTATGAAACCTTAACTATTCAGATAATTTGAAAAAACTTATGTAGGTATATTAAAACAAGCGTTTCTTTCCTCTATAAATAGTTATATTCTTTCTAGAGACCCGAGAAGACGAAAGACGTCTCTCACAGGATCTATAGTAGAAAGAAACACTTGTTTCAAAGTATCTGATTATAGATTGTTGTACTTATGCACCTACACAATTAATACTGAATTACTTTATCACAAAATTTTTAATGCTGTGATATTGCTTCCCTAGAAGAAGTGTCATTTGAGAAAAAATATTTCAACAACGCCGTTATTTCTTGGGTTAATTGGAAGAAATTGCACCTTTGCGATAAACTCGCCCTCTGTATATTGATTGTATTTCATTTGAATGTAGGTATACCTTTTATGTAATTGTTTGTTATCAATGTATAGTGAAGAATGAGTTCGTCGGTAGCCTGGAGGTTGAGTCTCTGCCTCGTGAACATGGGGTCCGTGGTTCGATATCAGGTGCCGGCAAACTCCCCTTTCACGACACAAGCTTTTAGTAGCTTACTGTGAAAGGTGTATAAGGTTGTTTTTGGATTTATAACCAAAACCCAGATATAATCTTAAAAAAAAAAAGAAAAAAAAAAAAAAAAAAAAAAAAAAAAAAAAAAAAAAAAAAAAAAAAAAAAAAAAAAAAAATATAAAATCAGGCTGTTTAATAATTATTTTCCTAAGCCGTGTAAATGAAAGTTTGTTAACTTTTTGCGAACATACAACCACAAAAAAATCAACTGAGAAACAATACATTTTCAGCAACGAAAACAATCGCGTGCTGGTTCATGTTCATGAAACAACAAAATGTATGAAAAATATAAGATAGTACCTACTAACAGTTCGTAAAATAACGCAGTTGGTACCTTCAATATTATAGTCCTAGTAGGTAAATACTTAGACATCTACTTGTTTCTATGTAATTTTACTACCTAGAGCGTGGCTTGGAAAACATATTTCACCTCGAAAAAGACAAAGTTACCATCGTAGCGCCAACGCTCACAATTAATTTTCCAGCGTAGAGTTATTACTAGGGAATCTGTACCCCTCGTAAAAACATCGCTTTTTGAAGAAATAATTTGTAATTATAGACTTATTTATAAATGTTGAAGAACATTAATTACACAAAGCATAGAAGTACATGTTTGTTATGTCCTCTGAGAAAAATAGCTTTACCAGTCATATAAAAGTTTTTGAGTGTCAACAAAATATTGCAAACCCAATTAAAATTTGAAAGTTAAATAATTTAAAAAAAAATGTTTGTCATTTGCGTAAGCCGCTATACTCAATGTGATATTTTAATGAAATAATCTGTCTATGGAATCCTCACTGGAAAGCATATATACCTACATACATAAGAGTACCTACTTTAAAAAAAAAACACTCACAGCGCATTTTCTCATAGTGTACTTCAACTCATTGAAGATATCGACTTCAACACAATAAAATTTCCCTTTTATTTGAGGTTGATTCATTTCTACGTAATATTTATGATTTGTCGATGACCCCACAACAAAGAACAATATCTGAATTCTGATGCTGCGAGATCGCTAAACCATGAAACTTTTGTGAGTCCAGAAAACTTGTCACTATCTTTTTCAACGTCAGAAGATCAAACAACACGTCTCTACGATCATGAACACTAACGAGCCTCTTCTCTATCAACAATGAATCAAAGTTTAAACTATCCATGGTAATGGCCAGACGGTAGTTCACACGCAGTAAGAATCTATGTCGAACAGATTCAATAATATAAAGGTTCACGGCGCAGTTGGTAGTCTATATTTGGGCATTTCATTTGAAAAAGATGTCGTGAGAGAAACTTTGCGGGATGAACTTAAGCACAATAAATTTATCTTTCTTCACCATCACGTCATTTTCCACTCGTTGACAACAAAGATAAAACCTCAACTGTATGTATTCATATGTATACAAAACAGCATGGCAGCTCAGCAAAGTGGTGTAGCCAATGAATTTATTGCATCATAATCTTAAAACTCGTTTTCCTACCATAAAGGATTACCTTTTTATGTTTGTATTTAAACTACATTTTTATGATATTTTTATATCGCAATATTATAACATCCCCAACGTAAAAACTCTTGTACAAAGATTTGAGAAGATTGTGCAAGAGGAAAACGAGGAGAGTAGATAGGTAAGGGAAGGATTTTGTACAAGATAAAGGATAAGATAAAAGTATTACAAAGAGACTAATACTTAAGAAGCTTTTTCCGGAAAGTTTCGCGTCTTTCCTAATCAGGGGTTGAGAAGTACTCGCAAGTTGTAGTGTAGGTAAGTGGTGAGATAAATAAATTAATTAAGCTTATTTTATTGGGTTATAACACACTTTCTGGGGACAAATTGTTATTTTTATTCTTATCTAGGAAGGTATTATTATTTTTATTCTCACACTTCGTCACGTTATTAAAAAGTTGACGCTTGACATTTCTGAATAGCTGACTATGGGGTTATGGTTTCTGAACGACTTTTGAGGATAAAATGTAGTCATTTCTAATCAAGATTAATACTTTTTTACAATTTAACAAACAATTATTGTGTGTGTGTCTTGTTTCAGTACACCTACTATAACTAATATGTCATATTTTAAGAAAATAAGTATAATGAAAGAGTTGTCATTTGGCTGTTGGATGACGGTTGCTGACAGATTGTTGGATATTGTATAATTTTTGTTTATTTGCAACAAAATTGTAAATTATTATATTTTACAACAAAATATTTACAAGAATAAAACGCCTTGGAAATGATCACACATTGTCACTTCAACTCCAAAAAAACTACATGTATAAAAAGTTGATAACTGTTGATTTTTAAGTTCATTTCAGACAACTGTTAATTATAATTATTGAATTGCCAATTAGCTGTTAAAAAAACTTAAATTTAAAGTGAGTTTTTAGTCGACAAAAAGCTATGAGCGAACGAAATAGGAACGGTTTGTTTAAGTTTAGATAAATATGAAAACAAAAGTGGAAAAAAGTAAATATATTTTTTTAAATAATCAATTAATTCATTTACTCATACCATAACATCCATCAAGTGAAGTAGCCAGCGAAACAACCAGATGTGATAGACATGCAACTCATCGTTCACTCCTGCCAATAAAGTTAAGACATTTAGTGTAGGAGGCATAATATCTCATCAATATTTGAGTTATTGAACAGGACACCTATTATTTATGTAAATGTAGTATAAATGTTTATAAATGGAATTTTATGTGGTTCACTTTATACCTGAAAGTAAAATATTAATGAAATTGAAATTCCCTCTGTAGTTTCAGATTGATAGATACAAATATTAATTATCAAAAATAACTTTTAAATAATTCACCCACGCAAATTTCCACAAGTGTACAGCTTTTAGTTTTATAAGTAGGTACGTGTAAGTAAAAAATAGAACATAATAAATTCATTGACAAAGTTCATGTGAAAAAATAATATAACCTTTAGATAATTTTAATAATCCAACAACACATATTTAAATGTCTGACTTCTGATCTTATTAAAGCACCGTGTAAGCTTTTCAGTATATTATTTAATCTATGTACAACAATATACCTGCTTTATAATATGTATCTATCGGTGGTAAAGAAACCTTGCAAGCTTTTAGGAGTTAATTACCTACCGTAGAAGCCAGTTCACATTACTAAATATTAACTTTCGAAGGTAAATAAAGTCATGTACTTGTTATAATGTTTAATATAATTTCTTATTATTTCTACTTTCAAATGTAATTTTATGATGTGTTGTTGTTAAAAATATTTAAGTTACATGCTTAACCTTGTTATATTTTGGAATTAAATGATAAAGAAGAATGTTTAACTAGCTTATTATGTCCACGAGTGGTTAAAGCCCGAACGGCAAATTTCGGATTTATATACCTATATGGACAATTTGTAAAGCGCCGTTTACTCATACCATGACCTCAAGGGCGCTGTACTTATGGTTCTCCAATTAATATGTCCGATTGCTTCTGTCATCTGTATGAGTAGTATAACGATGGTTTAGAGCACAAAAGTAACATGCCCACTTTTTAGGTAAAATGAGTTATGTACAAGATCTGTTGCAACGTCATCTATATCCTGAATGGAGACAATTTTCTTTTTTGTTATGAACCATTGATAAGCATTTTGACTTACAATTCTTTTTTATCCTGGTCTACCTATTGTGTCGATGTCCCTTTCTATCTTTGTTCTGGCATGTTTCCGAAAAGTATAATTCTTGGTCTCCTCTCCTTCATGAAAAATATTTTTTTGAAATTGAAATAATGTGCCAACAATGTCTCACCAAATTAACAAAAATATCAAAAATTAAAGTTACATTTAATAATACCTAAGTCTTATTTCTAAAACCAGTCCAAAATATTTTTAATGACTGATGTAAAATTTACAAAAATTTAATCGAGCTTTGGAAATGTATTTTCTACCAATGTCCGAATTTGCGAAATTCTCAGAACACATTATTTAAAATATGTAATTTCGTATGTTATAATTATAGCTTCCAACATAATCTTTGTTTAAGAGATGTTTGCTGTAGGGAAACTAGGGGTACAAGAGGAATGGCCTGTGGCATTACCATATCCAAATTTATATGTTTTTAAATTCAAAAATTCATTCACTTACTTCCGTAAATTATCTTGTTCATCAAGATTCAGAAAGGGTCAAAAAATAATACTACAGCGAAATTATATTTAATAAAAATCATATCATTATCGTCAGATTCTCGTAGAAAAGAGATCTGAGTTGTCGAATTTTTTTATTTAAATTTATATGAATTCGCTCAGTGATCACACTGCGTATGAAAGGGCAGTGGTTACAAAGACAGTTTTCTGGCATCACGCGACTGTGGAAGTGGTATATCAACTGTCTGACTTCTCCTGCATACTTTGAGACGAATATTGGTAATCTCGAAACAATAACAAAAACCTTTATTTTCTTAGAAAGGTCCAGCTATGTTATATTTTATATAAATAATGCTAATGAACGTTATTGGGTTAAATGACCGTTCCTGGAATTGTTCTTTATGATGATATGAGTGTTTTCAAACATACAAATTGTTTTATCTTTTTCTTAATTCCGAGAAGGATCTTGAACGATCACAACAGAAAGAATTATTTTGAAAATATGAACCCGTTTTCAGTTATTGAGGTATGCTGGGGAAGTTTTATGAGCTTAATCGATAAACGTTAAAAAAATCGGTATTTTTTGTGTTCCATAGAAAATATTGAAAGAAGAAAAGTGGTCGGTGCTTAAGTTAACGCTGCACTTCAACCCATTGTTAGCAATAGCAATGTGTCAAATATGGCAAAGATAATGATCCACAATGCTATTCTGGTACCGAAATTTATGTAAGTATTTATGAAAGCGAAACTTGCACGTGGTTGAAGAAGGATGAAAATGGGGAATACATGCCGTGAAGAAGCGATCAGTGAGATGAATGGCGTATAAAACGTTGCGATATTTATAGTGAGCAATGAGGGTATTGGGAATAAGAGTGGCCATGAGAGGAGTCTTGTGGATTGTAAAATGTAAATATGCCGTGATAGTTTGGTCATGTGTAGCGAATGAATGATAAAAAGATGACAAAGAATATTTATTTATCTCTGAAAAAGGGGTGTAAGAAAACTACCTGGCTTGACTACGTGGATCAATTTATTTTTTTGAGTCGACGTTAATTTTGTAAAACTCCATGTTTATTTAATATGGAAAAAACACAATTAATTTCAGTTTTACTTAAAAAAAAAAATTGAGTAGTGACCGGGACCCGTAGTCAAAAGACATTTTAGCGTTATTAAGTACACAAAACTGTGTATTTTACACAATACTGTGTATTTTATCTATGAAAATTGAAATTTTCTCGCAACGTCATCTATATATGAACGAAAACGTGACGCTAAGTGGGTTTTGACTACTGGCCCTGGTTTCAACTTATAAAGTCAAACTAACATTGTCAAACTAATTAGTTAGACAACGACATTATAAGTCAAAACCAAGTCACTACACAATATTTTTTTAAGTAAAACTGAAGCCAATTGTGTTTTTTTTAAATACTTATATACGACGATAAAACTCATAAAGACGGTTGCTTATTGAATAAATTAATCCGAAAATATGACGGAAAATTGCTTAAATGTGGAGGAAAGAAAGATTGTATGAGATTGGCGTAACGTCTTCTTTGTCGTCTAACCCAAAAATATATTAAATGTTAGGAAACTGATAGATAAAATTCCTTTTATCTATTGAAATATTTGTACCTTAGTAAAAACAAATTCAAGGTCTCATTAATATGATATGTATGTAATCCTCTGAGAATTTTATTATTTAATAATATGTAAAAATAATGAAATTATTCATGAATAATTATTTAAATATGTGTGTGTAGGTGTTTTTGAACCGTTTTTGTAATTCGATTTTCGAATTTAAAAAAAAATAATCTTTTCTATTTTATACAATCTTTTTTAGAAAATTATCTATATATTTTGAATGAAAACTTATTTGAAAATCGAACCATTTTCATCAAAGATGATAAGAAAACCAGCTGAGTATTAAAAAGCAAAAGTAAAATCAGAAACGAATTATTAAATTATTTATATACAAGCTTATACACCTGGCGTCACTCGAATAAATGTTATATAAAAGAATAAATTTTAATAAACGTAAAAATATTGATAACTATAGAGTTCTGTAGGAGCTTATTTCTGCATTATGTGTTAAATTGTCATTTTTATAATATAAGTCTTAAAATTAAATATTATCTGTTAGGTACTTGATTTTTTATCTTACATTTTATATTATTATATAACTTAAGTTGTAATGACTGAATTGGTTTTCATTTTGTTCAATCATTGTTTTATTTATTTTGCAACATAAGATATATAATTCTAAGTTTGATACAAGTGTATTAAAAAATATTACCTGTTATTCGATTTTTTAAAATCGCTTTCGATTTCAGCAAACCTTTGCCATCTATGGACGAGCCAATAGTATTATTCAATATTAGTCGTTAACGTTGTTCTTTTGTCATGGAAATATTAAATGAGTCGGTTCATTATTAGTTGACCATTTGTTTTTTCAGTCTTCCATTTAAATATTCCCGTTTTTATTTTCTTCTTCCGAGTCTCCTGGCAGCCTTCTCAAAGCTCTGTACTTACTTAAGCACATGTTTTCCATCATTTAATCCATTTTATTACTTCGTACGAGGCAAAAATAATATAATTTATTGAGTAGACACGGCTGCCTGATATCGTAGCCAATCCAGAATGTTTGTTTTTAGGGAGTTGTCTTTTTTCGCCATCTTTGCTCAATATTTCACTATCCCCAGCAAGGAGTTCGTCGGTAGCCTGGAGGTAGAGTCTCGGCCTCGTGAACAAGGGGTCCGTGGTTCGACACAAACTTTTAATAGCTTACTGTGAAAGGTGTATAAGGTTGTATTTGGGTTTATAACAAAACCCAGATAGGTATATCTTGTTTTTTTTTAAAAAAAAAACGAAGAATTCCTAATCATGAAACTACAGTACCACAATATCAGTAATTCATTATAAATTCGTTCAAAATGATTTCTAATAATAAAATAAATATTCGCACAAACGAATAAACACATTTTTTTATTATTATTTTCAACGAATTTCATAATAAAATTGTATAAAAATATGCAAAGCGTATTTAAATTTCATCAAAACGTCGCCTCCAGTTTGAGAAGCTTTGCAGTCTCTCTCTCTCAGCGCAATATCAAAGACGCGAACAAATGACGGTAAACGATGAATATTTCATAAAATGTCTGATTTCGTCATGCCACTACAACAAAAAGAAAAAATATTATTACGGCAAACGAAGCATGGCAGCCAGTTTAAATTATTTTATAGTATGTACCTACATATTATTTGAAAAAATCTAATATTTTCTTTGAAATAAGGTATTATATACTGTATCGGTCTTTAGGTAGGAACTTAATTAATATAACATCACATGCATAGAGTCCATGCCATAGACAATTCACACAGCTCGAGCTAGTCCCAAACTAAAGTATGATTCTTGTATTACGGGAACTCGTGATTCAAAAGAGGCATTCTTTTGTTGAAATCCTATAAATACTACTTATTTTTCTCTGTATCTTGTTTCACTTTTTACTAATCGCCTGATGATGGAGTCTAGAGTCTCCGAACACTAGTACCGACGTGAAGTTAATAAAAAATATTTGGAAGATAATTACATACTTAGGTACTTTGTTTTTTTTTTCAATTTATCTTGAAATGGACTTCCAACAAGTGTACCTTCGGTCAATAACGTGCCAATAACTCCGAGTAAAAAAAATGCATTTAGGACGGGTGGAAAACCTCATCGCTGAATTTAAGATGTAAAAGTATTAATTGACACTCGAAAACTTACGAAAATGAGTGGAAAACCATTTTTTCACGGGGTGCTCCACGGTTTAATGTATTTATAGGTATATATAAAACGAAATTAAAACGGTGGTCAATTTATTCTCTGCTATATAGATAAAATCCAAATTCGAACGATTTTTCATTTCCCACGAGATATTACTCCCACCAATCACGTTACGTTTAATAGTACTAAATAGTTTCCTGATCCAATCAGTGTTTAGATTAGATCGTGCGTGTTCCATTCTATATTAATTGAACTTCGTGTATGTGCAGACAATACCAGACTAGCGGCAGAGTAGGTACTTGCAATAATGTTGACAATGAAACACTTTATTTGATGAGGTGTGCTTGGATTGAAAAGACTGACAAACACTGTAACTAGTCAAATGATCTAGAGTTGAAAATGTCAAGCTAACTTGACGAAAGCGCTTGAGTATTAATAAATCAATAGTGAAAAGTAAACAGTGTTTTATTGATATAAATCATGTTTATACTGTAACTAGTATTTAAGAACTCTAGAAAATAAGAAACAAAACATTTTTTTTTTGTAATTTTAAATTATTTCAACGCTGAATTCAAAATAAAAATAACCCACAAAAATGTTTCCCGACTATAACATAGTTGAGCCTTGCGTTGTTAGTGATTTTTTTCTTTATTAACACTTTTGATCTTCAGGACCAAGAGTTTTCAGTTCGTTTCCATTGAAAACTTACTAATTATATGATGAGGGGAAGTATTGGGTTTATGGTGAAACTATACTATACTATACTATACCCTCACGCCGTGTCCCAAGTGGGGTAGGCAGAGAGAACGGAACGCCAAACATATCTATTTTTACACACTTTCTTCGCTTCCTGCTCATTCATACAGTTCCTCATACACGCACGTCGGTTCCTCTTACTCAACACGCGGCCGTCCTTGAGAATTTGGTCCACGTGATCAAGCCACGTGGTTCTCGGACGCCCGCGTTTCCTCACACCCCATGGTGAAACTATTGACACTTCATCTTCTTCTTCGATGGCTCTACAGCTCATATCGAGCCTTGGCCTCCGTCAACTTTCGCCTCCAACTCCTCCTGTCTGCCGCTGCCGCCTTCCAGTTTGCTGCCTGTAGTAAGTGGTTGGCATCCTTCTTCACCTCGTCTTCCCATCTCAGCCTAGGTCTGCCAACTCTTCTTCTCCCTCCAGGATGACCCTCAAGGATCCTTTTTTTTTAAAAAGGATCCTTGAGGGAATAGATCCTTAGAAACTATTGACACTATTTTCACAGATTTTTAGCCTATTTTATTTATTAAATCACTGTACACTTCTTCTTTAAAAAAAGAAAAATTCATAATTAGTGGAACACTAGCTTCAGAAGCAATTTAAAAACTGAACTCTTCACTGGCGCCGTTGAGACGGTCTAGGAACTGTTACAAGGCGTCAAAAATAAAATAAAATCATCCAAATCATCATCATCAACACTTCATCTCAAAACTGATGACATTCAATCCAACATGTAAGTATCTTATACGTGATATTATAATATGTATGTATGTATCTTCACTTGATTTTAGATGAACACTTACTGTAAACATGATACTCAAAAACTTACACCCACTTACATTCTGGAGAAGTTTTTTCTATTCAGGGCTTTCTACGAACTTTGTTCATTTGAATATTATTAAATTAATTATCCGGAAATAATTAATTAAATTTTCCTACAACATAATTAATTATGTATGTGAAATATAATTTATTCCGGCTAAATAATAAGTGTTTTCGTATTTTGTGTGCTTCCTACGTAAAATAATATTATTTTTGCAGTATGACAACAAGCAGCTCGCTAAAAACGTTAGATTAGAAATTCAGTGGAAAAAATAAATTGGTACCTAATGCGGTCAATAATTAAATTGTGTAGCTAAAATATTTTTAAATCAATCAGTTTGTTACAAGTTCAAAGGGGTTCTTTCAATGACTTTTCAGATAATAATAACTAGACAATTTCTTTTAAGTTGCACAGTTTTGTGGAAAAACCACCACAGAGTCTCATTCAAGATACATAATGAGTGGATAACTCCATAGAGTGGAGTATAAGATATGTGTAATGGTGTTTTCGGCCTTGAAGGGTGTATTACCATCATATTTGTCGGAGATGTGCGAGATCGAGATCAACAGTGATAGACGGCTCATGCTTCGCTCAGCACAGGGTGAGGCAAAATACAGACTGATTGAGCCATCTCGATCTCGCAAAACAGGCTTTGGAGATAGAGCGTTTAGTGTTGCGGGTCCCAGATGTTGGAACAAGCTGCCTCTGTGTCTGCGAGAGGAGGTGAATGGAGAGAGTTTTAAAAGAGGGCTGAAGACACACCTTTTTGCTGGGAGTTTCGGGTGATGGATACGATATACAGCGCCCTTGAGGTCATGGTATGAGTAAACGGCGCTTTACAAATTGTCCATATATATATATATACATTACACCTCTCGAATAGTGGGGTCTATAAACCTACCCTGAATACCTCAACACTGTTAAGAGTTCACAAATCATAGGGAATATTGTTCCACAGCAATGGGCAAGCCACACAGAAGGCACGGTCAATAAAGTTTGCCAGACTTCCTCTCTGTGACACCGCAAGTCTATTGACAGAGTCTGTGTCGGCAGATCTCTTAGTAATTTTTGTATAAGTATAATACTTGCATATTATGGAGCAATAGAGATTAATTGTGTGTAGTTTAAAAAATTGTACTGCATAACTCTTGTCTTTACTATAAAGGTCTTTGCAATAAAGACGCTTTTTCGCAATGGCAGAGAATAAACCAGGATTTTTCTGTAATTGTCTTGCAATAAAATATGTTTAACAGAATTCTCGATAAAGGAAAGGCCTCTATTCTTTCTGTTAGTTTTTCAGTGACACTCGTAAAATATCCCGTATAAGATATTAAACATCTTTATTATTTATTTATTTTTTTCGATCTTTAATTCACCAGATATGTGTTATGCCACTCATTATTAGTGTGACAACTTTTATTGACGCAGAGAGATCGAATTACTTATTTATAATAAATGTGGTTAGTCCGTTTCCTATCCTATAAGTGAAAAATGATGTGACGGTATAGATAGAATGACATTCATTTTTTTGGCCTAAAAAGACAAAAACTTTTGAAAGCTGGTTTAAAAAACTGCTATTTTTACAACATATGTAATATCCTACTATAAAAAAATGTTGCTAGCCGGCAAACTGAATTTAATGAACATACAAGCCACCTTCTCCATTTTTATAAAAAACAACGTAAATGATGGATGTTTTTATTCCAAATATTATATTTTCAGCATGAACTTCTAATTTCAAGAATTGCTGATCACTAAATTCATAAACGAAATTCAAGAATAACAATATAATTATTATTCATTGTACCTAGGTAAAAATCAAAAGACGTTAATTATCTGGATAGCCAATTAGTTAATTGAAAACTAAGGTGAAAAATTCACTCTAGAGTTATGTATGAAAACAGCTTTCATTAAAATATTCGATAAAATTTAATCAACTTATTTTGCAGTTCCAATAGGATATTATTAATTTTCTCAATCGACAAAACCATTTATTTATTCGATGTTACAAACAATATTTACAGATGATGTAGAAAAGCGCAAATATATAATATTAAGTTCATAAGCTCATGAAGTTTGTTTATTTATTTTATAATAAATTCGCAGTAATCCATTAAAAGCATGCGAATAAATTTATCTTAATGAGACAATCAATGTATGATTTTAAGGTTTTGAAGTAATGATTCATATATGGCGGAGGTGTTGAAAGTACATCCATGTAGATATATGGGTATATTATATTACAGGTATTTAAAGTTATAAAAAAATACTATTCAAGAAAACAAAATTGTTTTGGACATCGAATGTTTTAAGGGACATTTCTTGGAAAATATTATTTACATTCTTCAATGTAGGTGAGGTACATTAATAATATATGTCACTGATTCTTATGGTCATATTTTTTTCGAAAAATAAAACAGGTGTTTTATTCTACTAAAGATTATATTTTGTGAGAGAGACGTCTTTCGTCTTATGAGGACATTGTCAATCAGATCAGATTGACAATGTCCTCATAAGACGAAAGACGTCTCTCTCACAAAATATAATCTTTAGTAGAATAAAACACCTGTTTTATTTTTCGATATGGAATTCTACTACCTTAACACCGACACAGTGAATCATATTTTTTTATAGCACGATGAACAGACCAGGATGCTTATCACATCTACTTATTCTATTGATTTTCAAACTTATGCGAGGTGACATAAGTTTAAATGGATTAATATTTATATGAATTGTTATCCAAGTCTTATCCATCAGTTTTCGAGTGACGTGTTAAAAGTAGGTGTTTGTAAATCTAACGTTTACACTCTTCTTTACAAACCATAATATAAAAGACTTTAAGATTACCGACTTAGATTATATTTTTTAGGTTAACTTATAGTAACTATTTAGAATATAATAAAATTGTTATCTAGATATTTAAGTAATTATAGTTTTTAATACTATTTCCTCTTACACCAGTATATAACGTTTCTGCCTGGGGAAAGCAAATAAGTAAGATATATTTAATTATGATTATTAAAACTGAATCGTGTATATATTTAAGAGAAATAAATGAATAAAAAAAAATAAAGATGCTGAAGGACGTACAGAGTATGAGGCGTTTAGGCAGGCGGAGGACAGGGCACGGTGGGGGAGCTTGTCGCTTGGTTGGGGTCATGGTGGTCACGAATCTCAGCATTGAGGGACCGAGTTGGAAGAAGAAAAATATTTTATTGCTTTTTTGTAATAATGTTCATATTTTTATGGAAAATATGAAAAACAAAAAGGAATAACAATAAAGAGACAATAAAAATCTACAAAAAAAAACAAAGAGGTTCATGAATCAGAAATTCAATATGCAACCCATCTTTAATGTCTAATTTTTTTATTATCGTAGAATGAACAGTCTACATGTTTTTTGAATACAGGTTGTCAATTGGTTACTTGTTGAATATGTCGTTGTTACATTGTCCAATAGCAAATGACTCACAATATTTTCTATGATGTTTGTTAACACACTATAGCTCCTTGCTCATATTATTATCTCCATACTTTCAGTTTTATAGAGTAATATACATGAAAAGTTTATACACGCTTACTTGAAAAAAAAAACTTTTTGAACCATTAATTGAATCAATCTCCTCACGGTAGCGTGTTGAAATAATAATCAGACTTAATTATAATGAAATAGTTGTGTAAATATACAATAATAATAAATAACAATAAAAAAGAAACTAACTACAAGTTCTGATAAGAACTTTGGGACAAAAGAACAATGGGATAAAGTTTGAGACAAAAAGTTGGACTATTAGTTTGATACCTGAACAAATAATCAATTAATAAATATTGAGATTCGTTTATTTATATGTGTGTTTATTAAGTTACTTGAGCAATTTAATATCGCCAGAATATTTTGAGATGTATATTTTTCCTCTATACAAGCTTCATGTCCCAGACACTTACGATAATGCATTCATTTTTATGAGACCATTTCCAAAATATTAAGATTAAACAAAATTGTCACGGAAAACTTTAAATAATACCAAAATAAACTCGTTTGCCAGAATATTGAAATTGATCTTGAATATAATTTATCTATTTAACAGTTAACAACTATTAACCATTAACATAAAATACGATGAATAATATACATATTAGGTATGTATTTTAAAAAAAATTACTTACAACTTAGCACCTATAACTCAACCCAAGTAAATGACAAAAATCTAACGAAATTTATTTGTTCAATCAACAGAACACTACAGACAATACGATTGTATAGGATAGCACACAATATTGTACAATAACAAGGAGTATCCAAGTATTAAGTAAAATTATTAGAAAGATGATTTGGTTGACATATTACATAAATTGGAATATATACAAAAATTATATTACCTAAGGAAGAAGTACGTTATATAGGTAGGCACAGCAAAGAAGATACATATTGTTATTTATTTATTTATTCTTTTTGCACATCATCATTACATAACAGTGTTAACAAAATAATAAAAAAAATTAAAAACAGGACGATGTGCAGTGGCGAGATTATCACTATAAAGTGATTTCTTGCATCTAACCACGATACAATATTATGATTTTGTATGGAATTTTTCAATGTTGACTTAGCAAAATTCATCCTTATCTCAAACGCAATCTTGTAAATCAACAACAATTTATTTAGCTTTTAGGTACATAAATACTTACAATAAAATTTCAAGCTTGTAACATACTTCTCTTATATATGTACGACAATAAAAGATATTGATAATTTATAACAAAACTTTAAATGGCAATGTTAAAAAAAAAAACTTTAGATAATACCAATGCTATTATTCTCTTAGATAAGTTTTTTTTGGTGTAGCTGGGCTTAAAAGCTTACATCGAAAATAATAATAATGATCAACCCAAAATATAATTTCATCCGTTTGCTTTACAGGTAGTAAGTTCACCTTCGGATGAAAAGTTTTGTGTTAATTGATCGGTTTTCAGGCAGGTCTATATAACTACATAACTATAATATCTGTTTCTGAAAAGGAATAAAAGCCTTCTTACCACCCCTAGCTTCTGTTTAAGCTCTTCCTAAAGAAGAAAACTTTAAGTTTTCATAAGTTTGTTTTCTGAAAACTTTTTTGTATTTAACCTATCTACAAGGCGCTTTGGAGAACTAAACGGACCTCTTTCCAGTTAAAATAAACTTTATTGAATATTCCCACTTTATTTTCGTTAAGTTTTTTATTTTTATTTTGCAAGCTATCACAAAACTGAAGTAAAAAAGTGCTGGAAGGCTTCAGGTTAAGATAGACCAATAAGATTATGGTACAATAAGTTACACATCACATTTTACTAACTCTGTAAAAGAAAAAGGTTTTTTACCACTCTCGCGTAAGATAAATAAATAAAAAAGCTTAACCATATTGGATCAAAACATGGAAATGTAAAAATTTATAACAGAGACAAATATTCAAAACAAAACACTGTGAAACTGATGATTAGGAGATAATTTACCCATTTTCAAAAATTTTATCTAAATTTTCTTATTATCACTCCATATAACTCCGTACAAATGTGAAAGTCTTATTTCGGAATAATTCGCACCGACTATGTTATGTTTTTTCAGGATATCGCAAATGTTATGGAACAGCTTTTTTAAGAATTTATTTTAAATAACTTTTACCTATCAAAATTTCTACAAAATGAGTTTTATTCGAGGCATAAAAATTACCACAAATGGCTAAAAAATCTCTTTTATAAGCTTTAAATAGACACAGTTGAGAGCAATTTGTTCAAACCTTTTATAGAGCCCTGAAAACGCCTCACTGAAAAACAGTAGATCTTATTATACTCGTTAGTACAACAGATGGTTATGTGTTTTACAAACATTGGGGGCAGCAAAGTTTAAATAAGGTAGCTTTTGCTTCTAGTTTCATCCCTTTCATACCCATCTTTCATCCTATTTAAACTGAAAAACCTTTTCATTGAAAGTTTAAATATAAATAATATTTACAAAAGCTGTTTTGTTTAAATAATGGTTATTACTCTTGCATGCATTATAAATTTAATGCATTGCTTTTTATCAGGAAGCTTTTTATGAAAATTAATATTCCAAATTAAGTACGAACTTTCAAAGTTTTTCAAAGAAGAAACCATTATTTTTTTAATTACTTTTTTTTGAAACACAAAACAATTATAGATTGCTGCTACTTTTTAAGTAGATTAAGAAATATAGAATATATTTATAAGTGATTATGCTTTTTGTGTACAGTTTTGACGTCGCATAATATTCTGAATAATATATTATTATTTTGTGATACGGAGGAGACTACCTTTATTTTTATTATAAATGAGCCCATTTGCCAAACTATAGTGAGTTATGCCGTGATGGTATATATTATTATTTTTGAATATAGATAAAATATATTATCTAGGTAAAATTATAGAAGAAAAGTGGAGAGGCCACAGATTAGATTGTCAGACGACATAAAATGAACGGTGGCAGTTGGTTGGATGCTAACGCTCAGGATAGAGGCTTGTGGAAGATTAAGAGGGAGTCCTATGTCCAAAAATGGATTCAAAACGGCTGATTATAAAAATATAGGTACTTAGTTGTAAATTGTCTAATCTTGATATATTTCTATTTTTTGTATGCAGTTTAAGTTTGAAATAAATGATTCCAAAAAATATTATGTTTCTACATACATATTATACCATTACCAACGAACAAAGAAATATACATACTAAAGCTTCACTCTGTTTCATAAAAAGAAACAAGATATTGAGGGTGGATGGCATTTCTCATTATTCAATCTTTTATTAAACGTATTTATTTTACAAAACAACTGAATACATATGAAAAACAACCAAAGAGATTTGTTCTTTTAATTTGAAGATACGAAATAACGTAGGTCCTATATTTATATAAATGAATATTTGCTAACAAAGTATTGTTTAATTGTTTATTTTGTTATTATTTCTATTCTATATTATCCTTTTGTTATTGATGTTTTACTTTCTATTTTGTTATTTCATTTTTTATAAAAGAATTGTTTGTACATGATTTGAAGTACATAATATAATTTCATATAGTAGGTAATTGTCTCAGTACAGGCTGTGCCTAGGCGAGGCAACTTGTTTAATAGAAATTTTGTTTATTTTCTTGAATATTCTTTTTATAATTCTATTTTGGAGATCCAATTAAATAAACAAAGTCTTATTATTAAAAGTCTCCTACTCTTTCCTTTATTATAAACAAGCGTATGTAACCCGGCATCGCTCGGGTTTAATTAAATAGAAAACCTTGCAAATACATGGGTTAAAACAACAAAATCTTATTGAAAAAAAAAACGGAGTAAGCACTTACGTGGATAAAAGAAGTAAAAAGCTCTTCCCAATGAGAAAACTTAATTTTTGACTCCCTACATGCCCATAGCTTAGTAACAATAAATAGGTAGGTACCTACATCATAAAAAGCATTGCAAATCTCTAAATGAAAAATCTTGAAGTTTGATACCTCACATGCCCATATTTAGGTAAAAAAATAGGTAGGTACCTACATCGAAAAAAGTGCTGAAAAACTCTTCCCAATGAAAAATCATGAAGTTTGATACCTCACATGCCCATACTTAGGTAAAAAAAATAGGTAGGTACCTACATCGAAAAAAGTGCTGAAAAACTCTTCCCAATGAAAAATCATGAAGTTTGATACCTCACATGCCCATACTTAGGTAAAAAAAATAGGTAGGTACCTACATCGAAAAAAGTGCTGAAAAACTCTTCCCAATGAAAAATCATGAAGTTTGATACCTCACATGCCCATATTTAGTTAAAAAAATAGGAAGGTGCCAACATCGAAAAAAGTGCTAAAAACCTCTTCCCATTGAAAAATCTTGAAGTTTGACACCTCAGATGTTCACATTTATGTAAAAAAATAATAAGTAGGCACCTACATGGAAAAAAAAGTACTAAAAACCTCGTCCCGATGAAAAAGCTTGAAGTTAAGAAATTCCACATATTGGTAGGTACCTACATGGAAAAAGTGCTAAAAACCTCTTCCAAATGAAAAATATGTGAGCTCGACACCTCGAAAGCTCATATTTTATTTAGAAAAATAGGCGGGTACCTACGTGCAAAAACTACTAAAAACCTCATCTTAATGTAAAAACTCGAAGATTGTCATCCCAAATTTCTATAAGAAAAAAAGGGTATACATCCCTTTTCGTGAAAAAATTGTAGTCACATAAATGTTAAAATATTATAATTGTCCACATTCGAATTTGTATTTTTGGTTTGCAGTGCATAAATGGGTATTTGCTATGAAATTAAAAAAAGTCAAGAATAAATTGTCATATAAGTATTTACTCTTTATTCCCAAAAAACCTTAAAAATGGATTATCTGCATCCTTCAATATTTCAGAATATTTTACTATCAAATATTTCATAATTTATGTAAAAAATATTAGGTGAAAATAAATAGGTTCCCACTCATTGAAAATCATTTAACATTGTTTATGGATTTTATAGGTAAAACTATTATTATTCTACAGTATAGTTTTCTATGGTTTCATAATGTCTTCCATTATGAAAATAGCCCAATATGTCAAAAATATGCAATTTTTATTCACGTAATTCAAGAGCTTTTCTCATTAGCAAACACGATATTTTATTACGAAAATAAACCCTAAATATTTAGTTTCAGAATTGTTGTATTTATTGTTACATCCATTTTGATATTAATTCAATACAATGAAAAATGTTTGACTGTGAATATTGCTATTTACTAAATCTCGCATTAATTTTACATACATTTTGTTGCTAATTTTGTGACATGGTCGCATTAAAATTAAAATATCTTTATCAATACGTAAGATATTTAAAATGTTTTTAGCCTTAAACCTGCCCAGAAGATGAGACCTTGTATAGAGTGTATTATTTTACTTCGGTCTTTCCTAATTTCTGAGTCCATTAAGGACATACGTACATACATACATACATACATACATACATACGAACGGACTCAAATATTTATGTGTGGATTTTCCTCCCGTACCTAAATTAAATAAATGAATTTATTGTATTCTGTGCTTCTACTATCGTATCTAGGTATTTATTTAAACGCTAGCTACCCACTTGTGAACAATTGCTTTGTCGAAAACGAAAAAAGAAACCCATAGTCATCTACCCTCATGTATAGACTAGTAAAGCCATGCTTTTTTCCTTGGAGAGCATGTTCCAAAACTAAAAATAATAGTATTTTTTTGGCACTTCAACTTGACCGGTGTTGCGATGCAAACGAATCGGCTTAGACTAGTTTCAAGAAATTACACAACAGACTCTTCACCTGCACAACCAACAGTACGTGCACACACCCTTTGTAAGAAAACTGAAAAAAAGTGCTCCGATGCTTACGAATTGGCTTAGGCTGGTTTAAGGAGTCTGAGCATTTTTCCAGTTTTCAAAATCTGTTGGTTGTGCAGATGAGGTGTCTGTTGAGAAATATTCATAACATCTTTATTCACGCAAGTGCAAAAATCCAGTAAAATGCGAAATTATTATATTTCATAATTCTATTTATTTCTTGTTTCAGGTCTCCCTCACTACGATGATGACAACTTGGGTCCTAATGCCAGTTCTTATCCATATTTTGAGTTCAACGTTCCAAGAAATGTAACCACAGCTGTAGGGCAAACAGCTTTCCTGCATTGCAGAGTGGAACAGCTGGGGGATAAAGCTGTAAGTACCTACACTTGTTTTTTTTATTTTTTTTTATAAATCCCTACATAATTATTTTAGGTACCTACGCACACTGCAATTACAGACCTTCTGTGATTTTAACTTGTTGGATAGGAAATTTATGTTAATTATGTTGTTTTTCTGCAGACACAATGTGATATCATGGTGACGTTATCTCACTATCTTTCATGTAATGTAAATAGTTAGATTGTGGAGAATTTTTTCCAAAACGTACAAATAGGTATAGCACATACAAGTCCTGTCTTTACAAGATCACTTTAGCCCACAAGTTTTTTTTTGTACGACAGGGCTTTTGTTTTCGAAGGACCCGTCATCTGGAATCGACACCCCGAAAACTTCAGTAAGAAAACTAATCAATACTACCAGCGTTCAAAAGCAAACTGAAAACATCCCTCTTCTAACATAGTTTCCCGCACCGTTGAGATGTACATTGGATCATATTATGATCCATTAAACGGCGCGGAATAAATCATTTGACATGCATACATAACATTTTAGTTAAAACATATTTTTTTTGAAAACGACAAATTTGGAAATAAATGCTCAAAATAATATACGCAGATCATATATACATGTAGATATGACTCAGATACATATTCGTAGGCCCAAAAGGACTATGTATTCCAAAAATTTGGTTAAAGGTTTTCAGACCACCATAACCATTACAAAGCTATTTTTACATTAAAAATTTACCTAGCAGACACTTTGAAGAGGTTAAAGTTATGTTAAATGTAGTATTTAGTACCAACCGATCTCCTTATGTTCCTAAAATGATATGAAAATATGTGTGCTATTTTGTGTATTTACATGCATATTTTTTTAAGAGCAGCGCACTCAAAGTTCACAAAACAGTTTCACAATGATACAAATATACATTCAAACAAACAATTATTATAAAACAAATTTTTAACATTTAATATCATATTTTTAATTTACTTGTAAGTTTTGGTGTTGGGTTACAGGGTGGTGGATTTTTCGTATTCCTTTGCGGTGGGGGGTAAAATGTAAGACAATAGGTAGTACGCTTTGACGCATATGGCAGCGATGAGGCTTGCCACCCATCATGCCGCGTCAAAGTGGGTGAAGGGCACAAAGAGGAGAGCGGAATGCAGGGTGGGAGTTTTGAATGTGAGAGGAGGGATGGTGAGAAAGACGGACGAAATTTTAGAGATGATGAATGATAAGTATTTGGATGTTTTGTGTGTCTGCGAAACGAAGAGGAAAGGGTGTGGTATTAAAGAAAGTGATGGAAGGATCGAGTTGTGGTCTGGTGTTCCAGATACACAACACGCATGTCAAGGTGTGGGTGCTTTTTTATCGGAAAGAATGAGCGAATGTATGAAAGGGTATGAATGTGTAAGTTCCAGGCTAATCTGGATCCGTTTCAAAGTGGGGATGACTAGGATCTTACTCATAGTTGGGTATGGTCCTGGGAACGATGCCATAGAGACGGAAAAGGAAGAGTTCTGGAATGGCGTGAGAAAGATTGCAGAAGATAAAAAAGAAAATGAAAGATTGATCTTGGCAGGTGATTTGAATGGATGGGTGGGTGTTAGGAGGAATGAACTTGAAAGTGTTTTGGGAATGAATGGAGACAGTAGAGTGAACGATAATGGCAAAAGAATAATTGACGTGTGCTTGGAGATGGACCTCTTTGTGGCGAATACCTTTTTCGCCCACAAGGAGATCCACATGTATACCTGGGAGAGAGGGAATGAAAGATCGATGATTGACCTCGTGTGTGTGGACTCTCGTCTCAGGAAGGCGACCACGGATACTAGAGTGTATCGAGGCGCTGAGCTGGAGACGGATCATTTTCTTGTCGTCTCAAGAATAAATCTATTCTCCGGTTGGCGTTCGAGAACACAAAAGTCCACGCCATCTATGAGATTGAGAGTCGAAAAACTGAAAGATGAGAGTGTAAAGAATGAATATGTAAAAACTGTGAATGAGAAGCTGAGTGCGAACGAAAAGAATGATCTAACGATGAATGAAAGGTGGGATGTCTTAAAAAGTGTGCTTGTAGGAAGTGCAAAAGAAACATGTGGTGAAGCTAAAGTTGGACGTAAGAAAGGCGATGCATGGTGGGATAATGATGTGAAAGAAGCTACAAATAAGAAGAAGAATGCTTGGAAAGACTTACTGAGTGTGAAACAGTGTGACACATGTGAAAAAGAGCGAAAGAAAGAAGTTTACAAGACATGCAAGAAGGAAGTGCGTGAAGTTGTGAAAATGAAGAAAAAAATGCTTGAAGATGAAGAATGTAAGAAATTGTCTACGTATGCGAGTGAAAATATGAAGATTTTTTGGAAGGAAGTAAAACGAATGAGGACGGGTTCAAGTGTGAACAGTATGAAAGGGATAAAAGACAAGGATGGATGTGTGTTACGGAGATGGAAGGAATATTTCGAAGATCTGTTTGAATGTGATGGTACAAATGCAAATGAGTATGACGACAGTGAAAGCAGTGTGAATGAAAACGATATGATAGACATGAATGAGATTATGAATGCATTAAGAAGAGCGAAGTGCGGTAAAGCTGTAGGGTATGATTGTGTTGCCGTTGAGCTCATCAAGTCTGGTGGATCGGGGGTTCTCGCGTGGTGTTTGGAGCTTTTCAACGATTGTTGGAGAGAAGGTGTTACTCCAGAGGATTGGAGGAGGGCTATCATCTGCCCCCTGTACAAGGGGAAAGGCTCTAGACTTGAATGCGGGAGTTATCGGGCTATTAGCTTGCTGAGCTCAATAGGGAAACTGTATGGTAGAATTTTGATTGAGAGAGTACGAAAGATAACTGAGTGTAAGATATGGGATGCGCAAGGAGCTTTTTTGAATGGCAGAGGGTGCACCGATCAGATCTTCTCCCTGCGAATGGTTATAGAGAAGTTTCTGGGTAAACACCAGAGGCTTTTTTGTGCGTTCGTGGATCTGGAGAAAGCATATGATCGAGTGGACCGTGAAAGGTTGTGGCGCGTGTTGTCGGAGTATGGGGTGAGCAGCCGGTTGATCCGCGCAATATCTTCACTTTACGTGGGAAGCTCCGCTTGCGTGAGGGTAAATAACACTCTCTCGGAGTGGTTTGTCCTCACCAAAGGAGTGAAGCAAGGTTGTGTCATGTCTCCGTGGCTGTTCAACCTATTCTTCGACTACTGTATGCGACCTGTGAAAGAGATGGATGTTGGTGTCGAGCTGAATGGGTTTCGGGTGAATGCATTGATGTACGCAGACGATTTGGTGTTAATGGCTGAGAGTGAAAGGGACTTACAAGAGATTGTTACGTGTGTGTATGATAGTTGCAATTTGAATGGTTTGAAAATGAATGTTATGAAGACGAAAGTTCTTGTTTTTGAAAGAGAGAATGAAAAAACGATTTGCGAGATTAAAGTTGGTGACGAATGTTTGGAGCAAGTAAGTGAGTATGTATATTTGGGAAGTATGTTTACGAGGGATGGAAGATGCGATGGGGACATTGAAAGAAGGAAAGTGGCCGGTGCTAGAGTAAACGGTGCACTTCGACCCATTGTCAGCAATGACAATGTGTCGAACATGGCTAAAATGCTGGTGCACAATACCATTCTGGTACCGTCACTTACGTATGCAAGCGAGACATGGACGTGGTTGAGGAAGGACGAAAGTGGAATAAATGCAGTAGAGATGCGATCGTTGAGAAGAATGGTTGGTAAAACGCTGCGTGATAGAGTGAAGAATGAGGATATTAGAAGAATGAGCGGATGCAAGAAGAGTGTTGTGGACAGAATGCGCGTGAATAAACTACGGTGGTTTGGGCATGTTGAACGAATGAACGAGGTAAGAATGACAAAGAGGATATACTTATCTGAAAGAAAGGGTGTGAGGAAACGCGGGCGTCCGAGAACCACGTGGCTTGATCACGTGGATCAAATTCTCAAGGACGGCCGCGTGTTGAGTAAGAGGAACCGACGTGCGTGTATGAGGAACTGTATGAATGTGGAGGAAGCGAAGGAAGTGTGTAAAGATAGATCTGTTTGGCGTTCCGTTCTCTCTGCCTACCCCACTTGGGACATGGCGTGAGGGTATAGTATAGTATAACATTTAATTCGTAAATTTATTATTGATCAACAAACATACTTCTTTTAAATTTGTTAGACATTTGTTGTTTCATTACAAAATTTTTTTTTATTACCTACTATAAAAGCAGTCAACCATTACAGACAGTAGGAATATAAAATAATATTATTAGGTGCAACCTTTTTACATCTTACTTTCGTATTTCAGTACGACCTATTTGTCAGTTGTTTCCTTTATGTTCTACCATAATCACCATTACTACATTAGGTTTAGCCATTATCGCCACCGCTCTACGATACTGCACCAACGTTACAATTCTAAACTAAAGCAATAATAACAACAAGAACAGTGACATCTCTGAACCAACTTTACAAATAAAATGTCATAATTATACCTAACCGTACATCGGAGCAAAACTACTATATATCTAATTTTGGGCAAAATGACTTTTCAACATATTATTTTACATTGTATTGATGAAAATAATGATTTGGCAATTTATATATCACTGAATTGTGATAACGTCACTTCAAGGGCTTTTAAACATCTATGATCCATTCTATTAATTATCATCAAGTACTCATTCACAACGTTTAGTCCATACTAAAAAGTAATAATCAAAAATATAAAGTTTAAAATTTTCACTAAAATATTTTTTTCAATGTTTATCGATGTTATTTTTACAATTAACCATTGTTTGAGGTTATGCTCGACAATTAATTAATTGATCAATTATTAATTGGACAAAGCACTCCTTTCGACCTGTTAGGGATGTTCGTTCAAGTGCCGTCCAGGGCACTACCAAATGAGATGACGTTGTCCGTTCTAAGCCTTATATTATGATTCATGACGTGTTAAATTTTTCAATGTATTTTTTTATGGCATTTTTAGCTCAGAATTTTGAAAATGCGTTTTTTTATAATATCCATTAAAAAAAATTATTTTAATTTTATGTTACGCAAAACAATGTTTTGAACTAAATGATGTACAAATAAAAAAAAGATCAACAGTTGGTAACAATGACCCACAATTGTTTTTGACAGAAACGTTGTTTTTGATAAACAGCATGTGAAACCCTTATTTCTTTATTCATAAAACATTGTACAACTTTTTAGTTTTTCAGATGGATAGCTATCAAAATGTAGGGCGAAATGAAAAGGCTATTTTGTTTTTAAATTATTTTCTTAGAACCATATTTAAAAATGACGTCCTTTGACATAATGTAGTTTCACTCGTACAACGTTTGAAATTAGGTAGCATATAGTTGACTCGATATTGCATGTGGTACGTTTTAGAAGTTATGCAACGAAAATATTATTATGAAGTTATGCAGTTCTGGAATTTAGGTGACAATAATAATTATTGTGTCGATAAAGTGCAGTATGCAAGATCGTAAACATGTTTGGCGTTTATTTCGCGCATAGGTAGGTACTTACATAAATACAAAATATGTTTGGCAGATGGTTGGCTAAACAGAAGAATCTTTGAAAACATTATCGTTCCATTAGATCAAAACTTTGCCAACTCCAAATTTACCATTTTGGAGAACTTGATGCAATAATGTATACATATTATTACGATTCATCTTGTGCAGAAATATTGTAGCAAACACAGTTGGTTGTTAATCATTTGTGAAAAATAATATTAATTTTATCATATTTATATCTTGAAGTCACCTTTTCAACAGGTTCTTAAACAATTTAATTATGATTGTTTAAGAACTATAGGTGAACTCCAAGTACCTACTTCTAATTGATTGTAAAACCGCAGGAGAAGTATCAAAAATATCTGCCATTTTGTTTGCATATTGTGACTTGACACCGAGAATACTATAAAAGATATTATGATAATATGGATTCTTTAGCACCACACTCATCTACATTTGATTCGTCATACAGTAGAAATCCTTATCTCATCCTGTTTCCTTTTCTGTAATTTTATTTCTATTTCCACTTTTCAAGGGGTTCTAAACAATTTTATTCTGATTGTTCAATCAACTTTATTATTTACTGTCACACCACAGGAAATGGATAAATAAATAACATAATTCACTCAATATGATACTAGAATAATCAACTTGAACCGAGCTTCAGAGTTCAAAATATAATTTATTCACAATTAACGAGTCAAGAATAATAAAAATTATGGTTTAGAGAAATGATCAAAACGAGTCATCAATCTTACCTTCCTTCGGTGGCTTTTTATAATATGTGAATAATATTGAGGCATTAAAAATCGTCATCGTTTTGTTGAGGAATAATTATTGTTTTTATTTATACATTTCTGCTTTTAAAAATTTCATTATATTATTATATTTATTTTATTCTTCAAAATATCAGCTATACTATTCAACGTACAGAAGGCGAGTTTATCACTAAAATGCGATGTCTTCCAACAAATTTTCAACTAATTAGAATCTTAAACAAGTACATATTTTTGACTATAGACATATCTATTTATCGACAAGGTCTATTGAAAATCTCGTATTTGGTTGAATGTTGACCCTCAGTGAGGAAACCAAATCAATTTTGTACTTCGAACCATGAGACTTACCTATTTTCTTAAGACGATTTTGGGATTGATCTGTAATTTAACAATATTGTTTTCTCATATTTTCAATACGAAGACCCGAGTTTCAAATTTTGCTTCCAATCTACTCTACAAGCTTTATAATGAAAGTGCTTCCTGTGAAGACATTTGAAGGCAAATGCATCTGTCAAACTTTTGTGACTCTACTCCTCAAGAAAACATATCGATTAGTATTAGTAATTATGCATGCTTTAAATTATTGATTCATTGATTTATTAATTCATTCATTGTGATTTGTTTTTGTTAGATATATTCATCCTTTGTTAATTGTATATTATTTTTTTATACGCAGTACGCTTCGACACAGGGCAACCTAGTGAGGCTGCTGTAACTTAATTACAGCCAATTGGTGATATATTGTCTCAACTTTTGTACATAATTATTGATTGAAGAAAGTATAAACGTTTTTATTTTCATTCTTTGTGGTCAATCATTAGATATAACAAAAGGTTAAACGAATAAATTTGTATTTATTACTTACCTACTGTCTATGTAGAATTTAGAAAGTCATTATTGATTTTAACGTAGGTAGGTACATATTTTTATTGTTCGTCTAGTTTCCAATCATCATTGATCGTGCCACTGGGTCTAACATAATGATTTTTGTATACAACGTCACTCGTTGTACATAATTCTATATTCCATTTCCTGAAGCAATCTGAAAGAATTACTGAAAATTATTTTGACCCAGTTTTCAGCTTCTCAGAATGCACAGTACAAACACTGTAGGAATGTACCTATATTCTATGTAAATACATTATTTTGCTGTTTTACTATGTACTTTGTAATACCTATCCTGTATATAGCGACTTAGTACTACATAAATAATACTTGGCACGGTTTTTATTCAACTTTGTACCAATTATTTAGACGGTTTCTAATAAAAATATTATTTAACCAGTTAAGCGGATGAAACATGCTAGGTACTTTTTATCAAATCCATGGGTTAACTGTGAAACTTTCTCTTTTCATTTTTTTTTCTAAGTCTTCTGTAAAAGACGGATATATGCTTTACGCTAGCCTGATGATGAGAGCGGAAGTTCTTGAAAGTCAACTAGCGTTCATTTAAGTCACAGTGGATATATTAAAGAAGTATTTTATCTATAATTCGTCGGTAGCCTGGAGGTAGAGTCTCGGCCTTGTGAACAAGGGGTCCGGGGTTCGATCCCAGGTGCCGGCAAACTCCCCTTTCACGACACAAGCTTTTAGCTTACTGTGAAAGGTGTATAAGGTTATATTTGGGTTTATAACAAAAACCCAGATATATCTTTTTTAAAAAAAAAAAAAAATTATTAACCCCTTTTAAGCATTTCAGAACTCTCAAATTCATTATTGAGGCACACGACTTATTTAGAATGTCTATCACAGGTAGATAATTTTTTTTTTATGTTCGATACATGCAGTTAGTCTACGTTACCTAAAAAAAGCTGTAACAGTTTCCCTTTCGCATGCATAGTTAATTTTTTTTAAATTCTTTTTATTATAACTTAAAATGACTTGTGTATTTTAGCTACGAAATTGAAACGTCGTCGTCTATAGTTTCTAGTCGAATGACTATAGTTGAATGACTTTAGTCGAATGACTACATAATGCTAAAATGTGTTTTGAATAAGGGTGCAGGTATTATTTGATGGTAGTCATGGTGTGGGAAAGCAAAAATTTCCTGGCTAAGAAATATTCGAGAGTGAATCGGAGTTCAGAGGCTGGAAGAGCTGTTCCGGCTAGCACAGGACAAAGAAGTCTACGCCAGGGTGATAGCCGACGTCAACGGGACCTGACATGGCACTTTAAGAAGAAGATATTACTTCAAGGTCTAAAGTTGCCGTGGTTCTTTTCTCAATGAATTCTCAATTATCCCTCCATCAAGGATAGTTGAGAATCATGTATGATGAATGGATAAAAAATGTATTAAAATAAATCAATCACTTTTAAAGCGAGCAACATTTTTGTCGTAATGGTAGAGTAGGCGGGAGAAATTGAACCCGAGATCTCTTTATTGAAAAACTTTCCCATTTTTTTTTTTGGTTAAATTACCGATTAGCCGGTTAAACTAAATACCTAATCGATAAAATATACAACAACAGTATAAAATGTGATTATTAAATGTCATCCGCTTAGCCGCATCAGATTTTCTATTATAAAATTTATATAAAAAGCTTAAATTATAATAGAACTTGGTATTGGATCGGCCACCGTGTTTGGACTATCAAAGATCGTTTCGCTGATTGACAGTTTCTAAATGGTTTCCAAAATTGTTTTTGAAATGTTAAATCCCTTTATTTTAAGAAAGTTGTCGGATAAAATTATTTTAAACGGAATAATGAAAACAGCTGTTTTGCATAAAGTATCTATCCGACAAAAAAATACCACGGAAATTTAACCGTAAGCATTAGGTATATTAAGTTTATATTTCTAAATCAAGCTTTTTGTGCATTGGTAGCTTTTTTCAGTTTTGAATTTATTGAGCAATAAAATTTTATTTTTTATTTTTTGTAGTACCTTTTAAGAACCATCAGTTTCATTCTAAGATATTTTCTTTTTTTTTCGCTCTTCTTCTTCTTCTTATGGCCGCTCACAATTTGACCTCCAAATTCCGCAGCCACCGGATTGCATCATCTGTAAGTGTCTGAAGTTCTCCTTGAAATGCATATGTGGGATACTCGTTTATCAGATAGTTGATTTTTTTTTCGTTCATCAATTAATAATTATGTAATACAATCACGGTTTTCTCCACGTGTGAGGTAATAAGTTTATCAACTACACGTAACAAAATAGACAATTCCAGTTATTTTAGAAGGATTAACTATGTAACAGTTACGAGACATTTTGAATGTTTTTTTAGTATTTTACAATGCACATCGCTCGTCAATGGTATAGGTTTACCGAAATCGATCGCGATTTAAATAATCAAGTACCTAACGGATGTGCATTGTAGAATACTTAAAAAGCATTCAAAATGTCCCGTAACTGTTACATATGTAGTTAATCCTTCTTAAATAACTGATATTACTAAAATATTCAAAATAGGCACAGTTCGTACACATCGTGCCAATAAATTTTAAGACATTCAGTCACCGATGGGCTGAAGATTTTAAATGTCTTAGAACGTGAACTTTGGGTTAGTTGAAAGAAATCGAACCTCTGCAATTATCTCGCCCTCTGTATATTGATTGTATGATTGCATTTGATTTAAAATGTAATTTTATGTAAATTTGCTTGTAATCAATGTACTGTAAAGAATAATTAAATACATATAAATAAATAAATAAAACGAATACCTCTCTTTTACAGGATACCCGAAAACTTGCAGAAAAAAGTGAAACACTTATTCTTTACCGGGGACTTCAATCATACGAACGTACCTTTAATAAAATAAGAGTACCTACTCATTTAACTTGGCTGTTAGGTGCCTACTCTAAAACTTACCTAAGTAATGTGTAAAACTTAGCGAATTTTGAGGTAAGAATTTCGGCCATTATAATTATGATGCCTACCTCTATAATATATTATTATATACCACATACATTATCATAGTACAAACATGAAAATGAGTGATGGAACCTTTAGAGGTCTGTGCGGAAAGACAACCGCAAAAGAAAGAAAATGACAAGTACCACTAAGAGAAAGAGCGTAGAGTATCTAAGACAATGATTCCCAACTTGTTCATTATTGAGTTCGCATTACAAAATTCTTTTTTTTTTCTCTTTATCGTTTCAAACTTAGAAAAATCGAAGTAGCGAAAATCCTTATAAGGCCTTTGATCGAAAAGAAGAGCTGTTGAAAGTAAATCCTCTCTTCATGTCGTATTTCCATTTTAAGATACCTACTTCAATATTTAGCCTTGTTGAAAAATATAATGGCAAATATGTCGGTACTGATTAATACTTCACCATTAATACTTTTTTTTCTGGTATATATTTTGGCCTCAATTAATCATTGTAATAATTTACACAAACTTGTCTAATTATGTATGTCAATGATTAAACCATAAAAAAATGTCAGACTTGTACACTCTCTAATTATTTTTGAATTTTCGAAGACTGGATTTTCTTACTAAGAATTGTAAATGTCAATCATACTAGATGAATTATTATTACAATAAATTTAATAAAATAATAAAATAAATGTATTAAAGAACACTGTTTTACTTCCACTTCACTTTATTTAAATGTCAGAACGTTTTCGAACATTAACTGTTCATTATCGATGACAATGTAATACTCTGTATTATGACTAGTGTTACATTGTCATCGATAATGAACAGTTAATGTTCGAAAACGTTCTGACATTTAAATAATGTGAAGTGGAAGTAAAACAGTGTTCTGTAATACATTAATTTTATTATTTTATAAAATGACGTTCCACAAAGTTTCAATTTAATAAATTTAAGTCCGGAAGCAAGCAGAAACATTTTGTGCATTCCTAAAATTGAACCCACGACCCCTCGTTTAGAAGGCAACATAATTGTGTAGTCGACCTGTTTGAATATTAATTAGAGGTAAGTATGTTGTACACAGTACACATACATACATACATGACCCTACTTAAAAATACAATTGTGCGAAGCATTCTCGAATTGTAAATGTTTGTTTTATCTGAAATCGCATTGGCCGAAGGCTGTGATGATCCCAGTAGAATATGGTGTCATTTTAATAGTATTAGTAATGTGTGAACTTTCATTAGGAATACACTCTTACATGCATTTCATTTCCCGCCCACTGACGTGGTAGGATCTAGGATGCCAACACTGGCATAGTGGTATTAAACTAGAGAGAATTCAAATATTAATAAATCGTCACCTAAACGGACAAATAGGAGTCCTTGGACTCCTGCAATATCCGAGAAATAAAGTAATTTCATGAATGTCGAAACGATGCATTCCTATACACTATAGATACCCCAATAATTTTTTGTCATGATTTACTTAACTATCTCTTAAATTTTATATTTTGAACCCCTAGGTTGTTAAGGTTGGAAACTTTACTCTTTCTCTTTATAAGTTACAGATGTGTGACGTTCCTCATCATAAATTTAAAAATATATGTACCCACTTTAATGTTGGGAGCCACTGGTCTTGATAGTACCTACCTAAGCACTGACATAGAATGAATAGTTTTATGGTGAGCATAAATCCTCCTCATACACATATTATGTATATGTATATAGGTTTTTAGGTTTATGTACAACGTATGTAGCTACATACGCTTACTGGTATAATAAACACTTAAAATTTACACAACATTTGAGACGCTATAGTATTTTCTGTCATATAGTTTAAGATTATATTGTTATAATTTTAGAGTACAACCCATTGCAACTTATTCTTATGAGTCTCTTAGACAACTTAGTGTCGTTTCACTGTTTATGATAGTTTGGTATAGTTTAAAGGAATAAATTAATAAATGTTTCTCTGAGGACTTTTTCCACCATATCTGAAAAATCCTTGTCAATAAATAAAATTCGAACATTTTTCTTTTTTTATCCAGAAGTAGGTATTTGTTTTTCTAAGGCTTATATGCCGATTTCGTGTATTCAATTTGCAAATACAATGGTTATTTGTAGGTATAAATAACAAGATAAATATAAAAGCAAAAAGTTTTCTCAAATATTCGAATCGAATTAGCTTTCGCAGCAACATTCTTTAGAAATAAATAAAATAATGTACTCCTTGAAGATCTACGCAACATGCCCGAAAACATAAATAATGAAAAAATATCCAAGTCGGCAGTTATTATTGTTTTGCCTCACCTAGATACCTCAGGTAGGTAAATATTTTTGTAAAACTTAAAATAAAATATGGTAACGTCCCATAATTCTAGGTGAACACAGCGTTGTATGTAGTAAGGAATATTGTTTTTCCCCGCACAATGAAGACTCAAATACCTCTTTTCGACATAAAACCTTTCCAGTGTAAGTGTTAGTGTCGCTATTCACTTGATATTATAAGAATGTTCAGCACGACAGTAGATTGCATGAAAATCTTCTGAGATTATGATGAAACTTAACCCTTAATTTACCCTAGACGCCTTTGAGGCGCCTGGCGTACTTTATCGGTCGAAATAATTATGTTTTGAAAAAATATACTGTTGAAATAACTTCTGTTTGGGTGACAATTTCTTTTTTTTTATATTTTAAACTCTTTCGTGTAAATTGCGAACGTATTTCGTGTATTGCTGGTAACGGCGACTCTCGAGTCTCACCTTCTGAAGGCCCAATAACAAATCTCTGGATACCTTATTTCGGCCTCTGGTCCAAATTAGATAGGTACTGTATTGTTATAATCATTGATAATTATTGTGCTTGTTTGTTATTTTTTTTGGGTTTTTGTTGTTAAGCTTAGTTTATTTGTTGTTATTCATTATGTTTGATTCGGTTATGATTGCATTTTATCCTCCTGAGAGGGGCATCGAAGACGTAAATGTAGCATAAAAGATTCCCACGAGGCCCTTCAGGCTGCCCAATAGGGCCCGCCCGTGAGGACAAGAGTTTTGCTTAGAAGAGCGGAAAAATAGAAGTCCCCCGACTTCTGAGATATCCGGGTATGGGAGGGAGTCTTCAATGTATTTTAAACTCTCTCCAGTCCATCAGAACCACTAAGCCACTATTGGCATCTCCGATCCTACCACGTCAATAGGCAGTGGACCCGACTGACGTAGCAGATCTCACCTTGAGACTCACACATCAACGAATAACTTAGAGTGTGTAGCGTTCGTAGCATTTAGAAACACTTCTCCAAACCAGATGGGTCGAGGAGTGTAAAAATATGTCATATATATTATGTATGTAAGCCCCTGGTCCCCCCAACAAAATTCAAAACCATGTAGAAGACGCCCCATACAATATTTTTCATCATATAGAATTGTGAACCTCATTTACACTCGATTAGAGGACAAACCCCATCGATGCATAAAGGTATTAAGCATCTTATTTTTTGATAATGATGATTTCAATAATTTTGTTTTGATGCTGTTAGAATTTTTAAGACAGTCTCAAGCTGGTGGACAGTACCTACAGTCTTTAATTTGCTTCTGAAATTGGTAACAGAGTTTTGTTTTCATTGCCTTTAAATTTGTGTATAAAGATTGTACAATAAGTTGTACGATGTTAGACATACATTTTTCGTGCATATTCATAACAAAACAAATCACTTTTACGGCCGCCATCTTGTTTTACGACAGCATAACCGCGATATTTTTACGGCAAACGAACTTTCCTTGTGTTGTTTCTTCACTCTGTTGTTTATGGAAAACGTTATTGTTTCTGACAGGGGTAAACAACCTAGAAAAATAAAATATATTTAAAATTTTATTTTGATAAAAATACTGATCTTATTCAACTTGGTGTGCAAGCATATTGCTTACTCTATAAGTATTTTTGTGTCATTTGATTTAACTACTCGAAAAAACTCATATTATTTTTTTGTATGAAAATAATTACGAATTATCAGTTGAAATTTGTACACAAATTGATGAACGTAAATATACAGTGGGGGTAATAAACAATGAATATATTGATTCATACCATCATAGAATTTCTCACAAGTGGGGCTACCAGCGGTTCAACTACATGTAAAAAACATGCAATTCGTCCTTTCCGTCCTAATAAAAGTCAATATGTTCAGGATGGGAGAAATACTCAATCCCTTAATTGAAGATGTAAAATGTTTTTATATCTACATGATATTTTTTTAATGCCTTTATTTGACAGTACACTCGAAGACTTACTGAAAACAATGGGAAACCCATCCTTCGCTGGAGACTCCATGGTTAGTGAAAACATTAATGTGTGCATTCAACACAAATATAAATAATGAGTAGGTAAAAATAACATTTGTTTTTTTTTCACCAAGATATGTAAAAGATTTAAATGGCATGATCATGAAAAGGGCTCCACAAAACAATAATTTTCCTTACTTTAGGGTAGGTACCTAGGATGTATTTGAGTTCACTAAAAATCTAAATGTATTGTAAAAACACTCTATTTCAGTTAAATTAAAAACAGCCACTACCCAAATCTTACTGTAGTCCATTGTTTTCAACAAACCTAATAAATATCTGTTTAAAAATGATAAAAAATAAAATAAATGGGTATAATAAAAAAAATGTTGGCTACCCCTGTTTAGTTATAAGATTCTTCTGGCAGTAAATTACTATGACTACCGCTTAGTATGGCATTGTTGCTACCACTGGAACATACGACAACGCTTATGTCGAGAGTCAAAGTGTCGCATTCTGTATAGCGTAATTGAAATCATCCACTTGTATATGATAACGGCCTTTTCATGATGCGCCATCATACCACTATACTCGTAAACCATGTGTGTGCCTGCTTTATAATTTATATTTTTATATGTACAAAACACATTTTTTTTTTTTTTTAAAAAAGATATATCTGGGTTTTGTTATAAACCCAAATACAACCTTATACACCTTTCACACTAAGCTAAAAGCTTGTGCCGTGAAAGAGGAGTTTGCCGGCACCTGGGATCAAACCACGGACCTCTTGTTCTGAAGGCCGAGACTCTACCTCCAGGCTACCGACGAACTCTTGTACCATACCATACCACATATACACGAACATTGTACCATAAACCTATATTGTATAGACTAGAGATTGATAGGAAACATTTGTAATGCGACCAAACGAATATTGTGAACAAAATAATTGTATCTCAATTAGTCTTATTACAAGCGTTGTTTCAAAAAGGTCCAGTCATAATTTCTCAGTCCCTCGTATAGTGAGGTGTATTTATAAAAGTATCTAATTGTTTTTACGAAACATATTGATGGTCCATATATAAAAAAACGCACCTTTTTATTAGGTATACAGCTATGATCACGTATCACCACAGTTTCTTTATATTACGTTCATATAAGTTCTTACTAAGTATCATACTTTTGTGTTGCAGACTTGAAGGACATTCGTTTTTTTTTTATTTATTTATAAGGGTTTTTTTATGGCTTTAAAATGTGGGTGTGCAAGACTTCAGCACCTTAATTGTATGGAATGAAACAGTGTTTTAGTTAGTTGGAAGATATTGCGATTTTGCGATAAATTTGCTATCTATATTCAACACTCAACATGTATAGACAGTTCACACAGACCGAGCTAGTCCCAAACTAAGCTATGAATCTTGTATTATGGGTACTAACACGACGATACACATATAGGAACGATGCACTAAACACATACAGGTACATTGGTTATTGGTTGTATTTAATTTGAATATATTATTTGACATCAATTTGAGTTCGTCAGTCGCTTGAATGTAGGTAGACTCTCCGCCTCGTGCACAAGAGATGCGCAGTTCGATCCCAGATGCCGGCAGACTCCCCTTTCAAGACACAAGCTTTTAGTTTACTGTGAAAGGTTAATTTGGGTTTATACCAAAAAAACAGACATATCTTACATAAAAATACAATAGAGAATGAATACGTAAATAATTGAATATATTAAAAAAACTTAATATTACTATTTTAAGATCATGTTTTCTAAGAAAGTTAGTACCTACTGCGTTCTTAGTGTATGAGGTCAATGCTCCAACAGGTCATACGCGAAATGGCAAACATATTTCTATAGATATTATTATTTTCTAAGTTCTAATTATATATTAAAATGACAATATTAATAATTATCAAGCTTACATTTTTTTTTTAAATACAGACCGAGCTAGTCCCACACAAAGATATGAATCTTGTATTATGGGTACTAACACGATGATACACATATACAATACACTTAACACATATACATGTAACACCCAGACCCAGGACAATCTGAAAAAGGTCATTCTTCATTTTGCCCTGGCCGGGAATGGAACCCGGGACCTCGTGACTCAAAGGCAAGTGCGTTAGCCTCCGCGCCACACCGGTCGTCCAATTAACTACGAGAAAAAAGAAAAATCGAAAAATATTTCGTAAGATTAAATATTATAAAACACATCATTCATTCATTAATTTATACCGTAACGGCATTTCCCACAAGTGGGGTAGCCAGTGAACTGCAAAAACGTGCAAGTCGTCCTCTCTGTGCCAATTTTTTTTTTGAAAATCATGACGAGTGGTGGCTAACCCCATCGATAAATAAGTTGTAAACATTTTGTTAAAGAAAAGAAGCTATATTATGATTGAATAAATAAATAAATAAGGGTTGTACCCTCCCTTACACGTGAATGTTTCAGGAATGGTAGTTGTCATATTCTAGATAGTTGTAGAATGTCATCCACACTCATCGTGCAAATCTTTTATTTATATTAGAGGCCTCAGAGATCGCCTGAAGGGCTCCCCTTGATAAAACCTCCCCACAGTTAATTACAACTACAACCGTTAATGTCCCTAAAGTTTTACAATATTTATTAAAACTAAAATAATAAATAAATAAGTGAAATATATTATCTAATAAACAAAAACCAAATAATGAGTAGGTAACTTAATACCTACGTGGTAAGATGGAAGAAACCACTATATAGTGATAATCTCGCCACTGCATATCATCACATTTTTTCTTATGTTAACTGATTTGTTAATTTTTTTATGTCAATGATGATATGCAAGAAGAAGTTCGACGGTAGCCTGGAGGTAGAGTCTCGGCCGTCAGAACAAGGGGTCCGTGGTTCGATCGCAGGTGCCGGCAAACTCCCCTTTCACGGCACAAGCTTTTAGCTTAGTGTGAAAGGTGTATTAGGTTGTATTTGGGTTTATAACAAAACCCAGATATATATTTTTTTTTTGAAAATCAATATCTAAACAATGTTTTGATTTTTCATGACTTTTCTAATTGATTTGTTTCGACTAATTTTATGATTGTTATTGTTTGATTTCCAATTATATTTGTTCTTCGCCAGTTTTTGTTCTGTTCCAACTGTGTTGTGAATTGTGAATGAGAAGTTTGTTCTGTTTTTTATTGTAACATGTATGTTGCTGTATTTACGGTACCTATGAATCTTAGTATCTATTTATATGTATATATGTATTGTATTTACAATATTTATTTTAGTATCTATTTGTTTGTATGTATTAATTAGATATTTCTTTTTTTTTTAATTCTTTTTGATAATTTTTTAAGAGTATGTATTAGGTATATATTTATGGTTTATAATTTGGTTTCTATTTATCATTTTAAGGACTTATTATTATTATCATTATTTTTTTCACTGTTTTCAATTTATCTTTATTGGGTAAGTTGGAAGATATCGCGTCCCTGCGATGAACTCGCCCATTGTGCAAAATATTTGTATATACCATGTTGTAATCTCATTATTTTTGTTTAAATATTTTGTACAATAAAGTTTATTATCATTATTATTATTATTAAGTATAAATAAACAAAATAAAAAGAGTAGAATATTATGTTAGAACATAGAACAATATGTTTCCTGTACATTTTGCTTTAGTTCTACTTTATTGTGGATAGCTTTACGAGTAAGTATTTTTAATTCTTTTTAATTTCTCATTTCCACGACTAAGTAAAAAATGTTTGTTTGTATTATTTGCAGTTGCTGTGGTTCTGATTTAGGGTGACAACGTTTCAGGAAAGATATAATAATAATTTTGTTTCGTGTTTATACTAATTTTTGTATACAATATAATAATAATAATAATAAGTATACAAAGAGGAAGAAAAATCATGGTATCATTACAATAGAATACATAATTTTGTGCAATGGGCGAGTTTATTGCTGAAGCGCAATATCTTCCAACTAACCCATTAAACAAAAACAAATAATAATAGGTATATAAATAGATAAGTCAAACAAAATAAAATAATTACGGTATACACCACTTGTGGGATATCATCATCATCATCATCGCCCTCAACGCTCCTCTCGGGAGCACAGGGCAGAAACCAGCCTCCTCCATTCAGAGCGTCTCTGTGCCAATTGCGTCACCTCTTCCCACGACATTCCTTGCGCTCTGATATCGTTGTCATAGGAACGGTGTATTGTGAAAGAGGGACGCCCGGGCCTACGGAACCCTGCGGACGGAAGAACAGTGCTCTTTTTGGCCAACTATCATTGGGCAATCCTTCTATATGGCTGCGAGTCTTGGCACTTAACCAAGGCTCAAGAGTGGAAGAAACTAAGCTTTGAAAACAAGTGTCTTAGAAGGATTTTGGATGTCAGATGGTAGGAGCATGTTACAAATGATGCTGTGCGCCGGCGCACCCAGCAGAGACCTGTAATCTCCGTAATACAAGAGAGGCGATGGTCCTGGCTGGGACATGTTTTGAGAATGCCCAATGATAGTTGGCCAGAAAGAGCACTGTTCTTCTGTGGGATATACCGTGATGTTATAGTAATAGTAGTAGTTAATGAACCGTTAACATCTCAAGAATGCTGTGACTTCTTCTGAATACTGGCCTAATAGCCGTGAGGATAATTTTAATTTGAATCTGCGGATAAATAGGGGTCTATGAGTCCTGAGATATCCGGGTGTGAGGTGGGTCTCACTTCAATTCTCCTGATCAATAATGTTTTTAATTTGCTCAAAAATGTGGTAGTAGTTTTGTTCTGTCTTAGATCCGCTATTTGTTCCAACGCTGGAACTCATTTCTGCGTATAAGTGATACCCTTGTTAGGTTTTAGAGTTTCGTCGACAATACGGAGTTGAGCGAGACATAGAGCTGTTGCCGTGCAGCTTAAGGCTTTTTGGGCCGTGAGACACAGTTTAATCACTATTTGGTGCCATATATAAAATTTTGAAAAGATACTATTTTAAATTAAGTATAAATTATTTTTTGTATTTGCCTATTTTGCAGCATAGTCACCCTACTCTGACAGGATACATAAGAGGTGGAGAAAAGTGCATCTCAAGTATTCCTTCTGGCGAAAAGCTTTTCATGGTTCTTGTTTGGAGGAAACTAAATACTCTACTGTGCTTTCATTATCTCTCAACTACTGAAAACAAGCTCACGGATATAGTTTAGAAAAAATATTATATCTACAAAATATTATTATAACTTGTAAAGCACCCCGAAAAAAATTGGTCTCCCACTGTTTTCTGCTGGCTAGAGATAAACTCGCCTTTTGTATATTAATTAACTGATATTTCATGATTATTTTTATTGATTTGAAATAATGTAACCAATGTACAGAGAAGAATAAAATAAATAAATAAAAAACTTTATTACACACTCCCTTTCCCATTATCTTACTTGCTCATAAATCCATTGCAGCTAGGTTCTTCATCCGAGGATATCTACCATCAGCTGTTACAATTTACTGCTTCCAGAACTTGGCCTGAATTTTCGACACACATTTTGGACGGTTGCCTTCAACTGGAGCAGCTCAGCATCCCGGTCATTGCCCTCTCTTACAACCTTTTTAAAATACAACAAATGAACAAGAAAACTATTTCATTATTGTTAAAATATTTTTGTGAAAAGATATAAATTTAATACGTAATAGGAATGTCCTCTTTTTGTTTGAATGACAATTAATTATGAAAAAATAAGTAACTTTATTAGTAAAATAAAATGTCACCTGTCACTCAACTGTCGTATCAACTTATAAATTATTAAAAAAATATAATATGTGATATAATATTATGCTCCAGATAATTATTATAATGAATATTAAAATCAACTGAAAAATATTAATTCATATTAAATTAATGCACACTAAAATATTATTTTTATACGTTTATAAATATGTATGTAAAAACAAAAAATTTGGGGTCAAAAGTGGTAACTTTTTTTTTAAAAATTTAATATGTCGAAATATTTAACATGTTTAGTTCTATCAAACTGCATTTCTAAAACATTAACATTTTATTTGATTTGTTTAAAAAAATAGCACAGAAAGTCAATGTTAGTTAAAAAAACAGTTTTTTTTTTAATATTTAGGTTACTACTACTACAAATGATTTTGTCCAATTACAAATACCTACCTTCTATTTTTTTATCGTTTTACAAGTTGTTGGGTACTTACAATTTGTGGTACAAAAACCAATTTCAATAGCACATTAAAAAAATAGTAAATAATGTAAACATTAAACTTGTACTGAACTCAATTCATGACCTTGATCCATTCGAGATCTGAGAAATGAGATCCAAAAATGGTTGCTTCATGGTTAAATGTTTCTCGACTGCTGGAACTTATATTGTTACAGTGAGAATGGCGAACTATTCAGAAATCAACCTCCGTGGACCCTGATAATGCTCACTTAAGCCAGCCTAGGATCAATTCGTTAACGTTGGGACGCCTTGCTCACTTCTTCCGATTAGATTATATTTTGCACAATGTTACATTGTGTAAACATGGTTCTCCAGTCGAGATGTATGATTGGTAATGTCAGATATAAGATGCCACATCACTCCCCTCCTGGAACGACTACACTGGCTGAGGGTGGAGGAAAGGGCGATATTCAAGGTATTCCTTTTGGTCTACAAGGCTATAAACAAAATTCTTTTTCCCCTTGACTCGACCACTACAAGACCTCTGCGCTCTTCGGATCTGGCTGTGAATAGACTTACTGAGCCCAATAGAGCCGATAAGTCTTACTTCTATGAGAGGGCCTTTGGTGTTGTTGGACCGGTTATGTGGAATCGCCTACCGGTGCCATTGAGAGATAATCAGACTGTCACCAACTTCAGAAGCAATTTTAAATCTGAATTCTTCACTTGCACCCTTGAGACGGTCTAGGGACTGTTAAACGGCGTCAAAATAAAATCATCCAAAATCATCATCATCAATTAAATTGCAGATTCCTGAGTAATACTGAATTTAAAACTAGTAAAAATGTAATAATATTATTATTTTTTACTTCAATAATTATATCTTCGAAAATTATGATGTTTATTATTATCTACTCATAATTATAATATTCCAAACTGACAATCATAAAAATGTTATTGTACATTTTAAAATAATCAGCAATTATTGAATACATTTCTATTTTACATCAATCTATTTTATAAAACAGCTTTCAAAATGATTTACAAATTGATTATGTTAATTACACGATATTAATCCGCTAGTTATCCCATTTTAGGAATATGCTGTAATATTTCTGGTATAAGTATTTGTTGATTAATTAAGAACCTTGGATCTTCGAAAGTTTTTTTTATCTATTTTATGCCTAATATTTTGGTATTGCTGTCAATGTAACTGGGCACTGTGAAAAAGGTACTAAAAGTATGTAGTTACTGTGTGAAATTCATAAAGAAACCACTAGTGTGGTAACTAGTGTACTAACAACATGTAATTAATATAGAGTTTGGCAAAAAATTGAAAAATCCACATGTATGTAGTTATCGACCGCGTGGTGCAACGGCGATCGCAGCCGATCTGCATCATCGAGGTTCTAGGTTCAATATCTAGCTGGATTGAGTTCTTAATGAAAGCCTTCACATCTAATGTTTCCCAGTACCTATACTACATATTTCTATGAAGCTTTAATATTACTATCGTAAATGTATGGTCGTTGGAAGGGTCGAAGCGACTGCGAACATTGCCATAAATGGAGTGAGAATCAAAAAATTTAGAGATTTCGTGTTCTTGGGTAGCAGAATAAACCAGGATGGACGCTCCAAATCGGAAATTGTGAGCAGAATAAACCAGGCAAGGATTCCCTTCAACAAAAAATCTAAATTATTGGAATCCCCAAATATTGATTTAAGCGTAAGGAAGAATCTTACTAAACCCTTTGTATGGATCATTCTGTTTTATGGTTGCGAGAAATGCGAGACATCGGAAAGAGTGAAACCGGACGGTTGGCGGCCTTTGAGATGTGGTGCTACAGACGCATGCTGAAAATCCATTGGTCGGAACACGTCGAAAATGAAGAAGTGTTAACTAGGGTAGGCGAAAAAAGGCAACTTCTTAAGAGAAACAGCCAACAACGAGCTAACTGGATTGGCCACAACATCAGGCACCCAGAACTGCTCATCGCCACCGTGGAGGGTAGGACCGAGGGCACAAATGGCAGAGGCCGACCAAGAGATTCGTATATGGATCTACTGAAGAGGGACATGAACTGTGGCTCATACGTAAAGCTGAAAAGACTGGCTGAGAATAGGGAGGAATGGAGAAGAAAATCCAAACTCGTTGCAGACCAATCCAATGGATTGTAACTCATTATGTATATAATTATGTATATTTATATCGGAAATAAATTACGTAAAGCATAATTATGATATAATAATATTGATATAAATGTGCACCTACATAAAAAATATTATTTTTATCTATTTCTCTTTACTTATATGAGGCATTCCATAAGCATGTTCGCCAGCAGACTACATGCACGATGTAATAGACATGCAAGTTATTGTCTCCGTTCCAATAAAAATGCTTCTTCTTCTTTTTCCTGGCTCTGTCCCAACTTATTGCCGCTGAAGGCTGTTGGGGTCGGCTCTTCTCGTTCTGAGGTTGTACACTCTTCTGTTTGCTATATCATCTTCATCCAGGCCATTTCTCCGCAGGATTCTTTTGCATTATATGTCATCCAGGCATTCTTTGGTCTCCCTCTTGATGGATGTCGAGGGAGATTTATTGATGTGGCTTTGTTTACAGTGTGTTCCGATGGTCTCCGTCTTATGTGCCCATACCATCTTAGTTACCTCTCTTCTAGTTTGTTATTTATGTCAGTCACACCCATGCTACCACGAATGCGTGAACTTCTTATCTTATCTTTTAATGATAAGCCTGCTGACCACCTGAGCATTCGCATCTCTGCCGTCTCAAGTGCTTAAAGAATATTATTTTAAAGATATCAAATTGTAATTTTTTGAGTTGAAAGTACCTACCCTCAAACACTTTAAAAGACATAAAAATAAATTTTGTTGTTAAAAAAGGAATAGAAAATAAAACAAAGATTCAACAATCAAATAAATAAAAAGCTTTAAGAAGATTAGCAAGGCTGTTTTCAAGATTTTTACATAAAATAAAATAAAAACTTTTCAGCTATGTTATTCCACCTTACTGAGTTATTTGTTTCGGGGACTCTTTTTCGACTTTTAATTTCTTCAACTTGTCCGTCCAGACAATTCCTACTGCGTATGGGTTGAGGAGCTTTACTGAAAGCACCTGTCCAAAGTATTTTAAGTACTTATCTAAACAAAAAAAGCCGGTACTTGAATAGCCTACATGTTGTAGAAGTACAATCTGGTGATAAGTAGGTAAACTTTCGTAATTACAAATTATTTAATAAGCTGGAAGATGGTGCATATGGAATAGATTGATCGTTTGAAGCATTTTAATCTAAATTTTAACTTCTCGACCGACGTCTCGTGATGGAAGTTAGCTGTGATAAGAAATTTAGATGAAACAAAGTATTTAGAAGTATGTTTATTTGTGAAGAAATGTAACTTAAACAAAGAATGTTTATTTTCAGAAATCAATTTGAAGTTTAACAAAATAAACGTAAGTTTATTAGTATATATAGGTATATTATATTATTGAATGTCACTATTTTGAAGGTAAACTGAAAAAAAAAACATTTAATCCATTATGTCACTTATATTTCTTTCAATTTTTCGTTATCAATATCATCATCGCCTTAAACGCTCCTCTCGGGAGCACAGGGCAGAAACCAGCCTCCTCCATTCAGAGCGATTCTTTACCTATCTATAGCGTCACCTCTTCCCACGACATTCCCTGCGTTCTGATGTCGCTGTTATAGAAACGATGTAATGTGAAAGATATCAATGAGGTTTCAATAATTTATATTAACAGATTTTTCCAGAAATGTTAAATAAAAACTCCAATTTCTAACTCGACTGTCGTCTTTTCAGAAGTTTTTTCTTTTGAAATGTAGGTATCACTTCAAAGTTTTTAATATGTTTATTTTTTAGAACAAATCCCATCAAACAGCATTAGCCGAGCTCGTTTTTATTATTATTATTTGTTTTCTTCTTTTTATCTCTTGACGTCAATTATTTATTATGTAGGCTTTATCTCCACATTTTCTTGCAAAAAGTATAACTATTTTATTTATATTTTGACAATGAATTATAGAACATGATAACAAATAACAAAATCAAATGGTGGACCAGTGAAGATCTTTAATTTACCTACGAGGTCTTAAAAAATCATCATAGTAAAAAATCAAATAGAAAAAACAAAAACATCATAAAATGCATTTAAATAAATAAATAAGATTAAAAGATTCAAGTGAACGAATTAAACATGACTTAGTAAACAAAATACGATTATAAAAAATCACCGTAGGTACGTAACAAAATAAAGTATTATATATCTATATAAAAATGTATTTAAAACCAATCAAATAAAATTAATGGATTCCAATTAATGTAAAAAATGAATAAGATTAAAAATCAAACAAAAATGATAATATGTAGATACCTATTCAAATAATATATGATGAAAGGTTCAAATGAATGAATACCTAAAGTATAACAAACAAATACTATCAGACTATATTCTTATTATAAATATTTTCAATTCAACACTATGAAAATAATAAATAAATGTATCATCATCATCATCGCCCCCAAAGCTCCTCTCGGGAGCACAGGACAGAAACCAGCCTCCTCCATTCAGGCATCTCTGCGCCAATTATAATGTCACCCACGACATTTCCAGCGATCTGATGTCGTTGTTATACGGACGGTGTATTGTGATAGAGGGGCGCCCGGGCCGTGGAAACCATTGCGGATAGAAGAACAGTGCTCTATTTAGCCAACAATCATTGGGTATTCTCAGAACGTAACCCAGCCAGGACCATCGTCTCTCCCTTTAAATAGGCACACCTTTTTAATAATTGCATAAGTATTATTTTAACTCCATTGATTCCCTGTTAAAGAAAAAACTTCCCACTCTTTTTTGTATATTTTTGTGTGTACCTACTTTAAAAGGCAGTATTTTGTAAAAACTCTCGTATAAAGCAATGAATGTCTAGCTAAGCAATAAGACATGACGACACCAATCCTAATTGTCATTTTTTTATTGACAATCTAATTTTTTATTAGATAAGTTAATCCGCTGGCTACCTCACTGATGGGACATGCTATGATATATGAATTTTTAATAAAAAATTGGAAAAAAAAATATAAAAGTTATTTATGGCAATGTGTACTTTGAAAGATGTTATGATAACAGGGAAGTCCGGATACACAAAATTGCAAGTAGCTCGCATAGTTGTAGGTATGCAAAATGCAATAATGTTACCCTTTATTTGCGAGTGTTGCCATCACGACACGCAATAAAAATAATAACATTGCCACATTACATAAAATTTAAAATAATAATAATCCCAGCATAAATAACCAAAAATATTAAATAATATATAGGTATGAATGTTTGTGTGTTTTCATATCAATTATAAGTAACAAAGAAATCAATATCATAAGGTATATTAAAACTTGAACTTGTCTCTTTATAAAGAAGTTACACTTATGCATGTCTCATATTTTTTTTTAAGATTTGGGTTTCATATAAAACCAAATACCTACACCCTAAAGATCTTTATAGTAAGCGATCTACTTGTATAATAATGGTGAAAAAGTCTGCAGCGTGAGAAATTGAAACCATCGTAGGAACATCTTTTGAAAGTCTGAGAATCTGCCACACGACTATCGGCTTCTTCGACTAAATATCAACAAAACATACTGCGAATAATAAATTGTGAAGGTATTGTTTTAAATTTCCAGGTTTAATAAAGCTATCACCATCTTTCGTAAAATTCCCAAAGCTTTTATATGCGACCACTGTCTTAGCGAATAAAAGTATCAATTTAATTCGGATTAATATACCTATTCCTGAGCTCTTATCCAATCCAATTTACCTTGGACACTCTTCCCGAAAACACAAAGCAGAAAAAAACACTTCATTCTGAATATTTTTCTGACAATAGAATCACCTCTTCCATCAATGTATCTATACTTTGAAAAAATTGACAAAGGAACAGTTCATTGTAAAATAAATAACTAGGCTAAGCCGGGTTGAAAGCATGCATGTTATAATTTTGCAGTAGTATGCCACACTGCTTTGTATAATTTCATATTATTATTACTATCCATAGATCACAATGATCATAAACAATAGTTATAATATTACATTATTCACCGTGTTCCATATTCAAATCAAGGATGTCGAAAATATAACGTATTTTTGTATTTCAAATTTAGAGAACTAGTTCAGCGCGTGCATGCCTGAAGAACTGCACGAATAGGAAAGAAACGGATAAAAATTATACTGGACCTATACATACTTCGGAAAAGAAAGCAAACGAATATATTTTTTTTTTCTTGAGTTTGTTAAGAGATTAAAAATAATATTAGGTAATCATTCATTGACTGTTTGGCGGTACGAAGTTCGCTGGGTCTGCTAGTATTACTTAAACATAAAAAGTGTTGGTGCAATATTTCTTTGACCAAGAACAAAATGATAGATTGAAGAAGAATAAAATTACTTATATACCAAATCATTCAATACGGACGGCAATATATCACCATCTTATTTCTATGATAATAGAGGACTTTATATAATATATAAATACCTAACGATACAGTTGTATGCATAAGCTTACGTACACCAAAGATACAATAAGGTATGGTCCATTTTCAGTAGATATGTAAAAGGTTATAGTTGGGCGAATACCAAATAACGGATGTTCGGCGAAGTTCTTAATAAGATGGTTGTAAACTCCGTCACTAGATGTTTTCGATTCAGAGCGAATTAAGTCATTCCTACCAGCACAAGATTTCCACGAGTAGGGTTGGCAGCGATCTAACAGCATACCTATGTAAATTATATATACTATTATGCGCTGTGTCCCAAGTGAGAGTGGGCAGATAGAACGGAATGCCATATAGATCTATCCTTATATAAAACTTCTATCGTTACTTACACATTCGAACACGAACGTCGATTCTGTACAATAAAACAAATACCTTTGTATTTTATTAATTTTGAAACAAAAAAAATGTTTAATATTATGTGCGAATCGCTCTCTCCATACCATACCAATCAAAGTTAAAAGCATTCAGAACAGCTGAAATATATACGCATTGATGCATTTATGATAAATTTCTTAAACTAAATCTTTTATGAACCTGTCTTTTTTACAATACTAGACTAGACAACTTACAAAAAAGAGTGGGAGACCAATTCTTTACCGGAAACCGGAATTAATATTATTTTTTTTAATTTTGAATTTGACCAGTTTCGATCCCAAACCAGTCATATGTAAGTCGGATACCGGATAGTAACCTAGCGGATATCTATTTCATCTTTAGTTTTCAGCTTCGATATTATTTTAATATCTTATACAGAGGTGTTATGTTATACTCACTCTCCTAAAGCATATGCCCCGTGCAAGAACTGAAGTGATAAATTTATGTAAATATACCTACAAGATTTTACATATTTTTCACGGTTTAGGTAGGACTTATGTAGAGAGAGTAGGGATATTTATAGCTGATGTTGTAGGCTATTTCATAAAATAAGTTTTATTAGAAAAAAACTATGCCCGTTTACGACAGCTTCATGTGTAGGTGTTGTTCTGATGTACCTAGTGTGGGAACTACCTGCTAAATATTTCCATTTGTAGGTTGATAGAAGGTGTCTTCATCATTGCTAGTGGCTTTGATACCAACCCAGATACGCTAAAATATTGTAAAAACTCTTATAAATAATAAATTAATTAATCTTGACTGGTAAAATTAAAAATTGATATACAAGAAAAACACAACATGATAATTAAAATTATTTGGACCAAAGGGCAAACTTGTTGCTGAGCAACGTCTTTTGAACCTTAATAAAGAAGAAAAAAAATCAACCCTAATAAAGACAACACAACGCCCCCAACAGTGCGATTATTATTTAGTTTACACATTTACTTTTTGTTGTATTTTTAAAGCATAATATAAATATTCAAAAATTACAAAAAATGGCGATTTCTCAAATGTATGACATTTCGACTTGTTGATGTGCTGAACTGAACAGTCGAATCGCGTCTTCTGTACTTAAAACCATCGATTTGTGTATATAACCACTTTTATATAATATTAAAAGGTAACTTGTACATAAGTAAGTATATATCTGATTAGGTACATAATAATAAAACCCGATGTCCGTCTGTAGGTACAAAATATACGTTTGTATGTACAAATGTTAAAATTGTACAATTTTATATACCTTATGTTGTTCAGTGGCGGTACATGACTTTTTAAAGTGGGCAGGCTTTCGCAACATGATCATCTGACTTAGTTTTAAAAAAAAATCTGTATTATACGTTTGCTACCTCACATTTTAGCTATCCCACAAGTAAGGGAGCCTACCTACAGATGAAAAAAAGATTTTTTTTTCTCCTCGTATCAATAGAAGTAAAGACATATAGGATGAGTAGTAAACTTCATCGCTTAATAATAATTATTGAAGTTTATTGTCTTATTCATTAGGTTTGACAAGACACTTTCCTTTGACGAGACATTCAAAAACTTACAGAAAAAAGTGATAGGCCTTTTTTTATCCAGGATTTCAGGGGGTAAATATCATATGGTTTTATAAAATTAGTAGGTAAATAAATTTGTTTAAATACCCAAATCGTTACATTGACATATTTTTTTTCTAAGAGCTCTATAAAACGACTAAATAAATTGTGAAATGTTTTAGACTTTTGGGTTCTGCGACCCTTTTTTAGTTTGTCGATTTTATAGAATTATTTTAGGAAATTTTAATAATATTCGGGAATTTTAAAACTTTGCAACTTTTCTAGCTGTTTGAACCAGTGCTACACATGTTTTTTTGTTCATTCAGCGAAATCAAATCAATATGGTTTATTTGTACTGTAAGGTTTTGCACTCATGCGTTGCATTTTTGCATTTATGGAAATCACACCACTGCTACAGTTATGTAAAATACAACATGGAGTTGGCTACTGGTCAATTTGGAACTGAGAAGAGATTAGTGATGTGTTAGCTTGTATCAAAAATAACATTTATTCCGGTAAAATAACCCGGAATTTTTTTTATGAATTACTTAGTTTAGACCACTTTTTTTTTCGAGATCCTTGCCCCATATTCAATATTGTTTATTTATTCAATAATAATGTTGTCATTATTTTATCTTTTGTTTTTTTTTTTGTTCAATAAAGATTTTTATTATTATTATTACCTACTATAATATTTCACATAAAGTATTTGTACAACTTTTTTTTTAAAAGAATCAAACAGTCATAACATAACATGTTAACAATTAATACACTTAACATGTGGACCAGCAGGGCTACTCTTGAAAAAACTAAACACGATCTTAATCTAGTCTTGATCTTGATCATACGACGCACGAAGTGACTATTGGCCAAAAATACACGCAAACCGATCGCGCGTTAGCGGTAGCGCGTTGTTTTTGACCATAGTCCCTTCGTGCGTCGTATGATCAAGATCAAGACTAGATTAAGATCGTGTTTAGTTTTGTCAAGAGTAACCCTGCAGCAAAGATTCCACTCTTACCAGAAATGTCTTAGACTTGAGAAAAAAAAGCAAAAGTTAAAATTTTCTAAAAAAGTCAAAGTAAATTTAAAAACAATAATAATACAATATTTAAAAATAATACAAAAATATAAAAGTAAAAAATCCCAAAATACTAGAAATCAGTCTTTCAGTCTTGTGAAAAAAGTAAAAGTTAAAATTTTCTAAAAAAAGCCAAAGTAAATCTAAAAATAAAAATCCCAAAATACCTACTAGAAATCAAAATAAAATCACCAATCCAGTATGAGATACAAAGCCCAATAAAATACACAGTAGGGTGGAACGAAATTTTTTTTTCTCGAATTTTGATTTGGAATAGTTGTATTTAGTTGCCTTTTGCCATCAATAGCCTGCATTAAAAATATAAATATTATCAGACAACGGTAAGAGCCCCCGACAAGACATCGAATATTTTCAAAAAAGACAATTTAGGGGCTATTTGCGCGGCCTACAAAACAATACAGAACTTATTAAAATAGGTTTGTTTTATTCAAAAACATATTCAAATATAGTTAACTAGCAGTTGCAATCAAATATTTCATCATTTTAATATACTTTGGTACTGGGACAGTTGGGCAAAGTGCGGGACAAAGCGGGGGCAGCACGCTTCGATCAACGAATTTGCAGTGTTTCGTTTCAACTAGTATCGATAATATTGTCTCAAGGTGGAAGGTAGCCCGTCAATTATTTTCACCAGTAGGTACCTACTAGTTGATGTACCTACGTTTTTTAAGTGTATAAATATGACTTCTACAAGACAAAAGTTAAAATGTCCGATATTTGGTGAAAGTGCAGAGTTCAAGGAAAATATCCTACTTACGTATGAGAATTTGATGAAATTCTTTGAATGGGTTCGACAAGACTTAAAAATAAAGGACAACACAACAAAAGAACCTACATTTTTGGAAAAGTGCCGAAACAGTTGAAACAAAAATTGAAGAATTAGGTATGAATAAAATCTTCTATTTCAATTGTTACACACAAACGAGTTTTACAGTTACTTAAAAAATATCACTCAAAATGTTTTGATTTGATTTGTTTGATTTTGTTTGAAATTTGAAAAAGTCTTTGAAGAAACTAAAGGAAAGAAAAGTAAAAGAATTCAGAATACAAAGTGGAAAGTTTTTTGACATAGCTGCATGTAAATGTAAAGAATTTGTAAACTGTACTTGTTTGAGAGAAAATAAAGTGCCAAAAGAGGAACAAAATATTTTTAGAAGACCAACGCACTAACAGACTAATGGTTTTAGGAAGAACGGATCTTACCTAGAGTAAAAAATTGCAGGAAATATGACTACGTGCTCCTAAACAAGAAATCAGGCATAATTCAAATACAAGAATTAAAGAAATTTCCGTTACTTTATATAGGCTAAATAGGTCTGAAGTTAGTTCTAATGTTGACTTTCCTTCTTGTTCGTCGGCCGCAGATGGTCTTGATACCGCGAACAAAGTGGATCAAAAGCCTATAAAGCTCACGGATGCCAGTCTTCATAGTTTGACGATTGTATGCGATAGATACGGAGTATCAGACCGAGCTGCGGCGGTTATCGTATCATAAATGTTCTATATTCTGCTTCTGATGCCGACTCTGAGGCGCACTCAACTAACGTCGTGGGCAGGATGAAACTCAGAAGAATAAGACAGAAAGTTTGCGAGCAAATTTTAACAGAAGAAAGAGTAACAGAAATTCCTGCCTTATATTTTGATGGAAGGAAAAACCAGACGGCTAAAACTGTTTTAAAAAGATGGAAGAGATTTAAAGTGATTGTACAAGAGGAACATGTTTCGATTATTAAAGAACCAGGTTCTGTTTATGTTGGGTATGTGTTTCCAACATCGGGCAGTGCGAGAAATATTGAAAGAGCTATCCACGGCTTTTTGACGACTGAAAATATATCACCAGAGAGTTTAATTACTGTTGGATGTGATGGAACAACCACAAATACAGGGAATGTGGGAGGCGTGATTGGTTTTTTGGAAAAAAGACTATCTCAACCATTGCATTGGATAATTTGTCTCTTATACGCCAATGAGTTGCTTGCCAAATTGACGCTTTGTTTTCCTATTTGGATAGCCCTACAGCAGGATCTAAATCATTTGCAGGTCAAATTGGTATAGCATTAAAGATGGTTCAAAACATTTATGGAAGCTCATTAACAGCACTAGTTATTTGTCGAACGAATTGTTAGCGATTGTGGACTCTGTTTTATTTCGGAATAGTTACTTTGCTCATCCAGAAAACTTGTTGTTGAGTACGATAACAGATACGCGTAAGCACATTAGAGAACTAGCTGCCAGACGCATTTTAAAAGCTCGTCAAGTGAATAAAAATTCTGTTTCGCGCATGTTTGAGGTGCCAAAAGTGGACTTAAATACAAGTTCTTACATAGACTTGATAAACAGGCAACAAAATAAATACAAAACCTCAATACTGATGAATATTTCCGATAAGCAGTTAAAACATCTTATTGAAAATGGAGAAGATTCGGTTTTGGAGTTAATGAGACTGCCTTACCACACCCAGGCTGTGGAATGATCAGTCAAAGATGTGATAGAAGCAGCTCTACGTGTATGCGATAAGACAAGAAGATAGGGTTTGGTAAAATCTAAATTAGCGTCTCGAAAGCTCATGCCAAATTTTGAGACGAAAAAGGATTTTTGTTATGAAAAATGGCGTTATTCATACCGACACAACTTTCTGAAACTGTGTATATTTTTAAAATAAATGATTCTATTAACTAAAATGTACTTTTATCTTATCATTTATATGCATAACATATTATATTAAGTTAATATTTTGTAAATAGGGTGTACTTAACAAAGCGTCTGTAAAACTTAAAAATTGAAATTTCAAGTCTATGGCGGGACCTCTTACTGTTGAGCTAGAAATTCCAAATTAATGGGTGTTATTTACAATTATATAAGGCAACTTTTGCCTGGTATTCCAATTCGATATTCGAAAAAAAAAAAATTTCCATACAAAAGTGTTCCACCCTAATACACAGCCAATATCCAATGTCCCAAGGATGCTATGATGATATATTTCTTATTTTTTATACATTCTTTATTGAACATTGATTGCGAAATGTTATAATAGAGTTCAAATTAAATTCAATTTATAAACAGTGCGCGAGTTTATCTTTAAGCTGCGACCACTTCCAACTAACCCAGCACTTGAACAAAAAAAGTAAGTTACCTCATTTTTTGTATGTTGACTCATTCTTTGATTTGTATAATTTGTGTATGTAGCCTAGACATTTTTTCATTAGGGGCCAATATTATAAAAGTCCGTTGGCTCAAGTTATTTTAAATTGGTCCAAAATTTGATATACATAACTACTCGTTTTACAGTAGGTATTATAAACATCCGTTAAAATTATTTCAGTAAAATGTTACCATCGGCTTTAACTGGCCGACCGACCAGAGGTTAGTTTTGACGACTAGCATTGCTGTCTCACAATTTGCCTGAAGAGAGAAAGAAATAACAATAGATGAATCTACATACGCACGTGTTTTGTTAGGATATATTCTCATAGCATCGCTGTCATTTACTCATTTGTTTTATGTAAATTATGAGATTGTTGGGTGAAGTTTTTATGAATGGGAAGCAGGTAGATAAAAGGGACAGGCAAGATCTTATGTGACCACCGGTTGAAAACAATGGGTACAGTAGGCAAAAATATTTCTTTTTAACGAATTGTCAAAATATTTTTATAATACAGTATCTAGTAGAATGTACGAACAGATCGCCATCCGTTCGTAAAGTGTCGATATACTTACGAATATTGGGTTCCGCGTTTATAATATCGGCCCTAAGTCGGTGTTTAGGTAGTAGAATTCCATAACGAAATTGAAAAACAAATATTTTTCTCTACTATATTTTTTATTGTCGAGAGAGACGTTTTTCGTCTTGTTAGGCCATTTTCAATGCGAGATTGACAATGTCTTTACAAGATGTCGTGCCAATAGAGGTTTCGACATTCAAAATGGGTTTCGTTAAAATATGTAATATTTTTAATTAAGGAATTAGTTAATTATGTACTACAACCACTTTAATTTTATAAAAATACTACCGGTTTCAGCGCTCAGATGCGTCATTGACGAGTGTTATACTAAACAGTTTTAGTATAACACTCGTCAATGACGCATCTGAGCGTTGAAACCGGTAGTGTTTTTAAAAAATTAAAGTGGTTGTAGTACATAATTAACTAATTCCTTAATTAAAAATGTTTCGTGATTACCACATAGTTAGTGCCAACAAAATCAAACAAATATGTAATATTGTCTATTATAATTGTAATATGGAAGCAGCTCGAAAGAGGCGAGGACTCACAACGTTCGATCTCGGTTTGTCTGTTGGTGGCAGGGTCTTCATTAATCACCACTTGACTAAAGAGAATAAAGAACTGCTTCGTCGAACGAAAGAGCTAGCTAAGTCGAAAATTTATAAGTTCGTTTGGGTAAATGACTGTCGGATATATGTGAGAAAGATGGAAAAGGTTCATCCTCTCATGATCCGGTCCCCTGATGACCTGAAGAAGCTTATCTGACTGTCCCGACTGGGGCTGTTGAGCTGTTCTGCGATTTTTCTTTTTCTTTGCACAATGATTTGTTTAGCTTTAGGTTGTTATCCCTTTCCAAAATACTTTTTTTGCTTCACCCCAATTCGTCTGCTAGAATGTTTTTACTTGGTCCAATGTCTGAGATGTCTTCGCCTGTATTGGTTCATTATTTCGTGTCTATCTGGCGTAATGGATTTTGACTGTGCGATTTGTTTGTTGTTTTGCTTGGATGTTTGATCTCTCAATTTACTTTCAGAACGTCAGGGGTCTCAGAACTAAGGCAAACAATTTTTTGTATAATTTGTTGCTCAATGACTATGATGTGGTTTGTCTTGTGGAGACCTGGCTTCATGAATCCATAGGGGATGCTGAGCTTTTTGATTCTAGGTACAATGTTTTTAGACGGGATAGGAATTACTCTGAAACGGGTCAGCTCATGGGTGGAGGAGTTTTGGTCGCTGTTCGCAGCGATCTTTCTGCTGATTGCCGGGTGGCTTGGAGTTCTTGTGCTGAGGATATTTGGGTCTCAATAAGTGGGCTTAAGTCGGGCGCTCGGTTGAATATTTGTTGCTCTTATATCCCTCAAGGCTCAAATTTTATATCGAGGCTGTCATCGGCTCTCGAGTCTTATTCTGTAGTTCGTAATGCTAACACTGATGATGTTTTTTTGTTGGTGGGTGACTTCAACTTACCGGGAATATCATGGAAGATGGACCAGTGTGAAACTCATTGTATTCCCTCTGAATATGTTGACGCTGGTGCCTGTGTAATGGTCGACTTTATATCTTTTTGTGATTTGAAGCAGTATAACTGGCACAAAAATGTTAACGATAGGATACTTGATCTGGTAATATCGAATGTTGATTTCTGCAAGGTTGAATCATGTTCTGATCCATTGACGCCTGAGGATGCCCATCATAGATCATTAGTAATTTCTATTGGTTTTGGTGGCTATCAATCGGTCGGACGCCTAGCTGGACCTGTGTATGCATTTGAAAAAGCCAATTACTCTGATATTAAGCGGGATTTGGGAGCCCGGAGCTGGACTGCTGAACTGGGGGGGAAGTGTTTGGGTGATGCCATCGAAATATTTTATTCAAGATTGAATACCGTAATTGAGGCCCATGTTCCAAAAAAGCGTTTGGGTTCAACCAGATATCCTGTCTGGTATAGTAAAGCGCTTATAAAGGTAATTAAGGAAAAGTTGAAATTCCATAGGCGCTGGAAGGTGACTGGTGATCCCTCTGATCGTTCATCATTTTCTCTACTTAGGGCCCGGCAGAAGCGGATGACGAGGGAATGTTATAATAGTTTCATTTCCAAATCTGAGGATTTGATCAGGAAAGATCCCAGAAGATTTTGGTCGTTCATTAAATCTAAAAAACTACAGCCATCAATGCCGAATTTCTTGCACTGGAATGGAGTTACCTGCACAGATGTGAAGTCAATGGCGGATCTTTTCGGCGACTATTTTCACTCGGTGTTTGTTGACGCCGATATTGATTTGCCCCAGGTTCACTGTGAGGCTGGATTGGATATTGCTGGTGTTGACTTTTCTCCTCTCTTGGTATTGGATTGCATTCGAGGCCTCGACCCTAACGGTGGTGCTGGACCTGACGGACTCCCATCAGGATTTGTTGTCCACTGTGGCAATGAGTTGGCGGAGCCACTTTCATTACTTTACTCAAAATCGTTTGCTGAGGGAGTTTTTCCGGATATCTGGAAAAGATCCTTTGTAACGCCTATACATAAGTCTGGTCCCAAAAATGATGCTTCCAACTATAGACCGATTTCAAAGCTTTCAGTTCTAGGCAAGCTGATGGAGAAGATTGTTGTCAGCCAACTGGCGCCTATGGTGCATTCTTTTATTTCTCCCTGTCAGCATGGCTTTATGACTGGTAGGTCTGTCGAATCCAACCTATTGGAGTTTTTTGACTACACACTTACTTCGATGGGCCGAAGAGTACAGGTGGATGCCGTATATACGGATTATTCAAAGGCGTTTGACAAGATTAATCATAAGATTCTCTTGCACAAGCTGGAAGCTTATGGTGTGCACGGTGACCTTCTGAGATGGCTCTCATCTTACTTAGAAAGACGTTCACAGGCTGTTGCGATTAGTGGAGTGGTCTCCAGTTTCAGATTTTGCCAATCTGGTGTGCCTCAGGGCTCCCATCTTGGTCCGCTTTTATTTTTATTGTACATCAATGATATTGGTTTCTGTTTCCAGAACTCTAAGTTTCTCCTTTTTGCCGATGATACCAAGATATTTAGAAGTATAACTGGTCCGTATGACTGTGAATTGCTTCAGCTTGACTTGATCAGACTCTCGGAATACTGCAGGAGTAACCAACTATACTTAAATGTTTCAAAGTGTTGATCAATATCGTTTACTAGGAGTGCTCGGCCCATTATTTACCATTATCGGATTGAGGGTCAGTTACTTCGAAGGGAAACTGCGGTTAGGGACTTGGGAGTGATTATGGACAGGAAGTTACTCTTTAAAGACCATGTCGATGCTGTGCTCGATAAGGCCTATAGAATGCTTGGTTTCGTGATCAGGGTGAGTAAACCATTTAAATCTCCATTTACTTTTAGGATACTGTATTATGCGTTTGTGAGAAGCCAGTTGGAGTTTTGTTCAGTCGTCTGGAGCCCCCAGTATGTTACACACATTGAACGTATTGAGAAATTGCAGAGAAAATTCATAAAGCATCTAGGTTTTCTGACTCAGAATCACTTCGATGATTATAAAACTGCTACACGTTTTTATCATATTTCGACCCTTGAAAATCGTAGAACTGTAAGTGATATGATGTATCTGTATAGGTTGCTGAATAACGAGGTCGATTCGATTGGTCTAGTACAGAGTATACCATTTAATTGTCCGACGCGAAGCACGCGATTCCATCATTTGTTCAGATTTCCACTGTGTACCACCAACTATGTGCAGAATTCTTTTTTGAGACGCTCTTGTTCTGTTTATGATTCATTCTTTCAAGGCCTTGACATACTCGTCATGAATAAGCAAGACTTTAGAGCGGGAGTGTCCGGGGCCTTGTTGTCATCAGCGGTCCCCGTGGATTGATCTCGGTCTCTCACTGTTTGGCAGCATCGGATCACTTACATTTGGGCGGGGGGTGGATGGGTGTGCTTGCTTGAATGCATGGCTCTCTCGATCATAGCATCCTTGGGACATTGGATATTGGCTGTGTATTTGATTGGGCTTTGTAACTCATACTGGATGGGTGATTTTGCTTATTTGTTTTGTTTTGATTTCTGGTATTTTGGGATTTTAGATTTTATATTTTTAGATTTACATACTTTGACTTTTTTCAGAAAATTTTAACTTTACTTTTTATCTAAAGACTAATGTGACTGAAGGACTAATTTCTAGTATTTTAGGATTTTTTGCTTTTATATTTATGTTTTTGTATTGTTTTAAGTATTGTATTATCGTTGTTTTTAAATTTAAATTTACTTTTTTTTGAATTTTAACTTTTACTTTTTTTTCCTCAAGATTGAAACATTTCTGGTAAGAGTGGAATCTTCGCTGGTCTACATGTCAAATATATTAATTGTCAACATATTGTGTAACGACTGTTTGATTCTAAATATTGTGAAAATAAAAAATAAAAAATAAAAATAATGTTTTCAATATAACTTTTACACTCGGAAAAATTACAAAAAATTACCCTTCACCCGGAACATTGATATCACATTCCTATAATGTATTTCGAAGCAGTAGATACCGAGCAATTCAGGATATAGAGTATTTGAATAATGTTTTGCAGGAATTTATAGCGGTTTTGGTGTAAATATTAATATTAATATGTTGCGCCCGGGGCGTTATATTGGAAATACATTTATTCCAATATACCCGATATATATTGGTAATATTATGGAACGGTTACCGGGAATTTGGGTGAATTGCCGCCGTTTTACCTATAAATAGTATAATATATAATATACATCTGTATTATAAAATGTTATTTTGTACGCAGAATTGGGAAATTTTATATTTTCCATACATATTAATTATTACTTCTATTAAAATAATTTAGACTATGTTTTCTGACATAATATTATTTACCTTTGCGAATTGATTCTCGGGGTAAATATTGATTGTGATTTTCCCGGAAAAATAACAATATTTAGATTTCATGGTTAAATATTGAAATAATTACTATGTGGGTGTATACAAAGTTAGTATTTGATAATATTTTATAAATATTTCATACATAGCTGAGAGGGATGGTCTTTGAAACATGTTCATCAAAGGGTTGAAAGCCAAAAGCATAATGTAAACCAGATCCTGCAAGACGGACAGATGTTGAGCATATTGAATAGGAGAGCATGAAGAATTCAATGACAGCGACGGATGCGAAAAGTGTATGCAAGGATAGGAATAAGTGGCACTCGATCCTTTCTGCCTACGCCACAAGGGCTTGAAATTGATGATTATGATATCTGAAAACTTTTATAGTTATTCGCAATAAACAACCCACGCCTTATCCCAAGTGCTGTAGGCAGAGAGAACGGAACGCCATTTAGATCAATCCTTACAAACTTCTTTCGCATCTTCTACATCCATACATTCCTCATACACGCACGTCGATTTATTTATCACTTATACACGGAGCTTTTTACATTTTAAACATATAACAAAAAAAATTGACAGACCAAAAAAATCAAAATTTGAATTAACAGTTGCAGGTACAAATCTATCAAAATCAACAGTAAGATGTAAAATAAAATCAGTAGTTAACTAGGTAGTTATTTAAAACAACAATACTGATTGATTGGGTAAGTTGGAAGATATTGCGTTCCTGCGATAAACTCGCCCATTGTACAAAATTATTCGTTTAAACCTTGTTGTAGTCTTATTATTTTTATACAAATATTTTGTACAATAAAGTTTATTATTATTATTATGAATTAAATAAAACGATGATATTTAGTTGTAGAGAGATTGTAAAATATTGAGATTGGATTTAAACATTAAACTTTTGATAAATATAAATAATAAAAACAGTTTCATAATAAAAATAATAAAACGATCTTACTCAAACTACGAATTTTATTGGGAATTTGATCCACTTGATCAAATCATATGGTTTTCAGACGCCCACGCCTTCTCACACACATAAAACTAAAAACATTTTTTCATTATGTACCTTCATACTAAAATTTAGGTTATATGTATGATTCAGTTCTTTACTATTTACAACATTATAATATTATTATAAAAATGTTCTACTTTAAATTTATAATGTTATTATGTAGGTTGTAATACTATAAATCACTTTCCCAATAGCAGTAGCAGCTAGCTGTGAGATAAGACCACCAAACCCTGTCGAAATATTTATTGCGATCATAGCGCTCCTTGTGTACATAGTAACTTAATATTTATTATACTTTACATCACAGTACTACAATGATTATCGTTTACTCGATTTATACATGGATATTTTATAATCCACAATTCTCCGCAAAAGATTAGGTCTTTCACTCTTAGTTTTCGAGTGTACTGTTAATGGGTTAATGGCAGATGTTCATAAAACAATATCATAAAATTAAGCGATGTAGATTATGTAACCTCTTCTGAATGTTTTAACTTTTAATGGAAACGACGAGTTTAAGGACATGTAGTGACTTTCGACAGCCGTATACATCAGGCTAGACTTGCATTTAATAAAAAGTCGAAAATAATAGAATCAAACAATATAGACCTGAGACTGAGAATACTCCTCATCAAGACCTATGTATGGAGTATCCTGATGTACGGCTGCGAGACATGGTGCCTATCTGAAAGAGATAAACGAAGACTAGAGGCGTTTGAGATGTGGACCTATAGAAGACTATTAGGAATTTCCTGGAGAGACCACATCACAAACGAAGAAGTTCTTCAAAGAATCGAAGGAGGAAGACACCTGCTCAAGATCTTGTCAGAAAGGCGTGCAAGGTGGATCGGCCATGTAATACGACAAGAAGGCCTCTTGCATGCCGTAATGGAGGGTATGACCGAGGGGACAAACTCTAGGGGACGCCCACGCCGAGAGTACCTGGAGGACCTGTTGGTGGACATGCGCTGCTCATCATATGCAGAATTCAAAAGAACCGCACAAGACAGGGAGGAGTGGAGGTGAAGAATTAAAGAGATAATTGCTGCAAACCAATCCCAGGATTGAAACCAGAGAGAGAGAGTGACTTTATCGCTGAATTGAAACTATGAAATGTTTTGTTTTTACGTGGAACCTACTTTCGCAAAAAAGTGAGAAAATTATCCCATTCCAGCAACCCCATGGGAGATTCGATTATGTGTTTATTTAAGAAAAAATATTTTTAAGTAAGTGAAGGTAATTTGCATTCCGAAATATTTTATCCTTGTTATTGTATATTTAATTAAATTTTTCGTTAGAACCAAAGGCCTGTAAGAAGGTCCTCTTGCGATTTGGAGACCTAGCTATCTTTCCATCGTTGTGGGCGTCTCGCTGATAGGTGCCGTCTCTCAGGTTGTCCATGTTGGACAATATTTGGGATTCTAGTATTTTTTGTAGACGTGTTTGTACTTATATTTCCGCCTTTGTATTACTAATTTAACAACATTTTGTTACTACTTTACTGAAAAATCAATTTTGTATACATTGTACAAGTTTATTTTACTGAAACGACGTAAAACGAAGTTACATTGTAAAACAATAAATTTATTTGCGTAGGTGTGACTTTATTTATTTATTTATTTCGGTATTTACATATCGGCGAACATATTTTTTTGCACCTGTTAATACTCGTAATCCCATAAACTATAATTTTATCTCGAATGAAAATTATTTATGGACATGTGGACACATATGATACCTTTTTATGGACAGCGACATGTTTATTTAGGTAATTTTTTTCACTTTTGCAAGATTATAATGTATAAAAATAATAATATTTAGTGATTTAATGGAGCGTCCATGTCAAGTCCACGAGAAACTATCTTGGAAGAGTGATATTTTCAATTTTCTCCTGAATATCGTTTTTGATTGGTGGAGTGGATGTTACATCAAGTATGTTAGATGTAGAACATCCGGAATAAGATACACAGGATTAGAGGAATGTGAAGATGGAATGGTACTTACCCCGTCCTGTGTTCGCCAATGCGTGGACTGTATTCTGTAGTTGCTGTGATTGGTTTTGGAGAGTCACTTTCACTTATTTTTGCTTTGTTGAATTAAGTTACGAAATGAAATGGATGAAAAACCGAATAATATTGTATTTTGTTTGTTCCGCCGAAAATAGATGTAGTAGTTGTGAACCGTGTTGCGACCGTATGTATACTGATGTTATATGTAGGTACCATGGGATAGATAATGAAAAATGTGACAATAATCGGAATATATCATGGGACCTAGGGTGTAGGTAGGATTAGATTTTGGCCCTCTATTTCTTCAGTTACCTAACCATGTACATAATGAAAATTAAATATTGATAATATTTAACAATTGGTTTTCGCGAAGGTCCTATGACGGGTCCTACGACACCAAAAGAATTTTTGTAAAAGCAGGAATTGTTGGCTCTATGAATCTCGTCCAGCATATTGGTGGATGTCTTAGCTGAGCTTAGAGGTCTACTTGCAGGTGTTTTGAGAACACAGAGCTCAGAAAGTGACAGTAGTATCATATTATTATTCAAAGTCTTGTAGACCATAAGGCATTGTTATATCTAGAACAGCTTCCAATGAAAAGTCTATGGCTAAAATCCCAATATTAATCTTCTCCATATTCATAATAATAATTTAATGTTGGTTCCTACAACATTAAATTAGTGTTCAATATTTATTTATTTGACCCATCATATTATAAGCCCAGATTTATTTGCATTAAATGTTGGTTTATTTTTAAAGTTAATTTCTATCTTATACCCCAACGAACATTAGTTTTAACCTTGACAGACCTGAATTAATTGTGTGAGCCGAAAAAATTCTTTTGTTTTAAAATCTTGTTATTTGGCTTCTAAATAACAAGTTTCAGATAATTTGATTTTTTTTTTGATTTCTAGATTTGCGAAAATAAATATGTTCATTGGAATGGACATTAAATAAAAATGAGGTTTCTGAAATGTTAATTTAAATTTATTTGATATATATTAATTGATTAACATAAAATAAAGAATAAATTTACCCACTGTGTCGGTGTTTAGGTAGTAGAATTCCATATCGAAAAAATAAAACAGGTGTTTTATTCTACTAAAGATTTAATTTGTGAGAGAGACGTCTTTCGTCTTATGAGGACATTGTCAATCCTCATAAGACGAAAGACGTCTCTCTCACAAATTAAATCTTTAGTAGAATAAAACACCTGTTTTATTTTTTCAATAAATTTACCTTTGCAAAAAAATTCCAGAAAAATCAACACAAACTGTGTAAATATATCTTTAATATTCTCAACCTAAAACCTGGCAGTGACAGTTTGCATAGACTTGTTGACAAATAATTAAGTAAAAAATATAGTTGACTTTGACAAATGGCGCAAAAAAACATATGTCGTAAAATAGACTTCATACCAATAATTTTCAATATTAATATGAGAAAAAAGCAATACACGGGAGCGTAAAAAATATTACTAAAATCTATGTCCATTGGAATGGACACCAGATCTGAAGAGGTTAAACTCTTGTCTGTTTGTTTTTGGATGTTCTGTACCTTCCACTTCTAGTATAACATCATTCTAAATATTTAGAATACAAAAGAAACTATGTATGTATTTTTTATAGAAATTTGTTGGAGAAATTGAAAGAGTAGCGTTGATTGTGTGTTTAACCAAATATTTATTTATTTATTTATTTATTTACGGCATTATTGCCTTTGATTACAAAAAAAATATTACAAGTGGACAATTTTACAAGATGCAAAACAATGAAAACTTAATGACTACAAATTGACTACAATGGCTAAAAATTAAATTATAAAATAAACATTAAATTAAATTTGTATTTTTAGAATAAGTCTGATTAAAACATTCTATCATCTTCCTCCTCACAGAGCCATCTCCATCGAAAAATAAGTCTATTGTCTCAGCATACCTATTACCGAGCACATGCAGACGGTTCACGACTGAATGTCTCTGGTAGTTGGTACGTGCATTTGATTCACTGAGTAGGTAATATCCTTTGCCTAGTGGGACGGTCGTTAAATCAAAATCTTTGATAAAGTTGATATTTTCAACCGACGGTACTTGGTGGAAATTCATGTTGAATTATTTTATTTTATTTTATTTTTTTTATTTTATTCATCATTCAATTTACGGCCAAATTGCCATTTACAAAATATATACAAATACATACAATTTATACGTTGGTGTTTGATTTATACATCATTTAAAAAAAACTCATACACACATTTATTGATGAATAGGAGCAAGCATTAATATAACAAAATATAAGTACACAACTAATACATAGGTAGGCAGGTACACCACAATTTATAAACAGTTTAAATTTGTAGGCATCTATACAATACAGCAAATAATATTGAAAAAAAAAATATTTACATTTAAGTATCAATAGGTAAGCGCATGCAACAATAATCATGAGAAGCTAATTAAAATAAAACACTTATTTGTAGTATATCCACGGTGACTTTTTATTGGACGCGAGCCGGCTTTCAAGAGCTTCCGCTCTCATCATCAGGCTGGCGAAAAGTATCTGTGGCGAAAAAAATCTTCGAATTGTTGAATCGGACAGTCGCTATGTAATTTTAAAATGGACGTTGATCTTTAATAACGTAACAAGCGCCCTTGAAGTGATATAATATTAGAAAACGGCGCTTCATAAATTGTCAAATTATTATTAGATATGTATCTATTACATAGTATATCAAAATGAATAATTTAATCTGACTTTTGTGTAGAATGTAGATAATCCTATAACCTACATTATGTATATGGATTTAGGATAGACGTGAGCGACTATTAGCATATTACATATTACATTATTAATAATATTTAGAATAAATTAACTGTTGCCTTGTGGCACTGTGTACCTACAACCCCACAAGATTATTGTTCTCAGCTATAGATACTAACAGTTTCGCAGGTGTCTACATTACAATCTGTATTGAATAATTTACATATTATGTAGGGGTGATAACATTATACATAATTCAAATGAAAATTGATCGACTAATTATTATTACTTACCCGGTAATTAAGAAATTTTAATGGCCAATTATAACCCAATATCTACTACTATTATCCCATCATGGTATATCCCACAAGTGGAGTAGCCAGCAGACCAGCCGCATATAATAAACATGCAATCTGTTCTCTCTGTGTCAACAAAAATTGAGACATTCAGAAAAGGTCTCAACAAAACCTCATCGCTGAATTAAAGATGTAAAATGTCCTTATATTTTTTTGATCTCCTGCCTTTTACAGGACACTTGAAAAATTACGGAAAAGAGTGGGTAATCAAATACTTAGACAATACATTTTTGTATTCATTCTTTACTGTAGGTACCTACATTTATTTATTCATTCTTCGCTGCACATTGATTACAAACAATTACATAATAAGCAAAGATTCAAGTTACATACAATTGAAATAAAATAAAGTGAAAATAAATGATAAAATAAACATTTAAGTTAGATACAGAGGGCGAGTTTATCGCAAAGGCGCGATCCTTCCAACTATCGCTACATTGATCACAGTGTGCCTATACAATTTAATAGAAAAATGCATTCAAATTAAAAACAATCAATATATGAACTGAGCGCGAGTTTATCGCAAAGGCGCGAATTCTTCCAACTCCAACATCCAGGATGGGCGGCACATCTCATCGCGTATCCGTCCTGGAAAATCTGGTACACAATGTCTTGCCATTTAGTCCTCGGTTGGGCATGTTTCTTATCACCATTCCTCTCAGCCATGTACCTACATATATTTTATTTGACATTCTGTTCTCATTATTTCTTTCCTCGCACGGAATTCATAAGTTGTAATATGAATTTATTCGATTGTAAAATTACACTCATATTTTGCAAGATGTTTTGTCACTAAATAATCATTACACATATACATACATACATACAACTGATATTACTATAAAGAAATAGTAACAGTATCATGAATATTAATATTAAAACTAGCATCTAACCCTGCATCGTGCAAAAAGCAATCAATATCTATTACTAATCTAAGGTTATTAACAAAATGGCACCATCGTGCCTCACAGAGCTTTGTCCCCTTGACTTGACCACTAGAAGACCTCTGCGCTCTATGGAACTGGCCGTGAATAGACTTACTGAGCCCAATAGAGCCGGTAAGTCCAACTTCTACGAGAGGGCCTTTGGTGTTGTTGGACCAGTTATGTGGAATCGCCTATCGGTGCTGCTGAGAGATGGTCAGACGGTCACTAGCTGCAGAGGAAAATTAAAAACTGAACTCTTCACTGGCGCCCTTGAGACGGTCTAGAGACTGTAAAACGGCGTCATAAATAAAATCATCCAAAATCATCATCATCATAACATCATGTCATATTTCAAAATAAATGTAGCCAGCGGTAATTTACGAATGTCCTGCAAAAGGTAGATGTTCTGAAAAATAAAGACATTTTACCTACATCTTTATTGGTTACGGCAATCCACCCCATTCGAAAGATTTGTAAGTATTTTTTTTATCTTAAATTCAGCCATGAGGCTAGCCTCCCATCCTGAATACCTTATTTTTTGTTAGCATGGAGAGGACAGCTTACATGTTTGTTGCATTTACCTGGTCTGCTGGCTACGGATATGCCGTGATGGGATAGTATATCTCCATTAATTCACAACCCTTACAAAAATGTAAGATTTGATAAACACCACACATTGAGTATGTCTAAACCTTCTCCATTCTAAGCGTCTTCGAGGCAATGGAGTAAACTTTCCAACTACAATGCTAACGCTTTGGTTTTGTTGTAATGGGAACGATGTACACTGAGAAAAATACTCACAACGAATCATTGGTACGTACTATCAGATTAGGACCAGAGATTGTACAAACGATTGGTTAGTACGAATCTATAATATTAACTTTTCGCAAACAAATCATTGGTTAATTTACCAACAATTTGTTTGCGAAATGTTAATATTATAGATTCGTACTAATGAATCCTTTGTACCATCTCTGGTTCTAATCTGATAGTACGTACCTACCTACCAATGATTCGTTGTGAAATTTCGTTAGTATTTTTCTCAGTGTATTGAGAAAGAGCGACATTGGGGCCATCGAAACCCACTGGATATTCTCAAAACTTGACACATCCAAAACCACCGTCTCTGCTGTATTAGAAGACTACAAATGTCTGCTGAGTGTGTTGGCGCACAGTATCATTATAGTTACCTACATGTTCATACTAACTAACATCCAAAATCTTCTAAGACATTTATTTCTGAATATAATATTCTGTATAATTATAACTTCATATTGATATTTATATAATAATATACCTTATATACACAGAAGCCATATAGTAATTAATATTATGGTAATTAACTTTACATAGTTATCTACATTATATTGTGTACATGTAGATAGGTACATACATATACACTCGTACCTTGTATGAATAATTATAATGATGATATTAATTCTATAGATATATTATTTTTTTTTTTAATTTCTTTATTTGTCTCAAAGAATTATAAATTCGCTTAGAGACTACAAAATACAAGATAAAACATTATAATATAAAACAAATAAAAAATTTAGATGTATATCAAGAATATAACATTGCAGAAAACACATTAATTTTAATTACGTTGGAAATAATAACATCATCATCCATGAGCTGATCCTGAAGATTGTGTGCAGTAAAAAAGTTTTAGTGATCTTTTGAACTTTCTTAAACTCTTTATGGATCTTATTTCTTCAGGTAATGCGTTGTACAATTGCATTCCTTGGAAGTTCAAATTCCGTTTTCCATAGTTTGTCCTCACATTGTTTATGACAAAATTTGAACAACACCTAGTATTGTAAGAATGCGTTGTGTCACACGTAACAAAATTCATTTTTATCTTCACATGTCCATGTAACACCTTAACCCAGACAGTCCTGAAAAAAAAATTTTTTTCGGATGGTCATGATTTTTTAATATGTGGTAGTTGTATATGTAAAAATGTTGTAAAAATTTTGGATCAAATTATGGATCTTATTTCACTGCTTAATCATTTTGAGAAGCCCATTGGTGACCCATTCCTTCTGTGGTTGATTCTTCACATTACGATGAACCATATTCCCTTCAATGGCCTAATTCAAATGAGAAATAAACCTATTATAATTTTCATTCACATCCAGAGTACGTTGAATATGAAACGGATTCTCAGTCAGACATATGCGTAATTGATCATAATCTACTCTACTAATCACTCGCATCATTTGTTTATTTTCTACAGGAGAAGATGTCAAAAGCACGTCGGTTATCACCAGGTTATGATCTGATATAGGATCTGGGGCCACAGTGATATTATATTTGTATTGTAATTTGTCTGTCAAAATATGATCTATTATAGTGTTCGTGGTTGGAGTGCTTCTTGTCGCCATACATGGATCCATCTCATTCAAAACACAAAATCCGCTTGAAGTTATACTGCTTAGGTATTTTTTCACAATAGGGCTATTATTTTGTAGTAAATCAATATTAAAATCTCCCAGAATCAGACCACCCTTTTCTCTCTTTAATTTGGTTTCTAGGAATTCGATGAAGGCTCCGATGCTAGACTGTGGAGACCTATAAATACACGTTATCCCCACATTTAATTTGTCCAAATGGATTGTTATTAAGCTGTTACTATCATCAGAAATTGAATCTTTAACATCGTAATTTAAATCATCCCTGACGAAGACAGAAACACCGCCCCCTCTCTTTTTCGGTCGACATGAGTAAGAGTGTGAATAACCAGGCAAGAAAATATAAGCAGCCTCTGCATCGCTTAACCACGTCTCAGTTACACAGATTAAATGAATATCATTATGAACACTCTTGACAATGCACTCTAGGGCACTCAATTTATTGCGTATGCTTCTATATAGATATCACTACTATAGATATGTAGTATGAGTGATATACTATTTAGAATTTATGAAGAAAATTTATTATATAAAGAAATATAAAAAGTGATGAAAAATGTAAGAAATGAAGTTGTATGGTAGATGGTTAGCAGCTGAGAGTTTGTTGCACTATTTTGTTTCGTTCTAGAAACATTTAAATAAAGAAGCATTCAAATAAATATAGGTAAAATTGGTAGGTGCGTGGCTAGTCGCCACAGATATAACTACCTTTATCATGACAATATATTCACAAGATTCTATAATATTATTAATATTGATAGTAATAATTATTGACATTATAGACTAGTACCTACCGCAGTTTAAATATTTTTAAAATCTTTGTACTAAAATCAATATTAAAAAACTATTTTACTCCATAACACTAATTCTAATAAGCTATATTGATATAATTTTAGATAAACTGAGTATCAATTATTATATTTTATGTATAAAACGATTTTCAGATAATCGCTCGATAATGGTGGACGTTCCAGCGAAACCGCGGTAGTGAAAAAGCTCATAAAATATTCATACATACCTAGCTAAAATCTAAACTAATATGTATTCTATTTTTTCATTGGTAACCTTATGAGGAGTTCATTTTTATTAATTCTTAAATAATTTAGTTGAAACACTGTACTTAACTTACACTGTATAAATTTTATTTTGGCAGAGGCCTTTCGGACTTAGTCCATCTTCAGTGCCGTTAACTTAACCTGAAGATGGAATTATTCCGAAAGGCCTCTGCCAAAATTAAATTTGTGCAGTGAAGGTTACAATATTTTTACTAAATCATTTTAATATTAATAAAATAATATCAATATGTCTAGATATTATTATATGGTTCATGCCGAAAATATAAACAAAGTGATCAATTAGCTACTTCACTCCATGAATTCAAAGAAACATTTTTATTTCAACTTTATTCTTTATAAATAAGAGAGACGTCTTCCATCTTACAAGGATTGACAATGTCCTTGTAAGACGAAAGACGTAACTCTTAGTAATAAACAAGTCGGGAAAAAACATTCGTTTTTTGATTTGGTATTTGAATATTTAGATTTTCATTAGTCTTTAATAGTACCTACCTAAATATGTATTATTTTCTCAAAATGTTATTTAATTCCTTATTGACTAAGGTACTTTTAGGTACTTTTGATCATCATAGAACAAAATATTCATTTTAATTAGGAACAAAGGAATCGGAATCAGAAATAAGGGGAAACGAGTAAGATCGGTGATCACAAAACCAAATTTTCAATCAAAATTAAATTAAGTATTACAAATCCCAGTACACTTGCCTCGTTATTAATCAAATTCAATATAAATTTATACATGTACTTTCGGAGAAAAATAAACCGATACAGTTCAAAATAAAAATAAAATGAACAAAAGTAATAACACGCAATACAAGAGCTTACCCGTTTTTTTTCAAGGGACTTTTGACGTCCGAAATATTCATAAAATTTTAACTAAAATCGCGCCTCTGCGATAAACTCGCCCTCTGTATATTGATTGTATAAATGTATTTTATTTGAAAGTATTTTGTGCAAATTTGCACTTATTCGAAGAATAAAATAAATAAACTTGATAAACTTGTTATAAATTAAATATGGTTTTTTCGTCACATATGGTATAAATGCACATTTTTTCATAACATTTAATTAATCCGCTGGGTACACCACTTGTAGAAATAACATGATGGTAGAGAGAAGGAGAGAGAAAATATTTTTTTTAATCTGGACCAAAATATGTAAATTTAATACAAAACCAGTCTTCTTCAAAATTTGAAATCTTATTATTAATTCACTTTTATCTGAGGAACTATGTATGTACATGAAAGTAATCGCACGAAATAAGATATTATGTTTGATAATACCTGCCTACTCGCCAACGAACATGGGGTGATAGAACGGTGACAGGAAAATTATTCGAATCACAATTATTCGAATGGACAATTCTTCGAAAAAACATTTGTACGAACTAAATTTTTTTCGAATGACAATTATTCGAATGGCAGTTATTCGAATCCACAATTATCAGAAAACACAATTGTTCTGATTTTTATACGTTATATTGATAGCAACAATTATCCGAAACACAATTCTTCGAATTTTTATTATCAAGACAGATAATATTGCTCCTATTTTCGGCGAAAAGTGACGTACTTAGCGAAGTTATATTATATAATTCGACTCAGTTTGCAATCGATTTATCTAAATAGTGTCAAACGTTTGGAAAAATAATTTAAATATATTTATTATTAGGTATGAACGCAATTGCCTCATTTTCTTAAGAAACTAAAATTACGTTAAAGTTGGATGAGGTATGGCTGGAGTTTTATATGAAACGTAATATATCTAATTGCGTCAATATGACCTGCTTCTGAAGATCAAAATAATTCGAATAATAGGATTTTCTAACAAATGTTAGTCTAACAATTCACTTTCCATTAATTGTAATTCGAATAATTGATAGTCGAACAAATGTTATTCGAAGATTTGTTAATTCGAATAATTATTTTTTCGAACAATTGTGAATTCGAACAATTGTATTTCGGAGAATTATTCTTTATCTGTAGGTATCACTTATTAAATCCCTTATTGTATCAACCTAAATGTTTTATTTTTAAATTAAAATATTCCAATAATTGCTACATAGCAATTTGTATCGTTATTTTTTGATATAAAATATAATTAAGTATCTACATAGTGTAGGGAGGTTTAGTACATAATATTAGATATTTTTTTTTTTTTTAAATGTAGCTAACACACTTCTGGACGTTGTCATGATAGGATACTATGATCGAGAGCTGATATTGTGGAGGTGTGATGCCAACATTATTAAGAATTCACGAGTTAGAATCCTCATGTATTCATTTCATATCGTGGAGAAAATTTAAGTGTCATTTACGTAGCAATGCACCACTAGTGTACCTACCTCGTGTAATTTTTTTCAATTATTCTAAGACAGCAATTTTATATTTATTATAAACTAGATGTTTTCCGACAAGGCGTCGCCAGGTTGATTTAAAAAAATCGTTATAGCAATACGTGACAGCGGAACTGTCATAGAAACGTCACTTTCATACATAAATACAATCCAAATTTCAGACTTTTCTGTTGGATTTTCCTAAAAAAATATTTCCATTAAACCGTCTCCTGATAATCACGAATACATTAAAAAAAGAATCAGCCAATTCGGTTTAGCCGTTCTCAAGTTATGGGGGAACATACATGGTCAACTCATTTTTTTAAATATATTATAGATAAATGTCGCCGCCTGTTACTTAGATTAGTCAGATAACTAAATGGCTAAACAATTAGCAAAATGCAGCCATTCGATTAAATGGTAAGCCGTTTCGTTGAATCACAATGACGCACCAAACATTCTACATTCTGCCTGATCAAAGCTAGCCCGATTGATGATATTAAGTTCCTTTATCTGGCACTGTGGCAAAGTCAAGAATCATCTACAGAAGATCCAGAACAGAAATTGAAAGAACATAAACGATTTTCCGATAAATTTCCATCTATCAATATCGTGACGCGATTTGACATAAAAATACATTTAAATAAAATGAAATCAATATAAATTATAAGGTATTAAAAATAGACTCAATTTATTGAGAAAAAAGAAATGACATTACCAAGGCTAAATAAATGAAATTAACGATAACGGGAACCTGCCCATACATACCGATATTGACGATCCGCCCCCCCAACGACTCAAGTCACGACATCCCTTCTGGCTGATGAACGATAACCCGAGAAATCGCAATACACAAGAGCGATGGCGAGATCTCTGGGCAACAGCAGATACCTCCAGAGGCTACCTGGTGACCGACCCAACTCAACAACAGCCCGGGTTCTCTCTACCCAGAAGGTCTTGGTGCAGGCTCAATAGATTTAGGACTGGAGTCGGCTGCTCGGCAGCAAATCTGCATCAGTGGGGGATGGCTGATTCACCCACCTGCCCATGCGGGGAAACCCAGAGCATGGACCACATCGTGGAGCAGTGCCCCCTATATTCCTTTGACGGGGGACTGAGAGAAATACACGACGCCTCGGAGGCAGCCGTACGATGGTTGAGTGAGCTGGAAGTACGGGTTTAAGGCCATAAGAAGAAGAAGAATAAATGAAATTGTTTAATATAACTTGTCTAGAGAACTCGTAAGTGTTTGATGAATTTATTCTTATTTTGGTGTCTTTAAAATAAAGAATGCTTATAAATATATCCCATACACAAGTTAAAATCTTTCAATTGGATATCAAATAATAGAATTTTAAATTTATTTTTAAGTTAATTTGTAATATATATATACGAGTATGTTATAATTTTTTTAATATAAAAAAAATAATGCGAAATTTTTCCAAACAATTCAAAATTAAACATGGATAAATAATTGAATTAAGGTAATAGAAGATAAATGATAATTGATTCGTAATGATTTTATAAATAAACTTTTGGACACTAAAAAACACACAGAAAAGAGAGGTAGTCCTCCGCTGGCGACTATTCAGAATACACCAAGTATCGCATAAAAAAAAACAATTTATGGGCGAAGCCATAATGGAATAAAGCTTCAGAATGAACACAAATTTGGAGAAATCCTCAATAAGTTTTGGTTAATAAATTATGCATCAATTTGGAATATTTATGAAAACACTTGAAGTAATCATCATCAGAATAATTGTGAAGCTTTTAGAGGAAAATGGAATATCAATTAAATGATAAATAATATTAATATTATTTAATTTATTCCAATATCCTAAATGTTAAGGTGACCAAATTTTCTCGTTTTTGAAAGACGGTCCTTTTTTAGAATTTTCTCTTCTCACATTTAGCTACTTCTTTTGGATATTTTAAAACTAATCAAATAAACTTGTTAACTATTAAGAATGTTACTCAACAGATGGTTCATCCGCACAATCAACAGACTGTGCCAACTTAACAACCTCAAACACAATCGAACACTTAAATACCAGGATAAAGGATCTCCTTTGATTCCGTTGTTTCTTTTTGATTATGTTTATTTTGTTTTTTTTCTGGCTTCCTTTCTTTGTATTTTGCTTTTTTGTTATTTTACTACTGATTTTGCCTTGGCCAAAGCTGTTACAATCTCAGTGCAGAGTGATATTTTTAAGATAATAATAATACTATAGATGGTTGCTGTTAGTTGACATAATAATATACTCAAAAGTAGTGGTTTAAAACAAGAATTGGTGAGATTCGTGAATGTACCATAAGCTAAGTGCACTTATCCACCTAAGCCGATTCGTAATCATCGGAACACCTTTCTTGTTTCCTACCGAAGGGAGTTTTTACAGCCTGTTGGTTGTGCGGATGAGGCGTCCGTTGAGTAATATTCTTAATATCTTCACTCACGTAGGAGTGAGAAAATCCAGCGAAATTCACAAACTACTTTTAACATTATTGTAAAACATTATTTAACAATACCGAGAATAAAGCAAAATATTTAAAATTCCCATACACTTTCGAAAGTTTTGCGACCAAATTCTGTAAACGTATCAGCTTAAAGAAATCCTCACTTTTGAATAATGGACAAAAACTACCAAAATCAGGAGTGAGTGTTACAAAATATTATTTTACAAAAAAACTGTCCTCCTTTTCGTTGAAAATATATTTGAACCAAATCAAGGAGATCGCCTTATATTTTAAATTTTTATACCAAATCAAGAAATGTCCTCTTTCTCACTATAAAAATATTGGTCATCTTACTAATGTACCTTCCTTTTCTCTTCATTTTACTTCATTCTCTTCTTATTATTACCATTCTTGTTCTTCTTGCCTAAGTAGTTTGTAGGTAGTTACTCAGTTGGTTCTTATTATTTACTAGCTTTTAAACCCTGCAGTCTTCAATGAACCCATTTTTATCAATAAAGTTTTGACTATATAACTATTTTCTGGTGCCTTATTATGTATGACCATGTCTTGAAAATGTCCAATGACAGGTCAAAAACAGCACCGTTCACATCATTACACAAACAAGAGAACTGCAAAAATTGGTATTATATATGATGTTTTTACTGCTGGATAAAACTTTTCTATTACCTATGTAAGTATTTTTTTGAATTTTAATTTAATACTTTTTTATTTAATTTAATACCTTTAGCCTCAAAAACATTATTATATTAAATGCATTACAACAGGATTTTTTAACAATATCACACATACACACACACGTACACAATATATTGCAGATTTTAGTATCCGCCAATAAAACGGACTAATTTTTAATTATTACTCACAAAGTATTTACATTAAAGCAATACCTATTCATGATAGTGGCGTTATCCTACTCACACACATTATTACCTGCATAAACAGACACCGCGCACAGAGGGAGACGACATCGCATGCTAAAGCCATCACAAACATAAATTCAAAAAAATGATGACGTATGATTTCTCCGGCGCCATTTTCTGGAGTATCAATTTTAAGAGCGCAGGTGAATTTTGATATCCTTATCATTAAACATTTCATTGAAATAACATTCTTGTTACACTTTTTCCATTTTATATTACTAACTAATTGTTCCTACCCGGCATTGCCAGGGTGAATTTCATAATTTTTTTCGTTATGACAACACGTGACAGCGGAACTGTCATACAAAAATACAATCCCAATTTCCGACTTTTCCTTTAGATTTTTCAAAAAAAAAATTTCATACAAACCGTCTCCTGATAATTACGAACACAACCAAAAAAGAACAGCCAATTTGGTTCAGCCATTCTCAAGTTATGGGGGAACATACATACATGGTCAACTCATTTTTATTTATATAGATAATATCTCGTGAAGTCCCCAATAAAGATAAGGGCTCCCACTCGCTTTCCTGTAAGTTTTTGAGTGTCCTGTAAAAGGAAAATATTCTTAAAACATCCCTTGTAAGACATTATTAATATATTTAATACATCGAGAAGCTATGCCACCTAACATGAATGTCTTAGATTTCGCTGGCACGAAGAAGATGGTTTGTTTATTTTCACATGTATTTCGCTGGCTACCCCAATTATGGAAAAAAACTGTGATGGTATAGATAGAAGGATATTTAATACTATTCTGAGACACATAAATGTTAATAAAACATAAATATTTAATATTCATGTACCTAGGTATTTATATATACCTACCTAAATGCTTTAAAATTCCATCGCTGCTAGCAGTAGAAAAGCAGCTGTCAGAGCCGGGGTAAAAAGGTACCTACGTCTCATAATCAATTTATTCAAACCTCATAAATAATTCATTTCTCTTTCTATCAATGTGTAAATATAATAATATTATTATTATTATTACCATCCATCCTTCTTCTCTACCTTCTTCTACTGCTAGTATCTATCTATTTTTATTCTCTTAACAAAGTTTTGTTCGTTTCTTTCTTGCAGAACGTTTAACGAAATAATACCGGGACATTTATACTCGACACATACACTCGTACTAACAAAATAATACACATATATATTTAGAATTGAACTATTAGACATTGCTAATATTCATGAATATAGAGCTGTTATCCCTGCTTACTTAAGCTGAAATTTATCTGCGATAAATAATTTTCGCTCAGTTCAATCTTGATTGAATTTTGCCAGAATGTCCATTTCACATTAGAACTTCAACAGAAAATAAAAATAAAACACTTATTTTTATGACTTTATTAATCACGAATGATAGTTGGCCAAAAAGAGCACTGTTCTTCCGTCCGCAGGGGTTCCGTAGGCCCGGGCGTCCCTCTTTCACAATACACCGTTCCTATGACAACGATATCAGAGCGCAAGGAATGTCGTGGGAAGAGGTGACGCAATTGGCACAGAGACGCTCTGAATGGAGGAGGCTGGTTTCTGCCCTGTGCTCCCGAGAGGAGCGTTGAGGGCGATGATGATGATGATGATTAATCACGATTATTAATCACTTTGTAATAATCAATTTACGTCGCGTTAGCCTGATGACGAGAGCGGAAATTCTCGAAAGTTGGCTCGCAATAATTGATAAAGTTACTATGGAAGTACCTACTTACTATAAGTATTTAATTTTTATTAATTTAACATGAGCTTCCACCAAGTACCGTCAGTCGACAATGTCTTTTAAATTTCAACAGTAGGTACTGTTGAACGAAAACGTTTGAAACTGAAATAATATTTTAATTGTGAAAATTCTGACAATATTTTGTTTCTTAGAAAATAATTTTGCAATTGACGCAAGTTTATTTTTTTTGAAGAGGCTGATTTTTATCCTATACTCCTGGGAAGAGCGTTAAAGGTCGATTAGAATTTATTATACCTTTTAAAAAATAATATTTGGAGTTAGGTGTAAAACATGTAAAAAAATATCTTTGTCACAAAGAAGTCTTTTGTCAAACGAAATTCTTGCTTTTTGTTGGGTAGACAGAGAGAATATAGAATAATGAATGTCTTTGTATTCAAACTATTAGATGTGAAGGAATTACTCAATAAATACGTTATAGTATATTATTCTTATATATAACTAGCTTTGATCGAGAGCTTGCTCAGGAAAAAAATAATAAAATGAAAATTGTGACAAAGATCGCTGGAGACTGCTTTGGTAGAGGGCAAAAGGCTGGTGGGATGTTTTAAAAAAGTAAGCAAAGGCAGATATCAAACATGTGTGGTAAATAAAATTCGAAGAAAAAGACAGAAATCTTGAAAGAAACAGCTATGGATATGACAAACCCCTTAATTCGAAATGCCAGAAGTGGAAAAAATTACGAAAAAAGTCTGCAACTTTTTATAATTTTTACGATATGAGATATCTATCTATAAAAAGGCAGCAAAATGAAAAAAATCTGCGATTTTTTACAAAAAGTAGCAAAAATTTACCAAAATTACCAACTTATAATTGCATATATTATGCAAGACTGCATAATCCTGGATAAGAATGAGATCTGGGTTTGGTATTATGAAAAAAATTGGAAAAAATCGGGAATTTGTCGAAATTATTGAAAAAGTGTTGAGTAAAAAATAATATTCTTCAATATTTTGAAAGCACGACCAATAGAAAATAATATCAAGTAGGTACATCGACTACAAATTAAGGCATTTATAGACGATCTCTTTTCTTATCGCTTTCTTGGTGAAAACGGTGTTATGGGATATATAAACGAACAAACAGACAAAAATATTTATGCGACTTATTATTATCATTATTACTTGCTGGCTACCCAATAGAATGCATCAATTTGATTGGCGCCTTTCAGAATAAAACACTCACTATAGATAGATGGCGTTGAAAATGGCCGCTATTACAACCTTATTCAATATAAATTACAGCAATTTGTCACATTTGCGGCAAAGTTCTTGCGTATATTTTTTTATTTCACTGAACAAATATTTTGAAATAATTCAGTCATATCACACACAATCCGGGTTAGTTGGAAGACATCGCATTTTAGCGATAAACTCGCCCTCTGTACATTGAATTTATAATTGTTATTTTTATGCCACTATTTCACTATGTAATATTGTAACCAATGTACAGTAAAGAATAAAATAAATAAATAAATAAATAAAAATATTTTTATATACCTAGTTCTCTTGCGATCTTCTTTGTTCCTTCTGCCTCCTTACCTTCCTATGGGATGAAAACGAACTTCCTTCATTCAGAGCCTGCCTGCAATTAATTATAAACATACCTACTAGGTATTTTTTTCATACCTACAATAAAAAAAATAAAAAAAAGGGCCGACAGTCCAAAATATATTTTGTTTCCGTGTTGAAATTTGAGATTTAATTATTTTCTAATGTATTTCGCTACCTTTCCAGTAGATAGAAAAAAGTTTGCTTTGTACTGCTTTTTGTCAAATTAAGTTTATCGACTATATTCCGTGGAGCTCCTTACAAAGAATTGGTTCCTTACTCTTTTCAAAAGGTTTAATGGGTTCTGTAATAGGCGGGTGTCTGAAAAAATAAAAATATTATAAATCTTAAATTCAGCGATGAGGTTTACCACACATTCTGATTATTTTTGTTGGAGCGAAGAGGACAGCTTGTATGCTCATTTCATGCTACTGGTCTACTATGTTAAAAAAATACTTGAGGACGATTTCCAACACAATCAGAAAAGTTTCCAAACAATAAGTTAGAATTTTTTTTTTTTATGCGTATTAAATTTTTTTTAATATCAAAACAAAAATCTTTGGATGTGTCAAAGAGTTTAAACAATAGTGTTTAAATACTTTCAGCGCTCTTCATCACAGCGCAAATCGTTTCAGCGTGTTAAATTTCCGTTCAATTGCTATCATATGGAAACATTCTTGTGTCAAGAAATTGAAGTCTTTGAATGAACGTTGAACAATGAACATTTCAATGGATGGAAAATTGGAACTGATCAGAAATGAGAAAGTGGTGTGGATGAGGGTTCAAAAGAGCAAAACTTCTTTTTATTTTATTTTTCTGACACTCGAGGGTGAGAAATTGTAGATAATATTTAGTTGTATTAAAATTTACAGGGTGATCTTTTATATAATATTCCCCTAAAGATTATTTGAGAATCACAGATAAAGTAGATTTAATTACATAAATTAATAATAAATCTATCTTCACCATTTCGGCGTGGAGAATAACTGTATTATATTATAATAAACACGCGAGTTTTCTTCTTTTTGAAAAAAAATCATTCAGGATGGTTGGTATAGCTCATCGCTGAATTGAAGGTATATTTTAAAAATGAAATATTTAATATAATATTTGAAATTCAGAAATGGGTAAGCCATAAGGGATATTAACGATTGTAATTAACTATGCATAGGTTTTAACGGGGGAAGGCCTTCAGGCAATCTCTGAGGCCTCTCATATAAACAAAAGATTTTGCACGATAAGTGTGGATGACAAAGGAACTACCATTCTTGAAACATCCACGAGAAAGGGAGAGTACAATCCTTGATGTTGCCCTCCACACCTCCAGTTAAAGATAGCTTCTTTCGAGCCTTCTCCGAGTGATGTTTGATGTATTCAAAGTTATTCTCGATAGGCGCCTACATATAGTGGAAATTTGTTTCTTTAATTTAATACTATTTACACATAATAAAGATGTCAGCCGTCATCTCTTTGACAATTAAAAATAATACATTCTATATGGGTGGCGTACCTTTGCAATGCTGAATAAATTGAATATTTAAAATATTTCATGAATTTCTGCTTTTTAAATTCAGTAGAAAACCGGAAAATTACAGAAAATTTGTCATTTATGATATTCCTATTCCACAAACTCCAAGGGGATGAAAAATATATGTATTATTTATTATTATTTTATTTCACGCACTTACCTACATACTGTACATGAAAAATATTTTTTGTTAGTGGTACCAATTGGTAGTTAGTATTCGGAGATGTAATGACCAACAGCCTCCTACCGCCCTGGGGGGATCATCCTGTTGCCCCCCTTCTTATTTGGGAGTTGATAATAATAATAATCCATTTCTGAAGCGCGAAATTATTGACAAGTGTGGTTATCCGAAGGCCAAATGTCCAATTTACAAAATAAGCAGAAATAATAATACGAACTTTTTACATTACATTTCCTATCTTGGATCCTTAAAAGTTTCTGGACGTCTTATTTCTGCTTTTTGTACCAAATTTTGATTCATCATCATCGCCCTCAACGCTCCTCTCGGGAGCACAGGGCAGAAACCAGCCTCCTCCATTCAGAGTGTCTCTGCGTCCATTGCGTCATCTCTTTCCACGACATTCCCTGCGCTCTGATATCGTTGTCATAGGAACGGTGTATTGTGAAAGAGGGACGCCCGGCCCGACGGAAACCTTGCAGACGGAAGAACAGTGCTCTTTTTGGCCAACTATCATTGGGAATTCTCCAAACAAATTTTGATTATTGGGTATACTATTATTATTTTTTTTTACTTTGTTTATTTTTTTTTCCTATGTGTGCATTTCGGATCCATGTATTATTTTAATAAAAATATTAATATTGAAGTTTCTCTACCTTAAGGGGATATTGAAAGTTTTACAGTAGTTTAAAAGATTCCCACGAGGCGGATTCGGCCGGCCGGCCATTCAGGCTGCTCATATGACTCGCCCGTGAGGACAATTTTTTTGTTTGCAAGTGCGGATAAATAGGAGTCTTCGACTCCTGAGATATCAAGGTGTGTGGAGGGTCTTTTCAATATATTACAACTTCTACTTTAACTTTATTTATTTATTTTATTCTACTATACAATATCACGGCCTATCCCCCAATTAGGATAGCCAGCGGACTAACTGTATGTAACAGACATGCAAATTATCCTCTCTGTGCCAATAAATGAGATCAACACTACATATAAGGCTACCGAATACCACTGGAGAAAAAATTCACATTATGTCCCAAAGTGGGGTAGCCAGCGGACAAGCTACATTTAATATACATGTAAGTTCACCTCCCTTTGTCAATAAACGAACGTTAAGAAATTCAGGATGTCTTTTAAATGTTTTTTTTACGAATACATGTTTTTTACAGGACACTCGAAAACTTACAGCAAAGAGTGGAAGACCTACTCTTTGCTGGTTGCTCCACGAAATAGTTGTAAGATATCGCAATCTAGCTATAAACTTGCCGTCTGTGCATTGAATTGTATAAGGTACTGATAATTTTATGATACTTTGTGATGATTGATGTTGTAACAACCAATGTATAGTAAAGAATAAAACTTAATAGACCTTTGAATATTCTATTCTATTTTTCTCAAGGTCACGCACTCGTTTGCGAGTGATTTAGGCAACCTTTCAATCTAGAAATAATTTTTTAAGCTTGCGAACGGACTTATATCGGACGGAGAATATAATAATAAATAGGTATCTTCCACTCACTCCAAGTGATCTTATCTCCCTCATACATCTCACTTATCCCCCCCCCCCCTTTAACTAGTCTCATCATTTCATTTCTTTTCTCTTCTTGGAAATGAGAGTTGATGGATGGCAGTGGGTAGGAAGGTATAGAATAGAAAATTCCAACTACCTATTCAATATTAAGTATGATTAATAATAATAATACACTTTCTACTTGTTGTCTTTAGAAAAATAATGGTGAGTGTCTCGTTGTCGATCTTATATCTCGATTGGACAAATAATATAAGTCAATGATGCCCTAATATTCTCGATTGAACAAATTAAGATCTCAACATTGACTCGATAAAACACATTTCTATGGGAGGACTTTTGATGTTGCCAGAGTTGCACTAGCAATAACTACCTTTTGAAATGAATCGAATAGTTAACATTTTTTTTAACATGCATAGACATTTCACACAGATCGAGCTAGTCCCAAACTAAGCTATGATCTTGTATTATGGGTACTAACGCGACGATACACACATATACAATGCACTAAACACATATACATACATGTAACACCCAGACCCAGGACAATTTGAAAAAGGTCATTCCTCACTCTGCCCTGGCCTGGAATCGAACCCGGGACCTCGTGATTCAAAGGCAAGAGCGTTACCACCGAATGCTCTTTATCAGCGTCTTTGAGACGGGCTGAGTACCATGAAGCATCGCCAAAATCAAGTTATTTATCGTTACATATCTTATGCGTGATACTATTTTTTTTTAATTACTGCCACCTTCGGATACATTTTAATATTTTGCATGTAACGCCGCTGGATTAGAAAAGATCACCTTTTTCATCCATGTGTTCTCTTGAAATGTTAATTTTATTTTTTACTGTACATTGTTTACAATAAAACAGTAGCATAGAAAATATACAATTCAATGTACCTACAGAGGGCGAGTTTATCGCTAAAATGCGATGTCTTCCAAACTTACCCTAAATTTTCAATTTCGAGATTGCAATCCAACGAGTGATGATATTTATTTGACATATCGAGATTTTGTTGTTTATACAACAAATAAAAATAGTATTCACACAATTATCATAATTTTGTCTTTTCTGAACAACAACATGTTACAATCCTTTAATGAAAGAATGGACTGAGAACATGAAACGTCTAAGCATGTTTATATAATGATGAAACTCAATTACTCTGTTTAATGGCACGGCTTATGAGAAAATTCCATACACATGGTTTATTTATGAGTAATCAACCCTTTAGTTACTTGCACGGGGTATGCAGACACCCCACAATCAAACTGCGTCATTTTGCATCTTCATTTTGATATGTGTACGTTCTTTATGACTTGTTTCTCAATTCAAATAATTATTTGCTTTTGTCTACTTTGCAAGTACCCATATCGCATTTTCTCTAATGGACGGTTTCAATAATCTATCTATCCGCTACTGTCGATTTAAATCTATTGTGTTCTATATTTTAAATAATAGATTTCAATCGACAGTCACGGATAGATAGGTTATTGAAACCGGCCATAAGTGATTCTTGCTCGAACAGCTACACGTATTTGCTCTGGTTTTATGTTAATATTTATTTATTTATTTATTTATTAACAATTCACGGCGCTAGCCTTTTACATGTTGTTATACATTTACATACATAGTTCATATGATGCATATACAAGTGTAGAATATTAAGACACAACAATCATAATAAAAATTTTAAAAAAAACACAAAAAAAGAACAACACAACTATCAGTATCACAGCATAAGTTATGAATGGAAAAAAAAAGTCAATGGATCACAAGTCAATTCGATAGTAGGTTATATTGTCAAATTTTCAATAAAAGAGTATTTATGAGATTATTTCAAACAAAAATAAATGGGACGTCAAGTAGCACAATAATATAACCAATACTTTACTATTCTTTTAATTAGAAGTATATATCGTAAAAAGACATTTCTTATGGATGTCGTACTTTCTCTATCAACCAAATATTATGCCAATCATAGTAAATTTATGTAAAAATCACGAATTTTTTAAGTTAATCAAGTTTTTTTCAAACATTCATTTGACAAAAATACCATATATGTCGAAACGAAATCACCTTATAAATGAAAAAATATAAATTTAAACCCCAAGTCTTTTTAATACATTGATGGAATTATGAAAAGGGCTGACATGTTTGATTTGTGAACGAAATGTATGATGTATCATGCCTTCATTGTGCCTCACATTATATATGGATTGGTGGTCTGGTCACACTGTAGTATGCAAGTCAGAGATTCAATGCAAAGGATTATGAATAAGTCACTCAAAAATACACATGGTCTAAATAAACTGACAAAGACAGCTGACCTATATAGAATTACAAGAGAGATGACCCTTGAACAGTAAATAAATATGGAAAAATCCAAAACTATACATAAAATCAAAGCAGGCAAGTTGAAATCAAACCTGAGGCTGATGTTCAATAATAGTGTGCATGGATACAATACAAGAAGTGCAGGAGATATTAGAAACGATACACCAGGAACAAACAGAGTTCGTGACGGTTTCCTGTACTCCGCAATTAAAGCCTATAATAATTAACCTAACAATTTAAAAGAATGTAGTGAGTACCTAATGTAAAAACTTTTAAAAACAAAATTAGTAAGCTAGTTAATGAAAACGGTGTAAGTGTCCAGAAAGTTTGAAGTGGTGTAGTGTTGTGTCATGTGCATGCTTATATTCATATATAATATTTTATTTATTTTTAAATGTCAAATGTATTACTTATGTCTATATTTTGTTTTGTTTACTTGATGTCTGCAATTGGTTTTACCTCTGATACCAGCAATCCAGATTGCTGTTTTGAGGTTTATTGTACAATAAATAAATAAGAAATAAATGGCTTTATATTTTATTAATTTATTTAAATCAATTGATTATTATTTTTTCATTACGTGATTTATTTATTCCTCCTGCAAAATACAGGAAATTCAAAAAAATTATAGCCGGTTGTCACCTTGGAAGTCTACCATCGAACCACGTAAGCTACGCTGATGACATGGTTCTTTTAGCTCCATCAATAAAAGGATTAAGAAAACTGCTGAAAATCTGCGAAAAATATGCAATCCATCACAACATGAAATATAATGCAAAAAAGACAGAATTAATGATTTTCAAATGGGGTAAAGAAGAAGAAAAAGTACTGCCAGTAGACATCGACAATACAAATCTCACGCAAACAAATAAAGTCAAATACTTGGGACATATTATTAATAGTGACCTTACTGACGATGACGATATCGAAAGACAAAGACGAAACATTAGTATTATATCAAACATGCTCGCCAGGACTTTTTTCAAGTGTAGTGACAGTGTTAAGAGAATGCTATTTAATGCTTACTGTACAAACCTTTACACATGCCAACTATGGACGAACTACAGACTGACTACAATAAACAAATTAAGGGTACAATACAATGACGCATACCGTATACTATTTGGACATCGTAGATACACTAGTGCATCACAAATGTTTACAGAAGGTAGGACAAATGACTTTAGGGCGACAATGAGACTGAAAATTCACGGTTTCAGGACACGACTAATATTAATAAATAACGAACTTTTATGAGCTGCTTCCGAAAGACAAGTACAACAACTGACACAAAGGTGGATTGCTTATTTAATTAATAAAGAAAGTCTGTAGGTATATTGAACCGATACCAGTTTAGCTGCCTGCTATTGTTGCTGTTGCGTTTGAATCTATGATCTTCTTTATACTTATTTCTACTCTAATATGTATTATTTTTTTATCATTTGTATTATATTGTATGTATTTTGATATGGACTTGAGAGGTTTGTACACTCCACCTTCAAGTCTGGAGTAAATATAAAATAAAATAAAAAAAAAATAGAAAATTCTGGAGACCTTTGGGAAGTTGAATTGATTATTATTTCAAGTCAACACAAGCTACAGATATTCAGGAAAGGTGACTTATGTATATCTCATGTTAAATTGAAGTTGTTTTACAAGTAGGTACTTTCTTTCTACAGGACACACGAAAACTTACACTAAAGGGTGGGATACATTTATTTTCTTGGGGACTCTACGAGGCATACTATTTATCTTTCTGAATTTTCGGTAGAAAAAATAATCCTCGGGGTTTTGTTTACCCTGCTAACGTATTAAGACCCGATTTTGTTATGTTTCCTCAAGGGTTGTAAGTATTTTAAACTAGAGAATATGATGATTGGTTATTCGATAACAGCCTTTTAAGTGTTAGTAATAGTACATTAGAGTGATAATGAAACGGATAGTATTTTAGCCGGATAACGGATAGCTGGTTAAAAATTTGTACACAGTGCAATACCTAATCTATGGAGTTTATATTTTTGACTTTATTTTTGTGATCAAAAAATGCACACAATAATTTTGTTCAATCAACAAACAGCAGATAATTTGAAAATTATTATAAGTAGGTAATTAGATTAAGTACTTCCTAATAACCAGGCGAATATGAAAATTAAACCGAATAACTAAACTACCATCACAGTATATCCCGCAAGTGGGGTAGCCAGCAGACCAGTTGCATGCAATAAACATGCAAGCTGTCCTTTCCTTGCAAAAATAATACATACAGGATAGAGAAGCAAACCTCTTAGCTGAATTTTAGATGTAAAATATCTTTATTTTTTCAACACTTGCTTTTTACAGAACAATACTTACGAAAGAGAGTGAGAGAGCAATTCTTTGCTAAGTGGTCCACGGAGCAATAGGTACTCGCATAATTGCCGAATAATTATCATATATGTAATGTTTATTTGAGCTTTAGTGAGAATATTTGAACACATTATGTAGACATACAAATTTCCCATCAAATACAAAATAATATAGTTGAAAATTGAAAAGGGTTAAACCTCCACTATGTAGGGAGAAAAGATAATAACTCTACTACACAAATTAAACGAAAAATCACTTTATTCAGAAATACCTCGCCATCATTATTAAATTTATCTTATTATGATTAATAAAATAACTTCAATTTAATTGTGTGGAAATAATTGATGGGTACCTACACAAGTGATTCTAAGCGGTTTTCATATGAATGAATAAAAAACGGTTTTGTCTAATAATTTGGGTTAGTTGGAAGACATCGCGCCTCTGCAACAAACTCGCCATCTGTATGTTGATAATATCTTGTTTAAATGCATTTTTCTATACAATTGTATATATTTATTTATTCAATTGTCATAAATTATATTGTAATCAATGTTAAGTAAAAACTCCCCTTTCACGACACAAGCTTTTAGCTTACTGTGAAAGGTGTATAAGGTTGTATTTGGGTTTGTAACAAAACTCAGATATATCTTTAAAAAAAAATGAATAAATAATAAATTGGCTGTTTTGTATAGAATGCCTTTTTAAATAAATTGCGATGGTTTTTTATTTTCCGAAGATTCTTGGTGGAAGTTCATATAAATTATTTATTAATATAACATAATATTTAGTTATTACACTATTGACTTTATTAATTTGCGAGCCGGCTTTCAAGAGCTTCCGCTCTCAATGTCAGGCAAAAGTATTTTTTAAAGTATTCACTGTGTCTGTGTTTAGGTGAGCGAATTCCACAGCGAAATATATAAAACAAATGCTTTATTCTTTTATTTGAAACGAAGACCAAAGTCCTTGACTCCTATCAAGGCGAAAGACGTCTCTCGTAAATACATCAAATGGTAGAATATTAAAATACTTACAAGTAATTTTGCTTGACCTTGAGAGCGGAAGCTCTTGAAAGCCGGCTCGCAAATTAATAAAGTTAACAGTGGAATAACTATACATATTTTTTATTAATAAATCAGGCATTTTTATGTTCATTAGATACAGTGACATCACCGGTTATCTCACTTGCAGTGGTACAATGGAAATATAATTATGTAGAATTGGTTGAAATATTAATAATACCTCTGTTGTGGTTGGTATATCACATCGCAGCTACAGATTGTACAAATAATACAATAATCCATTTAGAGTGGGCGTTGTTTAAGATTTACGTTTTCTGCTTCTGTAAACCTTCCCGACCGCAGAGCTCCCGTCTCACTGTCCGCAGGGATTTGATACATGAATTTTCACAATACAGTGATTTTTAACTTATTGGTAGAAATAGATGCACTCTATTTTCTGATATTGCCGTGTTGAATTGTGTTCAGATTTAATGTTGTAATTGTACACTTCTAAACTACCCATATAGAATTTCAGTAGATTGTAGTAAATTTTTACGTTTGTATTAAAATGTCAGTATAACCCAAAAACTGAGTAAATAAATTTTCCTTGATTGTATCGGCGGACTCTGGAGAGTCCATCATGCGGTAGTCCTACATAAATTCAAACAAAATAATAAATATTATTCATTTTATTATTTATTAATTTATCACTTAAACACGGCGTGAGCCTTTTTTTCACGTTTATCATATAACAAAGTAAAAAAAACAATTTCACAGATAATTATAATAAAAAATTATAAAAAATGAATCTTGGTAAAAATTTATAAAAATAAACATTAAGATGTAACAAAAACAACAAAAGTAATAGAATAAAACAATTTAATCAATTTATACAGAGATTGGACAAAATTTGATGAATACAAACAATAAAAGACAAAATGTCATATACAAATTAAAATAAATATCCATTTAAAATAGTCCAAGATGATAAAAGTCAAATTCATTAGGTTACAAATATATGTCAAAAAAATTTAATCATTAATAAACAACACATAAATTGAAACATATAAATAGATTATGAAATAATACTACTTACTTACTTACTGCTAGCCTTCTTCTCTCCACTGCTGGATATAGACCTCTTCAAAACTTTTCCACATTTTCCTATCTCGAGCAACACGATACCACTGTTTCCCCATCATCTGGACAATATCATCAACCCATCTTTTTTGGGGTCTTCCTACGCTTCTTTTGTCCTCCCATGGTCTCCATACAAGAATTCTGGAAGTCCATCTGCCATCCTCTCGTCTTACCACATGACCAGCCCATTGCCATTTCAGCTTGGAGACTTTATCAACAACGTCAGCGACTTTTGTCTTTTGTCGGATAGTTTCATTTCTTATTTTGTCTCTCAAGCTGATACCTAGCATTTGCCTCTCCATGGCACGCTGTACACACCTCAGTTTTCGTTTGCTCGTAAGTGTTAGCGTCATAGTTGCCCATATGTAATCACTGGCAGGACACACGAATCGTAAAGTTTTCTCTTGAGACTTATGGGGACTTCATTATTTTTAAATATATATTTAAGTTTTGAGAATGCAGCCCATCCCAATCCTATTCGTCTCGAAATTTCTGCCGTTTGATTTTCCGTATGAAATAATACCTATATTTAATTAAGTTTTGACTGTTTTGTTTACAAGTGCTAAAATTCTTGACATCTTTTTTATGGTCTTATAAAGAGGATCCAGAGAGCATTCCTTCTTATACCTCATACATAGATAAATCCTCCACTTGTTCAGTATTTCTTTATACATATCCTGGTATTCAATTTATTTCAGGGAAAATCGAGATGAGAAAATAAACCTATAAACAAATTTAATGAATAAATATGATTATTATTATAAATATATTTTAGACATAGCAAACAGAGTAATAAAATAGAATAAAACATAGGTATCTTCCATGCCACGTGTATGAGAGCTTAAGAAAATGTCTACTAACTTATGAAAATAATAATGTATCTTTACCTACGCTCTTACGAATTACTTCAACTTGTTAAAAATTCAACATAATATTATGATGTCTTGTAAAATCTATGAGCTTGTATACTCTTTATGAGCTTTTATACTCAGCTTCTAACCGAAAGTTCTATTCCTTTTGTTTGATTGCAACCTTCTCGTGAACGGCACTAGGTAGAAACAAGCCTACTCTACCCAAATCAATTCTTTACCAAAAGAATCACAGTTTCTCACGACATTCTGTTGCCTGATTTTGTTGTCATTGAAATTGTGTATTTCAAAAAAGAATTGTCCAAACTGTCGAAAACTTAATCAGTAACACAACAACGCATTCTGAACCATTTTTGAATTTAATTTATTAAAATTAAAATTTAAATACATTGCATTTTAGCGATAAACTCGCTCTCTAAACATTGAATTGTAAAAGTAACTGATATTTTAATGATACAGTTTTATTTTGTAATATTTATAACCAATGTACAGGGAAGAATGAAAATAATAAATAAAGTTGATAGATAAATACATTTTCTATACTATTTTCACAACAAATACCTACCTAATTCTAATAAATAATCAATACATTACAGCATTTCGCATACAAGTGGAACAACCAGCAGACTCATTGCCCTAACTCAACTGTTTTCTAGATTTGCATTCGATTGGTTAATATTGCAAAGATTTTTTTTTTTAAAAAGATATATCTGGGTTTTGTTATAAACCCAAATACAACCTTATACTCCTTTCACAGTAAGCTAAAATCTTGTGTTGTGAAAGGGGAGTTTGCCGGCACCTGGGATCTATCTACATAAGTTCAATTATTTTTTTTCATTTCTATATTTTTCAATTATTTATTGCATTCATCCTTCACTTTTCATAACTCCCAATACAAATCCCCCATCTTGCTCTGCCATATACATACTGAGCATCTATCTTACTTCTTTTTACTGTAAATCCTTTCACTGTTCTCAATTCCCAATACACATCAACTGTCTTGCTCTGTTACCCACAAACTTATTATCTCTCTCTTTCCTTTTTAGTAAAATCTTGTAGGTCACGTGTACGATCGTGGGTTTGTCTTGTTAAACTTTTAGACACGGTTTGAGAATAAATGGTTTCTAATTTTACATGTTTCTCTACTTAGTAAATTATTGTAGGTAATTTCAGACAATGTGGTAAACATCTAACTTTGACGTAATGAATGGGGTAATCTGCGAGTCCTAGTACCCTTTAAAATACGCATTATCTGGTGAGTAGAAGGCGATGTGCTAATTACTTTATCTCAAACTTTCAAATGTAAGATAACGAAAGAATAAATTTTAAAGCTTCTGTCGAGTCCTTGAAGTTAAATAGATCTCCAGTTACTTATCAGTTATTTTAGAAGGATTAACTATGTAACAGTTACGAGACATTTCAAGTCACGGATGTGCATTGTAGAATATTTCAAAAACATTCAAAGTGTCTCCAGTTACTTCCTGTGATTTTCTAATGTCCATTGGTATGTACCTACATAGATAAACATAAAATACCTTTAATATATACCTTTTAATGCCGTGGAGCACCCGGTAAAAATTGGTCTCCCACTCTTTTCCGTAAGTTCTCGAGTGTCCTGTAAAAGGCAGGTGTTCGAAAAAATAAAGACTTTTTTCATCTTAAATAGAGTGTGGAGGTGTCAAGACGAGGTAAAAAACCCTATTGTTCAGGAGGTGTTATGATTCTTGAATGGGCCCATGCGGTGGTTTTTCCACAAAACGGCGCATCATAAATAAGTTGTCTAGTTATTATTAATTAAATTCAGCGATGAAATTTGCCACCCGTCCTGCATGTCTTATTTTTTTACTGGCACAGAGAAGACAGCCTGCATGTTTTTTGCATGCAGCTGTTCTGCTGGCTACCCCACTTGTGAGATATGCCGTGATGGTGTAGTAGTATTAGTAGTAGTAGTAACTTTATTAGAAAGATATTCAGCTCAGCGATAAAACGTGTAATCCGACACTTCTATTATATATATATATATCATATTATAAAATCACAAAAAGAATATATAAAACAATATTAAACTGACTGAATATGATTGACATACAACAAAAAATCAACCAAAAGTGACATTTAGAATCGCTGGAATATCTTGTCATAATAAGCAAAGAAGAAGTTTACCACTCGTCTTTACCTAAATTGTAAACGTGTGAGATACGTAATTCACATCTACAATTCAGCGATGAAGAATGCTACCCATTTTAAATGTCTTATTTAATTTATTGATGATGATGATGATTATTCTGGATGATTTTATTTTGACGCCGCATGACAGTCCCTAGACCGTCTCAAGGGCGCCAGTGAAGAGTTCAGTTTTCAATTTGCTTCTGAAGTTGGTGATAGTCTGACTATCTCTCAATTGCACCGGTAGGCGATTCCACGTAAACGGTCCAACAACACCAGAGGCCCTCTCATAGAAATAAGACTTACCGGCTCTTTTGTGGTCGGGTCAAGGGGTCAAAGTTTATTATCACGGAAAGTCCTTTGGCTACCTCAATTGTGTGAAAAACATGAATTAATACATGAATCTCTTACCACAATTTTTTCATTGGGAAAGTTGAATACTAAACAAAATAACAGCTAGAGCAGGTAGAGAAAAATTGTTTCAGTGAAGTTTCATTGGGAAAGTTGAATACTAAACAAAATAACAGCTAGAGGTAGAGAAAAATTGTTTCAGTGAAGTTTTATCAATTATCAAATTAACTTAAATTTCCAAGGCTTAAAGTTACTTAATGTTAAAAAATATTCTATCATGGGCGTATACAGCCCACTCGAAAATCGAATAAAGTAGGAAAGTATTCAAAATGAGTGTTCAAATATGAAAAATATATATTTATTATATTCTAGCCCATTCAAAGTAAATCTGCAGCCGTTATTGATAACTTATTTAATTTAAGCAAGTACTGAGATAGTGAAATGTTATCTCAAATGTTTAAACCAAATCTGGCGTCGTAAGAGTTGAATTTTTTACGTGTACTTTAAATTACTATATCATGATAACTGAGACAAAAAAGTTAGATACAATTGATGGTTGTAAAAATAAATATTTGTTTAAGTGCCCCCCCCCCCTCCTTCTAAAGAAAATCTTGGCTACACCAATGAATATATATAATGAGTTACAATCCATTGGATTGGTCTGCAACGAGTTTGGTTTTTCTTCTCCATTCGTCTCTATTCTCAGCCAGTCTTTTCAGCTCTACGTATGAGTCACAGTTCATATCACTCTTCAGTTGGTCCATATATGCGTCTCTTGGTCGGCCTCTGCCATTTATCCCCTCGGTCTTACCCTCCGCGATGGCTATGAGTAGTCCTGGGTGCCTGATGTTGTGGCAAATCCAGTTAGCTCGTTGTTGGCTGATTCTCTTAAGGAGTTGCCTTTTTTCGCCTACCCTGGTTAATACTTCTTCGTTTTCGACGTGCTCCGACCAATGGATCTTAAGCATGCGTCTGTAGCACCACATTTCAAAGGCCGCCAACCGTCCGCTTTCACTCTTGCTGATGGTCCATGTCTCACAACCATAAAGCAGAATGCTCCATACAAAGGCTTTAGTAAGGTTCTTCCTTACGATTAAGTCAATATTTGGGGATTCCAATATCTCTGATTTTTTTGTTAAAGGCAATCCTTGCCTGGTTTATTCTGCTTACGATTTCTGCTTTGGAGCGTCCATCCTGGTTTATTCTGCTGCCCAGGTACACGAATTCACTTACTTGTTTGATGCTCACCAATGAATACGTATATCATATTATCTAAGTGAAATCATTTTAACGACATTGTAATTAATTTTAACGTTATCGCTATTTTTACTATCCAAAAACTAGGTTATTATGCAAATCTGCTTTTGCATATTTTATTCTGTTTCTGTTTTAATTATCTACTTCCTCGTTGCATCTCCTTGAGGTCCAGCTTATACAGAACAAAACAGATCCAAAAATGTTGTCCCCTTCCTGATATAAAAGTTTTGTTTTTAATGTTAGCTTTAACAAAAAAACATACATGCCAATAAATTGATTTCAGTTGACAAATATTTGAAATTATATGAGACCGCAAAACCGGTCGTGCGTTAGTTGGACTCATTAGTTACACCAAACAATAATAAATATTAATCAATTTATTATAAGTAAAATACTTTTTTAGTACATCCACTGTGACTTAATTTTTAATTTTTTTATAGTTTATTCAACATGAACTTCCAACAAGAACCGCCGGTCGAAAATATCGAGTAAATTATATATTAATCATTTTAATATATAATTTACTTGATATAATAATTTTAAATGAAGTGTTAGTGAGTTAATGCCGATACAATCAATGAAATAGTCAGTGCCAGTCCGGCTAAACAGGCAATAAAAACCTAAAAAATAAAAAAAAAAAACTATCTCCATTCTTGTTGCATATTTTCAGCTTTCATATACTGCATATAATCCTCAATTCATCACGTTAGTAACTATTACTTCATACTTACTTTCCTGCTGAAATAATATCTTTCAGCTTTTCAGCGACGAGGTAATTAATCAAATTGCAAGAAGGAAATATTTTACAGTTTTCATTCCACTTATTATTATTATTATTATATAAGTAATAATATTTGTGCTTTTATCGTCATTTCCACCGTGTACTTACTAACGGAATCTCAAAGAATTTTTTATTATTTTTTATTTCATTTCACTTACGAGAAAAATGTTATAACTGTTATTAAGCTGAAGATGTTTTAGACTTTTTGTCACTGTTATTTAACATTTGTTTTAGTCCGTATAGTTTTCAGGTAGAAACAGGTCACTCACTCTTTTCATCACGTTTTCAAATGTCCTGTTAAAGGCAGGTGTTCGATTAAAAAAAATTACATCTTAAATTCGATAATGAGATTTGTCACCTATTATAAATGTTTTCAATTTTAATTGTCACGGAAAGAACAAATTGTATTTTGCTGGCTTCTTTACTTGTGGGATATGTTGAGCCCCAGAATATATCATGGAACTCTGTGGTAGACAGGCGTTAAGTCATAGACAGACAACACTTAAGTCTTGTCAAGATATTACAACTAAATTGGAGGTGACCAGTACTGTATCGAAACCAGTGTACGTGGAGCGTGCTTTTGCAATATCTGCATCTGTAGTCTGGAACAGGCTTCCACAAATGATCAGAGAAACGCAGGACATATCTCGTTTCAAGAACCAACTGAAGACTTATCTATTCAAGAAATCTAACGGAATAATTCAAGCACAACCTTAGTTAGCAAAGAGCGCCCTTGAGGTGGATTTTTTTTCACAAAACGGCGCTTTACAAATCATCCAAATAATAATAATTATTTTTCACTGTTATTTTTATTAATCGTTGTCCTTTTCTTCTTTTGAGTCACGATAAAGAATCGCCAGTTCAGCGATATATTTTTCTCCATTTTTACACTTAGCAATCTTTTGAAAACTGTCGGTGGAAATGACCTTAGGTCAGTTCCGGCAATTTATATCAGAAGCCAGTGGTAGCACCTACCCAATATACGACAGAATTACAGTATTAATACTGGAGGTACCTACGTACAGTTTTATATTATGAACCAAAGAATATTTTCTTACTGTAAAAGCTCTACACGTTGCTCTTACCTCCATTATGAGAAAACCGATCAGAAATCTCGATTGGAGAACCATGTATTGTATACACAATGTAACATTGTGCGAAATCCAATCGGAAGAAGTGAGAAAAGTGTCCCAACGCTTACGAATTGGCTCTAGGCTGGCTTATGTGATCACTTTCGGAGTCCATGGACAACGTTCACCAATTCCACCATTCTTACTGTCACGATGTAAGGTCCACCAATCGAGAGACGCTTTATGCAAATTATAGAAGCAACCATCTTTTTGGGATCTCACATTTCAGATCTCAACAGGAATTCGTCATCTACACCCATTCAATTCCGGTTAATCAATGAAGGATAAGTTAATATTTTAACATCCGAATTGAGAATTTTAAAAAAGGAAGATAAATTGATAACATCTCTAATTCAGCGATTAGGTTTGCCATCCATCCTGAATGTCTTATTATTTTTTGCATAGAGAAGACGGCTTCCTTGTTTATTACATGCAGCTGTTCTGCTGGCTACCCAACTTGTGGAATATACATTGATGGTGTAGTAGTTGTAAAATAAAGAGATGAAGTTTAAATAACATTAAGAATGTACACAAGTTCTTCTTGATGAGAACCCAAAGATGAAATTATTGTCTGAAAGTGGACAGAAAGTGTTGTTGACAAAAATTACAAAGAAAGAGATGAATATGGTAAAAGTTCTCTTCCTCTTTCGCTCTTTTGCACTCCTATTGGAAGCACAGATGATTATAACAGTTCTTGTCCATTCAAAGATCTTCTGCATCCGTTATTAATTTATCTGCTATAACTATATTATATACCGCTGGCTACCTCACTTATGGGATATGTAAGAGTGAGAGACATATTCTTTACCTGGGACTCCTTAAATTAGACTTTTCCTGGTGCTAACAACTTAAAATGGCCAAGGACCTTCCTTTTTCGATCAAATATCAACAGAATCATTTCTTCCCATGAAATTAATTCTTTTTAACTCTAGTAGGATTGTGAAAGAATTTATGTATTGTGAATTGAAAGAATTGGCGAAGCCTTCAGAAGCGTCTTTTGGATGAATGAATAGTGGTCCTTAATTCCAGATGATTCTCAAAACATGACCCATTCTGTTGAAACCAGTGTTTTTATGATTTTGAAAAAACTACAGTTTTCATTTGATCACGTGGAAAAATGTAATTTAGGGTTGAACCTTCCAGTAAGAAATGACAGGTAATTATCAGGGGAACGAAGGAGGTAGAAGAGAAGAAGGAGAAGAGATAAGACAAGCAGGAAAGTAATGTGAAGACATCCTCCTTATAGACGATTTATCTGCATCTTCTCTGTGATAGGTATGTAGATATTATATATGTATCTACAAATTTTCATATACCGATTCTGATAAAGACTTAATATTCCTATATAATTATTATTTTAATGTACCTACGTATTTATGGGCAAAACAGAGGAAACTTTTGAGAGATATTGTGACAGAAACTACTCAACCTTCAAAATAAAAGCTATTGTAATCGTTCTCTGAACAATAATAAATAACTAGGAAGATGAGAAATACATGCATGTGACTTATGTAGTTTGAATGATTTATGTAGATTTTTCAGTTCTTTCAAACAACAATTTTACAAAGCCCTCTTCCTTTTTCGCTCACTTTTGAATCGACTACATGAAATTCAGAATAGAAGGCATTCATAATCACATACCGTACTTCACATAAAAAAGACCTTCCTTTACTTATATAATAATTCTCACAACATCTTCTGTTACTTTCCCGAGCTTCCTGTAAAAATAAGATAAATACATTTCTCAATTAATGGCACGGATTGATTGACCTTTATATTCATTACATGCAATTATTCACCAGCTACTCGACTTGTGGGCTACACCGTGATGGATAGACAAAGAGATAGATTCGCTTACCCGGAAAATATTTCGGGTGTTTTGTAATCAAATCCTGAAAAATCATCACAGCTACAGGCTACAGGTAGCTATAATACCTTTTTCAGGTCTTTTTGCGTCGTATCAATTCGGCAAAGTAAGAAACGAAATAAATTCATGACATAGAAACTAAACCTTTATTCCTCGACTAAATTCCTGTGTTTTCTCTGTTGAGTATTCTCTCATTCAAAGCTCATAAAAAATTTTACTGTTGCACAGTTTTATGACGTCATCTACTCTATTCGGAAACTTCGTAAAAGAAAAACTCGTAAAAGTGTTGAGAATTAAACGTCGATGAATCATTTTAAAGCATCGAAAAATGTCCTTTTTGTCGGCCGGTGTGGCGTGGAGGTAACGCTCTTGCCTTTGAGCCACGAGGTCCCGGGTTCGATTCCCGGCCAGGGCAAAGTGAAGAATGACCTTTTTCAAATTGTCCTGGGTCTGGGTGTTACATGTACCTATATTAGTGTAGTGCATTGTATATGTGTGTATCGTTGCGTTAGTACCCATAATACAAGATTCATATCTTAGTTTGGGACTAGCTCGATCTGTGTGAGTTGTCTATGTATGTTATGTTGTTTACTGTGTTACAGTTACATTTATTTATTCAAAAATTCACGTCATCAACTTTTTAAATGATAAAGTATCATATTATAATGCAAAAGTGAAATAGGTACTATTTGGAAAGTTTAATTTATCGACCGACGGTTCTTGGTGGAAGTCCATATTAATAATTTTTAAAATGAAACACAATATATAGTTATAACACTATTGATGGAATAGTGGAATAACTATATTATATTGTGTTTCATTTTAAAAATTACTATTTGGAGTTTTATTTCAATGCAATGTTCAAATAAACATTAAAACTGACAAAAAATAGAGTTATCTATAGGTCTAATATGAAATTTTATTCATTTGAGTTTTCCAACTTTAATGAAGGTTATTTCTCCAACGTATGTTCAATGAAAACTTCATACATTTATTGATCATTTTCATAATAAAAGTGATCTTTCTGACGTAGGTACGTCACTCTTTCAAAATACTTGAAAACTAAAAGAAACTAGTTTTTTTTTAACAGAAACCTGCTAGGTACTGTTATGTCGTACAAATTAAGAAGAAGGTTTTTCATTGCTAGTTTTATAGATTTAAGATTTATATGTTGGAATGTTTTGATTTGTTTGATATTTTTATTTTTATTTAATTTTTATTATTAATTCAAACACGACAGCACATAATACGTAACATAAATCACAATATCAAAAAAATAACGCCAATTACAGTGTTTATACATATAAGACTTAATTTATAAGGCACTAAATACATACAACGTTTGGTTGTGTGTATATCATTGTGAAACTTTTTTGTGTGTTGTGAACTTTGAGTGTGATGCAAAGGTAACAACTGTAATGACACTCATTGTTGGTTATACATAATAAATATAATAAATTAATATTAGGTATATTCAATAGTCATGAGTGATGCAAACCAGTCATGTAATATCGTGGTAGATGGACAAGCTATCCAACAAGTTGATAGCTATGTATACCTAGGGCACACTGCAAAAATTGGAAGAGAGAATCAAGAGGTAGAAATTGAAAGAAGACGAGGCTTGGCATGGGCGGCCTTTGGTAAATTATCTTATATCCTGAAATCCCCGAAATACCCAAATTATCTGAAAAAGAAGCTATTTGATGCCTGTGTTCTCCCAGTGCTCACCTATGGCTGTGAAACTTTTGTGTTCACGAAAAGAATTTTACACAAATTATCAGTGACGCAAAGATCCATGGAAAGGAGAATGCTGGGTATTTCACTGAGAGACAGGAAAACTAATGTATGGATCAGAGAAAAGACCAGGGTCGTCGATGTCGTTCACAAAGTTTCTAGTCAGAAATGGAGTTGGGCTGGTCATGTGGCCAGAACCACAGACTCTAGGTGGACAAAGAAAGTTCTGGAGTGGAGACCTAGAACAGGCAGAAGAAGTGTTGGTAGGCCTCAAGCACGATGGTCGGACGACATAAGACGGGTTGCAGGGGTCGGCTGGATGCGGTCTGCCCAGGATAGAGAGCTGTGGAGATCAATGGGGGAGGCCTATGTTCAACAATGGACGCAGGGAGGCTGACATGATGATGATGATGATGATGATATTCAATAGAGTAAAATTAACACGGCAGTGAATTTAATCGATGTTCTATGTAAGGATTGACTACCTTAAAATTGTAAATCCTTTATTTTTCTCATAATAGAACTAGGTTTTATTATTTGTCCCTATTCATTTATCTCGGTGAGCATTAATTTGTTCTCAAATCTATCATATATTATAACCACATTTACAGTATATATAATAATATATAGAATCAAGTTGAAAGCATTTGCCTAATGAGCTACAGGCAACAAAATGTCGTCGCCAAATAAAAAACCACTGAAAAAATCTTTAACATGGATATATGATTTTTTTTTTTCAAAATGTTTGATATTTTTTATTATTTCATTTGTTTATAGTTCGTAGACTCTTGCGGATCGTGTATATCTTTCGACTCTTTAACGTATGTTTCTGGAGCTCATGATGTCTTGAAAATATGTGATTCTCACTCTAATTTGTTTCTTAGTTTTCGTATTTTGGAAAAATTAATTTATTACTACTGAAGATCGACGTACGTCCGAAAAGCTTCTAATGTAACATATCGATCGATTATTGTGTTTATATTTTATATGATTTTTTAATTTAATTTAATTTAACTTAATTTAAAAAATATCTCATTCAGGATGGGTGACAAACTTCATCGCTGAATATGATATATTATTTGTTTTTAATTTTTAGCACCTGCCTTTTACAGGCCACGAGGCTCTATTACAATATTATTAACCCAAAAAAACTTACATACATAGACGATATATTTATAGTTCTTAAAAAAGTTTACCCATAATATTACCTACATACATACCATTATTACATACCCGTAAACCACCGTGTTTTTGCTATAAAAATAATAATATTAAAAATAAGTAATAAGTACATAGTTACATAAGTATTTGTAAGAAATTTATTGATTTTCTAAATTTATATTATTTGATAAAAATAACAATAAATTTCCACCTATTATAGTGTATAATAATATATACATACTTAGCATTTACCTTATACGAGAATATATTATTAATCTCTTTTGAACAAACGCAAATTTCTCTTGAATTTAAGTGTTATCGAAAGTTTTATTTTATGTGGCGTCGATAAAATATGTAGTATAATAGCAGCGACTAGAAAATATAATATGGAAATCTGATGTTTGAATCTTGCTATTAATTTCAGGACATTGGTCGTACTTACATAAACTTCTGAATAAGTGACCTTATACCAGGCAATAGCTTGTTTCTTTTTATTTTTATGAAAACAACTGCCTTTTACAGGACAATTAAAAAACGAGCCTATCTGCAGGGTGCTCCACGGAACAATTAAATACCTGCAAACAATATAAAGAACACTAAAAAAATATTCATTCGTTCAAACAATTATTACGGCATCTCATACAAGTGGGTTGCCGGCAAAATAACTACATAAACATGCAAGTCTGCCTTTCCGTACAAATAAAAAGCAATACCTACTTTCAGGATGGGTGGCATGCCTCATCACTCCTGATTTAAACATGGTAAATGTCTTAAACTTCATTTTTACGAATACATGCCTTTTACAGGACACCTTCTATGAACATAATATTATTATCCACCAAAAGCTATTATTTTATGAAAATTCCAATAATTTGAATTTTCCCATCATTAAATTGTCATTCTTTGTCAGAGAAACAGAGGACTTCTCAATTTAATAACTCACATCTACCAGAAATAACATAATTTTTACTTTTTCATCAAAAAATAATAAAAAACGACCCCATTTTTATTCAAAAAAATATTATATTAAACGTCGCTCTCGGTTCTTTTTTCAATTATTTTCAAAGAATTTTTTGAATACATTACCTCAACGTACTTCGAAAATATTTTATTTTTATGTATAGGTACTCCTCTAGATCAGAGGACGTCAAACTTTTTCAGAATCAGAGTGCCTAGTATATTTTTTATGAATCGAATGCGAAAATATGTCTCTTATATGATCGGATAAAGAATAACACAGTTGTCTAGAACACGGTTGTGACTAAAAAAATATATCATTTTCACTTACTTAGTAGTCATGTAACAAATGATATCTAGATATTTTGCTTTTATTTAAGTTTATTGTTTTAGCTTGTTGACATACTTACTAAGTTTAATAATAAAAGTTTAGTTTTTCTGTCATAAAATTATCCATATGTTCTGATATAGTCTTACATATCTTACATAAAACGCTGTTCGCACGTCACTTATTATAAGATTTATGAAAATATCTAACTAAGTATTTTGGTGAAAAAACAAGAAGTTTTTGTCATACTTATTTTACTTTACTTTTTTTATGGCCCGGTGTTGATAAACCTTAACCCATGTGGGCTGCGTCGTGTCCTCTACAGTCTTGACTCTAGTGCTGAGAGCCAGTTCAACGCCTCCGGTCCTGCTTCGTGGATGTCCTGCAGATCCCCGCTATTTTTTTCGATATGGCAGTTCTGCACTATGTGTCTCAACTGCTGCACATCTCCACATTCACAATCAGGAAAATCTCTTTTTCCCCACCTCCAGAGCAAGTAGTTACGTCCTCACTCTATTCATGTTCTGTCCTCACTCTATTTTGCTGTACCAAAACCTTTTTTTTTGCCATAAAAAACATGATATAACCTAACATGAAGAAGTTTATTTATAATTTATTTTTGAAATACATTGTTAATTGAATATTTGATTTGATAAAATTAAAACACTGTGTCTTTCACTTAAAGTATTACAAATATTTCCATAAGTTTTTTGGACTACGTTCATCCTCAGTGAAAAACACTTCAAACAAAATACAATGGACAGATTATATAATTATACAAGAAGATTCAATACTCTAAATTATTTTTGAATATTTTCATTTTTTTTTGCCTGATCAATTATCTTGTAAACTTTTTCGTGGATCATTGAACGTGAACCACTGAAATAGATACACAACTGGTAAGTTTTCTAACAAAGACGATTGTGATAGACATAAAAATGTCATCACATATAAACAACAATATGAACTACACTGCTATCAAAATCAATTATTTTCTCTTACATAACGTTTTAATTTTCGAGTATTTTGTAAAGAGTTATATTTCAAAAAACTTGAAATATTTCACATTTCGAATTCGGCAATGGGGCAAATCACCCTTCCTGAATGGCTTATTTTTTGTGAACACGGAAAAAAATACGTTTTTTATTACATACTGTTTTTCCGCTGGCTACCTCACTGTTAAAAAATATTTTGATAGTTTGAATAAGTTAATGAAAAAACACATAATTTTGTCAGATATATGTTCCAAACATTGATATTATTGCACAACCATATTTACGAACACTAAAATTTTAACATGCTGATTTTTTTACTTTATACCTACCTTTTATTACTTATAAATTTAATACGAATGTAAAAATCGTGTTTTAAGTAATTTGTGCCATACAATATTCAATCTATAAATTAAATTGACATTATAACAAATTTGGGTACCTATGTATGAAAAAATCAAAATCATCTCAGTTTTCAATCACGTCTTCAATCGATCACCCTGTATTATCGCTAGGTATATGCCACTATTAAATCGTTACATTACTCACAAGTCACCCTGTGAAAGCTTTTTCTCTGTTCCTAAAGCTGTCTATTCACTGAAACTTGTAGTAATAGTAGTAGGTAGGTACTTAGGCAGATACTCCATCAAAATAATAATATTTTCAAAGTTTTTTTTTGAAAGCCTATTTTCTCTCCATTTGAAAACTCTGTAGGTACCTACTATATGCGTAAAGATGTGTGGTAGGTATAAAGCTTTTTATCTACCAAAATATACTCAACTTGTTAACTTTCGTAGTATTGAAAAGTTTCAAGGGTGTGTAAGTATATATGCGTGTGCTTTTTTTATTGATTTCTTATTGAAAAAAGGCACTCATAAGAGTTCTGCCACCAGGCAGGTACCCATTCAAAAGCAAACTTGATGATATCATTAAAAGCTAAAAAAATCTTAACTCTTTTTATAAACCAACATTTTTAATAACGTGGTATCAGAGTTTCCATACCTACGCTATTCTCGGCATTATACAACCAGATAAGTCTCCATATGATCAGTCATGATCACACAAAAACTCATTAACAGTCTAATGCCGGGAAAAAATCACCCATTTAGATACACAAAATATAATAGGTTTAAGTTCAAATTGCGAGTCCAAAATATCAGTTAAAATTTAAGTAGTTTTTAGGCTTAATTGATATTTGCCTGCAAAAGAAAATGTTCAGTTTCAATAACAGACCTCACAAAATATGTATACGTGCTTGTCAACGGACTCTTTTGGATTTCAAATAACACACATTTGAAGTTTTCTTTTTGAAAAATAATAAATTGAAGTATGATGTTTGAAACTAAAATAAATTCGAACTATCAATCAATACATCAATATTTTAAATTTGATTTATAGCATAGCTCACCTCAATAAATGCATTTTTTATAAGTTTCGAATATAAAATATTAAAAGAATAGAATTTTTTATATATACCTACCCTCAACTGAAGCAGTGTTCTGTGTGGTAGAAGACTTGTTCGAAAGGAGTTTAGAAATATGCTAATGTCGTACCAGCACATATCCATTGCTATTTTATATTATTGGGTAATTTATATATTACACAGTCGATCCCTTCTTGACGGAAGAAAATGTAATATTTTCTGAATTTTTTGCCCTTTATTGCTCCATCAATAAATACAGAGTGGAAACATGTGTCTTTTCTTCATCGAATTTTACCAATAATTGCTCAACACTTAACACTGGACTCCCAGAATTTCATGAATTTTACAAATATATGTATCTGCAATATTAAAATTAAGATATCATTAACTCTAAGTAGAAATAATTTTTTATTCATCTTTCTCTTTATATCAAAAAACATGACCATATATACAGATGGAAAAATTACACAGAGCGAGCTAGTCCCAGACCCAGATACATAATTATGAATTTTGTATTATGGGTATAATATTATATCGAAAATACAATTATACAATTCACCAAACACGTATGTATATTGTTTAACACCCAGACCCTAGATAATTTGAAAAAGGCCATATTTTTTATGTTTCCCTGGCCAAGAATCGAACTAGAGACATAATAACTCCAAGATAAGAGCATTACCTCAGAGGTAAGACATTGATAATATTACAGAAAAGAATCAGAAATCTTTCCTATTTTAGGAACATCCGAGGGAATTAACAGAGTTATTAAAAGTTTTGAAAAATTCCCAAAATTCTTCGTAGTTATTCTACCAAATAGTTTTCTCATACAATATCCTTTAAATTTACTGATGATCAACTTGATTTTACTGTAGTTTAATATTATCAACTTTCTTACTTTTCTTATCATGTATTGGTTGAAGATATTATGTAGGTTCTAAGACAATGTACTTACTTTCTTTGCTCCAACATTCTGAACTTCTACTCATCAAATACAACTTTATCTTTATTTTCTACTCTTTCCACTTCTTTTACAACAAGTCCTATTACCATTTTCTTCTTATGAGTTTTACTTCTCTCCAACCGAGTCTTTCAATACTCACTCATGACATCACATCAAACTCTCAAATGATGTATTACTTCGTTTAAAACTGCACAGCGACACTCGATATTAGACACCTGGCTTAAACACAAGAGTGTCTATCTGTATATAATCTGAATAATTTCATCAAAACCTTCCTTTTTTTGATTGATCCGTACTAAATTGCTGATGTCTATGACCCTGAGAGAAATAAATACTTTTTCAAACATGCTTTTAGTTCAATGTTTTTCTCAAAAAGCACTGTTCTTCCATCGGCAAGGATTCCGTCAGCCCGGGTGTTCCTATGATAACGACGTCAGGGCGCAGGGAATGTCGTTGGAAGAGGTGACGCAATTAGCACAGAGTTGCTCTGAATGGAGGAGGCTGGTTTTTGCCCTGTGCTCCCAAGAGAAGCATTGAGGGTGATGATGATGATGATGATGATGATTAGTTCACTGGCTGCACCACTTGTGGCAGATAGTGTTATGAGGTAGATATTTTAATTTTTTTTTTGTCTTTTTTCAATGTGTATAAATCTCCTCTGTGAAATTATTTTGGATGGTAAGTTTTATCACAGATACTCGACCATCTTAAAACGCTGGTAAAATGTTCTTGAAATAATATTTGTTTCTTTCTCGTCCTTGGGTCTTCATTTTCTCCTATAGACACTATTGACACTAGAACATAATTATGAACATTCAAATCTTGTTACCTTGTCCTGATTGGGTCGCAGACAGACCAATTATTCCTTACTAATTCCTCCAAAGATCTTTAGTGTCCATGACCACTCAAAACAAAATCTTTCAAAACACATTTTTACACTTGTCTTCGCCAACTTGTTCTGAGCTACCTACTAGTGTCTGAGGAGAGTAGGAGACACTAGTGTCGAAATGAAATTTGTTTCAGTCTAGATGTCGTCACGTGTCTTTAACTTTACTATTATTATTATTTTGGATTTCAAGGGTTTTTTGATTATTCGAAGAGTTGAGAAGTTTTATCAATGCAAATTTCACGACCATTTTGATTTCATTTCTCAAGTTATTGTTGAATAAGTAAATACATACTACACAATTTTACAAAAGCAGTTTATAAGGGAATCCACAATGTATCTATTTTCAAATTCCACGTCCCTTGTGGTGATACGAAATAAAAGATAGGAAATTTGTATTTTTTATAAATCAATCTGTCTACCCCTACATGCCAAACCTCTTTCTACATAATATGCAGAGTGGTTAGAACGCCAATTCAACATGGTCTTCCACACTTTTTTTGCTCCCTCTACATTCATACACTTCCTCACACATGCACGCATTTTAACTTACTCAATTCGCAGCAATCCTTGAGAGTAAAAGTGATTTATAGATAATCACATATTTTAGACCTTTTATTCACACAATTTTTCGTCATAATATTGTTATTATTATTAATTTGATAATTTATATGCGGCACCGTTTAATGATCCGTGATCATCTCAAGGACGCCGTGATTTTCAATATATTCCTAAATGTGGTGGTGGACCGATTCTCTCACAGGTCTACGGGCAGTCGGTTCCAGGCAGTTGATGAGGCGGGTCTTTCTGCACATTATATTTATCAACCATTCACTTTGTATTCTCAAACCATTTGCTTTTTAATTTTTCTGTCTCTTTTTCACATTGTCCTTCAACATTCAATTCAGTTTATTCAATTTCAATTTATTCAATTATAAACAATACCTCAAAACAGCAACTAAGGTTGCTGGTGTCAGAGGCGTGCAGTATTACAAATCTAAAACATTCCTCTTAAGAACACTGTATAAAAACAATCCTCTTCGTTTCAAACGATTCTGCGTCTATCAAGTCACATCTCTCCATGAAATTCTCAACTGTCTTATGTCATTGATATAAAAACTTCGCATTGTAAAACATCTTATACTTATATTATAATTGTATTATTTTTTCTTCCATCACATTTGTTTAATATCTACCAACACTAACTCAGATCTGTTTGGCGTTCCGTTCTCTCTGCCTACCCCACTTGGGACACGGCGTGAGGGTATAGTATAGTACTCAATAACAAAATAAACAATTTTCTTATATTCAACAACTTACAACCATGTTTTATTTTATTATGTTTCAATCGAATGAATATTAAATTAGATTTGGTCTCTCACAGAATATCGTTCCACAAACTTCAACATTTTCGACAGAACTACATTGTCTCTACAGTGACACTTTTAAAGAACTTTATTCCAGAGATGAACGATATGAATAAACTTTGGTACTGAATAAGAGGTATTTATTCAAATAATATTTCACTACAAATGATAAAAGTCAGTCATTTTCTCGATCAATACTTACCCAAAGCTCACTCAACTTTGGCATATCGGATCTCAAAGCGTAAAACTGTGGGAAAGTTGAAAAAATATAACGTATACTTCACTGTTCGATTTAAATTGATCAACTTTCATATGCATTCGTTCAAGTATGAATGTACGAAACTAAATAGAACTAAAGTCAAACTGATTACCTATACAATTATGGATGCATCTTTTATTTATTTTTAATTATCTATGAATTCGAAAACCACATATTTGATAATTGAACGAATATACATAGAATATGTTTTAAAAATACTAAATTTTGTAAGTTAAAAGAACTCCTTTTAGAAAGTTGTTTAGTGTCCTGTAAAATTGTAAAAAGAAAGTTCACATAAAACATTTATCACATATTAAGACATTTTACATTTTCAATTCTGTGATGAGGTAGTTATGCCTCCCATCCTGCATGCATTAACTTTCATTGGTACTTAAAGTATGAATTGCTTGCTAACCACATGTATCAATTGTTCCTCTGAATACCCTACTAATGTTAAATACCGTTATGGTTTGAATGAATAAATTAAAAGATTTCATGATTTTGCTATACAATTTACGCTATAACTAGACTTATCAATTCTGAAGTCAATTCTGGAAGAATCTAACACAATTTTTGAGCCATCTTTGACAATTTATTTTATTCTTGACTGTACATACATAAGTTAAAACATTGAACGATGTCCAAAAATTTGGGTTAGTTCAAAGAGATCGCACCTTTGCGATAAACTCACCCTCTGTTTATTGACTGTATTTAATTTGAATGTATACATTTTATGTAATTGTCTGTTCTCGATGTACAGTAACAAATGAATAAATGAATAAAAAATCAAATTAAATTTAAACAATTTTTATTTTATTTGAATCTTACTGAATATTATCTAACATTATTTCTAAATATAAAAAAAAAAAAAAAAATGATCGTTCAATTCTCCTGGACGATTTGTAGTTGTTCAATAATCATTGAACTATCTGAAGATGTCTTTACACTGTATTCTATAAGTTTCTTGAACATATCTTAGGAATACATCTATTTGAAAACTATAAAGTTGTCTGACACCACATCTACTCATACTACAACTTTATAATAATATTTAAAACTTTTGATGTATTCAATATTACTAATATTAAGTTGCCCTAACATTTCCTCTCGGAAATACACATACTGCTACTAGTTCTAACTGAATTCAGGAGAATTATAAAGTGATTAAATCAAATGACACTTCATTTTTACAAGATCAGTTATAATACATTAATATTGTGTCGGTGCACACGTAGTAGAATTCCATAATCTGAGATTAATATTGAACTGATAAGTCAATGGACACCTCTCTTGTGATCAATAATTTAAGTAATTATAGTAGAAAGAAACAGTTATTCAGTTTACCTTACTCAGGTATGATGTTTTAAATACAATAATTAATGTAATTATAGTAGAAGGAAACAGTTATTCAGTTTACCTTACTCAGGTATGATGTTTTAAATACAATAATTTATGTAATTATAGTAGAAGGAAACAGTTATTCAGTTAACCTTACTCAGGTATGATGTTTTAAATACAATAATTTATGTAATTATAGTAGAAGGAAACAGTTATTCAGCTTACCTTACTCAGGTATGATGTTTTAAATATGTACAATAATTTATGTAATTATAGTAGAAGGAAACAGTTATTCAGTTTACCTTACTCAGGTATGATGTTTTAAATACAATAATTTAGGTAATTATAGTAGAAGGAAACAGTTATTCAGTTTACCTGACTCAGGTATGATGTTTTAAATACAAAACCAATCAGACGTCTAAAAATAGAGAACCATGTTTACACAATGTTACTACTACTACTACTGCTAGCCCTCTTCTCTCCACTGCTGGATATAGGCCTCTTCAAAACTTTTCCACACTTTCCTATCGCGAGCAACACGATACCACTGTTTTCCCATCGTCTGAATGTGCAGGCGCTGTTTACAGCTGCCGCCACGCGTCACCATAGATCTTGGATAAATGCCCGTTTTTACCGTTTATATTGATCCTATAATTCTCAGTTTTCGTGTGTACGATTGCAAATAAAATCACGCACTTTTTATGCATTATAAATGTGCATCATCTCCTAATTTTAATCGAGTGTTGTGTTAAATTTAATATCTACAAACGACAACTTCATAAATTGTTATATATTCTGTGCTGCACTCATAGCTTCTATTAGTTCTAAAATCCAAACATGTGTTCTGAACAACCATTTCTGAGAATTACGGTCTAGTGTTTTATATCTAGTGTCTTGCAATGTGTAACAGAGATGGCAACACAATATCGCCACCCACAACACATAGCGGAGGAAAGTGACAATGAAACTTCAGAACACGAGAGTCGCTGATAAATACTTTATATGAATGTGTGTATCAATCTACACATGGGTAACACAAACAAAGACACTAACATTCAAGAGCAAACTGAAGACATCGCTCGTCCAACGGAGTTTCCTGCGCCCTTGAGATGGTTTCTCCATTAAACGGCGCTGAAGAAATCATCCATCATCATCATCATCATCATCATCTGGACAATATCGTCAACCCATCTTTTAGGGTCTTCACACAATGTAACATTGTGCAAAATCTAGTCGGAAGAAGTGAGACTTGCACAATGTTTCATGCACAAGAATAAGTTTTTCACTGTATTTTTTTTATTTTTTGAGTGGCCTGTAAATGGCAGGTTTTTGTTGAACACCAAGTTTTACACATTTAATATCTTCAGTTCAGGAGTGATGAGGAATGTCTCCCATCCTGAATATCTTAATTTTTACTAGCACGGAGAGGACAACTTGCATGTTTGTTACGTCTGTTGACTTCATCATTTGCGAGAAATGGTGTGATGGTATGAATGAAGGAATGAATTTGAAATGCACCGTTTAATCATAACATGACCTCAAGGGTACCGTATTGTGTATCTATTACCCCGAAGCTCTAAACAAAAAAGTGTGTTTCCTACTGAAGCCCTCTACATTCACCTCCTCTCGGAGATCCAGAGGCAGTTTATTCCAGCATCTAGGACCCGCAACACTTAACTATAAATAGTATATATCACATCATTTTTACTCTATTACATAAAAACAATTGACGAATCAGCAGAAAAATACTCGTTATTACTCATGGTCATTTATTGTAATATTATATTATTTTTATGTTGGTACCTACTTTGTATTTTTTATTATTATTCTATTCTGAATAATAACTCAGCCAACAAAGCTAATGGCTGTCTTAATAGCAGTAGATAGAAGTGATTGAATACCAAAAAAATATAATTGCTATAAATCTTAACTAAGAAGGGATATTCCCGATGCCGTCTTAGACAAAGATATTATTATTTTTTTATTTTTTTTTATTCAGTAAGGATCAGAGAGTTGAATCAAATTAGTATAGATATTAAAAGACAACAATGAACAAACCAATTAAGATCCCCTTTTTATCTATCTATCTATCTATTCCCTCACGCCGTATCCCAAGTGGGGTAGGCAGAGAGAGCGGAACGCCAATTAGATGTGCCCTTACATACTTCTTTCGCTTCCTCTACAGTCATACAATTTCTCATGCACGCACGTCGGTTTCTTTTACTCAAAACACGGCCGTCCTTGAGAATTTGATCTACATGTTCAAGCCATGTAGTTCTCGGACGCCCGCGCTTCCTCACACCTCTCCTTTCAGCCAAGTATATCCTCTTTGTCATTCTTTCCCCTTTCATTCGTTCCCCATGACCAAACCATCTCAATTTATTTACACGCAATCTATCCACAACACTCCTCTTGCATCCACTCATTCTTCTAATATCCTCATTCCTCACTCTATCACGCAACGTTTTACCAACCATCCTCCTCAGCGATCTCATCTCCACAGCATTTATTCCACTTTCGTCCTTCTTCAACCATGTCCACGTTTCGCTTGCATACATAAGTGTCGGTACGAGGATGGTATTGTGCACTAGCAATTTTGCACCGTTAATCCTAGCACCGGCTACTTTTCTTCTTTCGATATCCTTGTCACATCTTCCATCCCTCGCAAACAAACTTCCTAAATATACATACTCGTCCACTTGCTCCAAACATTCATTTTCAACCTTTTTACCAATCTAATAAACTTTTTACCAATCTCCTTTTTACCAATCTAATAAACATAAGTTTGAAACTTAAAATGATAAAACACACATAAATTTAAAGAGATGTGAAAATGTAAAAATGTGTGAAATGAGTGCCTTATATGTATCAAGTGTCTTATATGTATCTTACAAACGAGAGGGTTTCAAACGTTTGACGATGAAATAATGTAGATCTGACTAAGCAGAGGGAAAAGTACTAGTTATTTTTGAAGCTAAACAAGAGCGAAAATTAAACATTTCAAAAATATTAAATACTAAAATAAGATTCTAGACTAATACGGCAAAGGGAATAGCCCCTCTAAATGATTGGTGCTTTGGTTAGGTATAATTAAAAATAACTAGCAAAACCTGGACAAAAAACTTGTCCTGAAAATGAAATCTTATTATTTTTTGTCGTTAAAGCATTTTTTACTACCCATTAGCTTAAACGTTAACGAGTTCTTTGACAAATTTATTTTTAAAGCATTGATTTTCTGTCTGAAAAATTATTTTTCGCAGAATTTGAGACCAAATTTACTATTTTTTTATTTGTATTATGACTTTTAGTTTCACGTGTATGAAATAATGTAAGTAAATATTATAATTTTGATTTGTTTATTTTGTGTTTGGTACCTGGTTTTTTTTATGACGTTGTATCTAGGTATGTAAAATATTGTGTAAAAGCCTAATTAGCCGTAAATAATAAATAAATAAATAATATTTGAAACAATATTTGACTATAAAATATTCCGATTATGTAAAAACCTTACCTTAAAATATTTTAATTTTATTGAAATTAACAAAAAAATAAATATTAAATACTTTTACTTTCAATATTTATATAGTCAGAGACCTTTCGAGTAAACACCTATCATCAGTGAGTTTTAATTAAAAACTCCTTTCCTAAAACTTATTTTTAGGAGGTAGAGTCTCGGCCTCATTCATAAGAAGTGAGTGGTTCGATGTGAAGAATTTTTCACAATGTGAACTAGTTGAGGCCACAAGTTATAGATTCAAGAAGCAGATTGGGAGTCTTATTTCGGTTCTGGTGCTGCTCCTGGAGTGGTTGAGTATCGGATTGTTTTCGTTTATATCATATTTTATTTTATTATTTTTTTGTTTTTCTTAATTGGGGTGAAATACTTTTTTTTGAAAAACTTTTTTTTTTTGTTTTGATATATTTTATGTATATTTTATATAAATGTATATATTTAAGGATTTTTTAATGAATATATTGTAGTTGTGTGAATGTTGGATCTATCTGTGCGTAGTCTGGATGTTTGATTATTTGAGTGATTTTTACTGATTATGTATATTGAACATCTGTAATGCGCCTTGATATGAATAAATAAATAAATAAATAAGAAAATAAATAACACAAATATCTACAAATCATCCATATATTCGCATATATATATATATTTTTTTTCAGTAAAAAGAACTTTTAAAATTATTATGCTCTGTTGTATGTATTGTAAAATAATATAAAGAATAAGTTGATAAAGTTTTTTATATATTTTTTTTGTTATTGTTAAAACATAGATAGGAGATAAAAATAACAATAATAAAAATACTTTGTATTCTGTAACAGTGATTTATCTCTCAACAACTCATTTAACATGAATAACGAGTTCCTACCTACTACTGCTTGACCAAAACATCATAATACCAATTTATTCGCAAGAGGAACGGGTATTAAATACTTGTAATATAAAGTTGCACTTACACTTGTATAATAATTAATATAAATTAATGATTTTGTTGGGATTCGTAATGTAAAGTGAAATCATAACGTCCATTCTATCATATTAGTTGGTATTTAACGGCGTTTAATTTTTTAAAAGACAATCCAAACAGCTAGAAGTTTTTGGACAATTAAAAATGGAGTTAAAATGAAAGTGAATGCATATATTTATCTATCTATACCCTCACACCGTATCCAATGTGGGGTAGGCAGATATAAGAAAACACCATTACAGATCTATCCTTACATAGGTACTTCTTTCGCCCTTCTACATTCATGCAATTTCTGATGCACGCACGTCGATTCTTCTTATTCAACACACGACCATCTTTGAGAATTTGATCCACGTGATCAAGTCACGTAGTTGTCGGACTTCCGCGTTTCTTCACATCCTTTCTTTTAGAGAGTATTTCCTCTTTTTCTTCCTTTCCCCATCCATTTTATGAACACGAATTCTATTCATAACACTCTTATTGCGTCCACTCATTCTTATAATATCTTCATTCCTCACTCCATAGTGTTTTGTTGTCTTCAGCGATAGCTGATGCATCTTTTGTTTGACATTTTAATGTTGTGACTAAACAAAGAATATCATTACCAAAAGCAACGCTGCCATCGGAGAACAAACAACGATCAACACAAAATTCAATACAAATATTTAGTATTATCAATCATGATGAATCAGCTATCGAGAATTGTTTTGGACTTTATTATAAACAAAAAATAGTTCAATCTGGTTAAAAAACTTGTTTGTCACTTCTTTAAAAAAAATAAGTAAGATAGGTACATTGAACATTACAAAGGCATTACTTTGGCCATTAAAGATCCGCTTAAAAGACAACAAATGTGAAGCAACGAACATCAAATGTTGGTTCTTCGTTCATTCTTTGGGTCAGTGTAAACTCAGCTTTTTAGATAGATATTTATATACCCACTGTTGTTTTGATACCACTTTGAATATCTTAGTAAAAGAAACGAATATCGGTATTTTTATTTTTTTAATAATAATAATAAAAATAGCGGGTATTTTATTCAACTGAAAAGAATAGAATTAATAATAATTGGGTCAGAGTTTGTTGTATTTTTGCCCTACATATTGCCCTACATTCAGGAACGAAAACAAATAATAAAGTTTTTATGATTGAGTTATATATCATCATCATCATCGCCCTCAACGCTCCTCTCGGGAGCACAGGGCAGAAACCAGCCTCCTCCATTCAGAGCGTCTCTGTGCCAATTGCGTCACCTCTTCCCACGACATTCCTTGCGCTCTGATATCGTTGTCATAGGAACGGTGTATTGTGAAAGAGGGTGAGTTATATATACTGATTATTAAAGTCAACAGTGGAATAACTATACATCGTGTTTTATTAATACATTTTTAATATGAACTTCCACCAAAAACCGTCGGTCGTTAAATTAAAATACAGACTTGTAAAAGGTAAATATTAGAGAAACATCCCTATAAGTCATTTTATATCTTCAACTCATGAATATCGATAAAATTCAAGATTCAGCGATAAAGTGTGCAACCCATTCTAAATGTCTTAAATTCATTTGCACGAATATGAAAACTTGAATTTTGTTAAATGCAGTAAGTTCAATGGCTATCCCATTTGTGGGAAATGCTTTATTGGGATGAATAAATGAATGATTATTTTTATACATTTCTTTATATTAGCATGTAATTATTTTGAATTCAAATTACTTAGGCGAAAATAAAATATTTTCAAATGTGTCGTCTTCTAAAAAACCGGTATTAGAGCACATTTTATGAGAGGTAGAAAATATCGTGAATGATTTCATGAATAAATCTAAAATTGCATCCAGTAATGAATACTGCAATCATTTTAAAACTATATAATCAAATAAAATTCTAGGTTTGATCAGTACTAACCTATAGACAGCGATGTTTAGTACTAACAAATTGTACAACATCGACAAGAGATAAATAATAAATACATACTACATGTCCAATTTGTCGGATTCTAAGTAAACATCTGCAACTATGTACATATTTATTATTAACCCAGAACATGACACACCTGCTGAATTGCCCGCTTATGGGAGGGGGGTGCTCTGAGGAAGATCTATGGCGAGCTAATGACAATGCCATTTTGGCTGCGAACTACTGGAGGGACAGAGTATAGATGATTATGGACACGGAAAGTAAAGTAAGTATTATCACTCTCAATTTAATCAATAATAAATGTTATTTTTCTCTTCATGTTAGTCTCATTTACCGTGTATTTTATACAGTTACATACTTTTAGATACGACCCGTCGGTATCAACCGAACTTTTTATACGAACTTTTGAAAGAAATGAGAAACCTTTGGTTTAAAATGTGAAATTCTCGAAATGCAAGTTTTACAGTGGCCTACTACTACTACTAAACCATCACGGTTTATCCCACAAGTGGGGTAGCTAGTAGACTAGCCGCGTGTAATAAACATGCCGCATGTGCAAACCGTGTTCTGCGAGTCAACAAAATTAGAGATATTCAAGATAAATGGCAGACCTTATCGCTTAATTTAATATTTAAAAGGTGTTAATTTTTTCGAACACTTGCCTTTTACAGGACACTCGAAAACTTATGAAAAAGAGTGGGAGATCAATTTTAAGCCGAGTGCTCCACGGCTAAAACACTCAATTTCAATTTTGGAATATTTAATTGCAAAAAAGTTATTGTCGTATTAAGTTTAGTTAACAGAATCAGAAATAGTTTTCATCCACTTACCCAACATGTATTTCCAGAAAATCCATGTGTATGTTATAGTTATTTACTCCAAATTCCAGTTTACCGCACTTTTCATTCGAAGCTGGTGGAATGCATTTTTATTTTCTCGATTGAAAAACAGTAAATTTTCAGCTTAACCTCGTTTTGGCTGAAGATGCATTTTTAAAATAACATGTACATTAAACAGAATAAACTATATAAAGTAAACAATTTATTTTATGTTTACACGAAACTGAACCGACCAATCAAGAGAATGTTTGTATTTTATTTTGATGCATTTCGTTAATTTGATTCAGTTCACGATTTTAGCTGAATTTTTATTTTATTAATTATAAATTTAAATTTTACGATATACCTAGTTTTATAAAAGGAGATGCGATCGTTGAGAAGAATGGTTGGTAAAACGCTGCATGATAGAGTGAAGAATGAGGATATTAGAAGAATGAGCGGATGCAAGAAGAGTGTTGTGGACAGAATGCGCGTGAATAAACTACGGTGGTTTGTACATGTTGAACCAATGAACGTGGTAAGAATGACAAAGAGTATATACCTACTTGTCTGAAAGAAGGGGTGTGAGTAAGCGCGGGTGTCCCAGATCCACGTGGCTTGATCACGTGGATCAAATTCTCAAGAACGGCCATGTGTTGAGTAAGAGGAACCGACGTGCGTGTATGAGAAACTGTATCAAAATTGTATATTCCATAATGTTTTAACTACACGTGTAAGTATTTTCTTAAAAGAAAGCGAAGGATGTGTGTAAAGGGAGATCTGTTTGGCTTTCCGTTCTCTCTGCCTACTCCACTTGGGACACGACGTTTCTTTTGTAATATTTACTTGTATGTGGTAGCGTGATAGATAAATAAATAAATATTGAACATTCCAAAACTAATAAAATTCTAAAGCTATCAGGCTTCAAAATTAGTTAAATCTCAAATTTCCATTTAATACACAACTTTCTAATTATATTGTTTTATAGTGCTTTAATTATTAATATTATCTACATAATTATGTAATAATATCAGAAAGCTCGCAATAGTAAATGATAATAATAATTCTAATTGTGTAAAACTTAGCTTTCTAGTGCCTCTACTACTTCTGCTTCTGCCGCTAGTGATGTTGAAAGCTTTGAATCTAAAGCTCGGGTCCACTTAAAATATAATTCTTCTTAATGGTCTAACTTTGTCATATTAGATGTATACCCATATTACGTAGAATAATATTATATTTAATTCTATACAGTCGTAGAACCAGCCACGTTCAAGATAGACAATACAAATTTTCTCCTTTACATTGTCTTATGTTCAATTTGCCGAAGAATAATTGATATCGTAGAATAAGATTAAACTTCCAAATAGGAATATATGACAATTATAATAATAAACCTTAATTAACGAAATAGTCAAGATAAAACAGTTATTTTTCTTCTATGAGTGCCGTATCAGGCCCCCCCAACATTGCCGATCAGTCTAGAGAACGCTTTCCAGTCCCGCGCTGTCAAAAACGTAATGTTTTAAAAAAAAATATCTCTTACAGATCATTTAAAAGCTAACAGAAAAAAATATCCCATTTTAATCCAGGGAAAACACAAACAGCTATTTTTCAAAAATATTCTTTTCTTCACTAATTTTTCTGCGCAATAACTTCCAACCACCCGGTGTATTCACCGCGTTCTACTCTCCAATATAATCTTCCAACGCATTGTCTCCGTATGTACATAGGTACAGATACTTTGATAACAATAAAGTGTGGGTACTAGTAATATGTAAGTACTAAGGTAGGTACTATAAAATACTTACAGAGTACCTACTTACTATGCCTTGGTTTCATAATTTCACTCCTCTTTTGTCTCGGAAATAGAGCGATGTCCAAGAATATAAAGAGGATTTAGAATTTCAACGTTTTGACCTATTTATTGCTTATATAATTATCATGATATATTAATTCTCATGTGTAGCACTCGGAAAAGAATTGGTCTTCCAATTTTTCCGTAAATTTTCCAATGTCCAGCAAAAGGCAGGTGTTCAAAAAATACGACATTTTAACATCTTAAATTAAACAATGAAATTTGCCACCCCCCCCCCCTCAATGTTTTTACTTGTTTTTTGAAATAAACTCTTCTCCCAGATGCTTCATGAGTCCAAGGACTCCTATTTATCCGCTTGGACTAATGACAAGACGTGACAATTATTTTTTTACTCCCATAAATTCAACAGCACCAATTAACCCAACCACGTCAGAGGATGGTGGAATTTACTTTTATAAGCACAAAGAGGACAACTTGCATCTTTTTGATGTATAATAAGTCCGCTGGCTACCCCACGTGTGTTTGATGCCGTAATAGTATGTTAATTTAAATGTTTTTTTTTAAATCAATTAGTATTACATGATGTTTATTGACTTAATTAAAGGTGAAAATCAACAGTGTTTATTCTATTAGGTACCTACATTTTTTATGTCAAAATGGATTTTCCTAACGTTAACGCACCATTTTAAAATTTAATGAAAAATTGTGATATCTTGTTATACCTTACCTTACCTTACCTCAGCCTTCTTCTTGTGTCCAGTATTGAACAAAGGCCTCCCTCTTGGACTTCCATAAATCTCTGTTGGACGCTACTCTCTTCCAGTGCAGGCCCGCCACTCTCTTAATATCGTCGGACCATCTTGTCTGAGGCCTGCCCACGCTTCTGCGTCCTGTTCTAGGCCTCCAATCTAGCACCTTCTTCGTCCATCTATTATCAGACATACGTGCCACATGAACTGCCCAGTTCCACTTTAGTTCTGCAATTCTTTGAGCCATATGTTATAATACCTCTTAAATAATATTTTTATTCCATTTGTTCCAGGTTTCATGGATCAGGAAGAGAGATTTACATATCCTGACAGCTGGAATTCTTACATATACAACAGATCTTAGATTTCAAGTAAGTGAAACTTCATAATTTTTTTCAGCACGTTCAACATATTCATAATTGTTGGTAAGCATACTATCTGGTAAACATACTAAGAAGTCAATTCATAAACATTGAGATGCCTTTTCATTCTCTTTTATTCTTTCTAGAAGAGTTTTGTATGGTAATTTTTTGAAAACACTACCGGCTTCAACGCTCAGATGCGTCATTGACGAGTGTTATACTAAAACTCAATAAATACATACTAGAACTGCTGATGATTAATTAGTTAGGGAAGGGTGGGGGCGTTAGAGTGGGAAAGAGATGGAGATTTTTTATTTATAGGAAACATTGTTAGTAAGGGTGACTTGTATGGCGCTAACATTTTATTTACAATATTTTGTTTTAAATTTAAATTTTTGTTAATTTCTACTGTTTTAAAAAAAAAAATAAAATAAAGTGGTTGTTGTACATAATTAACTAATTCTTTAATTAAAAATGTTTCGTGATTACCACATAGTTAGTGCCAACAAAATATTTAACTTCAACTACTACTACTTTACCATCACAGCTAATCCCACAAGTGGGGTAGCCGTCGTTTTGTGAATTTTTTGTTTTTAAATTTAACCATTGTATTAGGTTATACGTGTAAATTTAACACATTAATCAATCACGTGAGGCTTAGAAAAGACAACTTTACCTTATTTGGTAGCGCCTTGAAGGGACTTGAACGTGCAACCAGAGGTAAGAATATAAGAATTAGATTAAGAGTGTAGCATTACTGTTTACCTACATTTGATTTTTTCTACTTTTCTACTATACTAAGGTATGCTAGAACAATAACTACATAATTATGAAGCTGTCATTAAGGTTTATAAAGGAGACTTTCCAAACTTTCATGGCATGTCATCTGGTAGCTTAATTGGGGTAACTATCAGACCACCAACATCTTAAAAAGTTGCAAGCTGTCCTCTCCATGCTAGAATGAGTTAAGACATTCAGATGAGTGGCAAACCTAATCGCTGACTAATAAATTGTAAAATTTCTTTATTTTTCCTAATACCTTCCATTGTCGAAAACAAATTCATTCACTGTGTCGGTGTTTTGGTAGTAGAATTCCATATCGAAATAAATAAAACAAGTGTTTTATTCTACTATTGATTTATTCGACGACAGACATACCTACATTAGAATATTATCCATACTCTCTTATCATTCTTATTGTAGATATTATTTTTATATATACCTACCTATGAATATTGTTGTATTTTTAAAATCAGATTGACAATGTCCTAATAAGACGAAAGACGTCTCTCTCGTCGAATAAATCAATAGTAGAATAAAACACTTGTTTTACTCTACTATTGATTTATTCGACGACAGACATACCTACATTAGAATATTATCCATACTCTCTTATCATTCTTATTGTAGATATTATTTTTATATATACATATGAATATTGTTGTATTTTTAAAATCAGATTGACAATGTCCTAATAAGACGAAAGAAGTGTCTCTCGTCGAATAAATCAATAGTAGAATAAAACACTTGTTTTATTCTACTATTGATTTATTCGACGACAGACATACCTACATTGGAATATTATCCATACTCTCTATCATTCTTATTGTAGATATTATTTTTATATATACCTACCTATGAATATTGTTGTATTTTTAAAATCAGATTGACAATGTCCTTATAAGACGAAAGAAGTCTCTCTCGTCGAATAAATCAATAGTAGAATAAAACACTTGTTTTATTCTACTATTGATTTATTCGACGAGAGACATACCTGCATTAGAATATTATTTATACTCTCTTATCATTCTTATTGTAGATATTATTTTTATATATACATATGAATATTGTTGTATTTTTAAAATCAGATTGACAATGTCCTAATAAGACGAAAGAAGTCTCTCTCGTCGAATAAATCAATAGTAGAATAAAACACTTGTTTTATTCTACTATTGATTTATTCGACGACAGACATACCTACATTTGAATATTATCCATACTCTCTTATCATTCTTATTGTAGATATTATTTTTATATATACATATGAATATTGTTGTATTTTTAAAATCAGATTGACAATGTCCTAATAAGACGAAAGAAGTGTCTCTCGTCGAATAAATCAATAGTAGAATAAAATACTTGTTTTACTCTACTATTGATTTATTCGACGACAGACATACCTACATTTGAATATTATCCATACTCTCTTATCATTCTTATTGTAGATATTATTTTTATATATACCTACCTATGAATATTGTTGTATTTTTAAAAATAATCAGATTGACAATGTCCTAATAAGACGAAAGAAGTGTCTCTCGTCGAATAAATCAATAGTAGAATAAAACACTTGTTTTATTCTACTATTGATTTATTCGACGACAGACATACCTACATTTGAATATTATCCATACTCTCTTATCATTCTTATTGTAGATATTATTTTTATATATACCTACCTATGAATATTGTTGTATTTTTAAAATCAGATTGACAATGTCCTAATAAGACGAAAGAAGTGTCTCTCGTCGAATAAATCAATAGTAGAATAAAACACTTGTTTTATTCTACTATTGATTTATTCGACGACAGACATACCTACATTAGAATATTATCCATACTCTCTTATCATTCTTATTGTAGATATTATTTTTATATATACCTACCTATGAATATTTTTGTATTTTTAAAATCAGATTGACAATGTCCTAATAAGACGAAAGAAGTGTCTCTCGTCGAATAAATCAATAGTAGAATAAAACACTTGTTTTATTTATTTCGAAAACTAACATTTAATATTAAATGTGTTTTCTTATTAAATCAATATTCGATTTCACCAAATTCACAAATTTGTAGACGAATAATAAATTATGTAAGGTTGGACTGAATACATGAATGAAAATTTTATTAAAACGAGACTTCAGAACTTTTCACAAACAATGTTAATTTGATTATTCAATAATTTTTGCTTGTTTTTAACCTGGCGTTGCTTGGAGAAAACTTAAAAATCTTCGCCAATTTTTCAATGATTCTTATCCTGAGCGTGCTTTAATTTGGTTAAAATTGTTTTGACATCAAAAATACTTCAATATTTCACATTTTTTTTACATTAAGCTGGATAAGTTGGAAGAGATTGCGCCTTTGCGATAAACTCGCCCACTGTAGGTATATTGATTTATCTTACTTGAATGTTTACCTTTTATACAATTGTTTGTTATCAATGTACAGTAGGGTGGAACGAAATTTTTTTTTCTCGAATTTTGATTTGGAATAGTTGTATTTAGTTGCCTTTTGCCATCAATTGCCTGCATTAAAAATATAAAAATTATCAGACAACGGTAAAAGCCCCCGACAAGACATCGAATATTTACAAAAAGGACAATTTAGGGGCTATTTGCGCGGCCTACAAAACAATACAGAACTTATTAAAATAGGTTTATTTTATTCAAAATCATATTCAAATATAGTAAACTAGCAGTTGCAATCAAATATTTCATCATTTTAATATACTTTGGTACTGGGACAGTTGAGCAAAGTGCGGGACAAAGCGGGGGCAGCACGCTTCGATCTACCAATTTGCAGTGTTTCGTTTCAACTAGTGTCGATAATATTGTCTCAAGGTGGAATGTAGCCCGTCAATTATTTTCACCAGTAGGTACTAGTTGATGTACCTACGTTTTTTAAGTGTATAAATATGACTTCTACAAGACAAAAGTTAAAATGTCCGATATTTGGTGAAAGTGCAGAGTTCAAGGAGAATATACTACTTACGTATGAGAATGTTATGAAATTCTTTGAATGGGTTCGACAAGACGAACAACACCACAAAATAACCTACATTTTTGGAAAAGTTCCGAAACAGTTGAAACAAAAATTTTAGAATTAGGTATGAATAAAATCTTCTATTTCAATTGTTACACACAAACGAGTTTTACAGTTACTTAAAAAATATCACTCAAAATGTTTTGATTTGATTTGTTTGATTTTGTTTGAAATTTGAAAAAGTCTTTGAAGAAACTAAAGGAAAGAAAGGTAGAAGAATTCAGAATACAAAGTGCAAAGCTTTTTGACATAGCTGAATGTAAATGTAAAGAATTTGTAAACTGTACTTGTTTGAGAGAAAATAAAGTGCCAAAAGAGGAACAAATATTTTTAGAAGACCAACGCACTAACAGACAAATGGTTTTAGGAAGAACGGATCTTATCTAGAGTAAAAAATTGCAGAAAAGAAGATTACGTGCTCTTAAACAAGAAATCAGGCATAATTCAAATACAAGAATTAAAGAAATTTCCTTTTCTTTATATAAGCTAAATAGATCTGAAGTTAGTTCTAATGTTGACCTTCCTTCTTGTTCGTCGGCCGCAGATGGTCTTGACACCGCGAACAAAGTAGATCAAAAGCCTATAAAGCTCACAGATGCCAGTCTTCATAGTTTGACAATTGTATGCGATAGATACGGAGTATCAGACCGAGCTGCGGCGGTTATCGTATCATAAATGTTCTATATTCTGCTTCTGATGCTGACTCTGAGGCGCAGTCGACTAACGTCGTGGGCAGGATGAAACTCAGAAGAATAAGACAGAAAGTTTGCGAGCAAATTTTAACAGAAGAAAGAGTAACAGAAATTCCTGCCTTATATTTTGATGGAAGGAAAAACCAGACGGCTAAAACTGTTTTAAAAAGATCGAAGAGATTTAAAGTGATTGTTCAAGAGGAACATGTTTCGATTATTAAATAACCGGGTTCTGTTTATGTTGGGTATGTGTTTCCAACATCGGGCAGTGCGAGAAATATTGAAAGAGCTATCCACGGCTTTTTGACGACTGAAAATATATCACCAGAGAGTATAATGACTGTTGGATGTAATGGAACAACCACAAATACAGGGAATGTGGGAGGCGTGATTGGTTTTTTGGAAAATAGACTATCTCAACCATTGCATTGGATAATTTGTCTCTTATACGCCAATGAGTTGCTATTGACGCTTTGTTTTCCTATTTGGATAGCCCTATAGCAAGATCTAAATCATTTGCAGGTCAAATTGGTATAGCATTAAAGATGGTTCAAAACATTTATGGAAGCTCATTAACAGCACTAGTTCTTTGTCGAACGAATTGTTAGCGATTGTGGACCCTGTTTTATTTCGGAACAGTTACTTTGTTCATCCAGAAAACTTGTTGTTGAGTACGATAACAGATACGCGTAAGCACATTAGAGAACTAGCTGCCAGACGCATTTTAAAAGCTCGTCAAGTGAATAAAAATTCTGTTTCGCGCATGTTTGAGGTGCCAAAAGTGGACTTAAATGCAAGTTCTTACATAGACTTGATAAACTGGCAACAAAATAAATACGAAACCTCAATACTGATGAATATTTCCGATAAGCAGTTACAACATCTTATTGAAAATGGAGAAGATTCGGTTTTGGAGTTAATGAGACTGCCTTACCACACCCAGGCTGTGGAAAGATCAGTAAAAGATGTGATAGAAGCAGCTCTACGTGTATGCGATAAGATAAGAAGATAAGGTTTTGTAAAATCTAATTTAGCGTCTCGAAAGCTCATGCCAAAGTTTGAGACGAAAATGGATTTTTGTTATGAAAAATGACGTTATTCATACCGACACAACTTTCTGAAACTGTGTATATTTTTAAAATAAATGACTCTATTAACTAAAATATACTTTTATCTTATCATATAAATGCATAACATATTATATTTAGTTAATATTTTGTTAAAAGGGTGTACTTAACAAAGCGTCTGTAAAAAACTTAAAAATTGAAATTTCAAGTTTATGGCGGGACCTCTTGCTGTTGAGCTAGAACTTCCAAATTAGTGGGTGTTATTTACAATTATATAAGACAACTTTTGCCTGGTATTCCAATTCGATATTCGAAAAAAAAAAAAATTTCATACAAAAGTGTTCCACCCTAATGTACAGTATAGAATAAATAAACTTATATAAATAAAAAAGAAATAGATTTATCCGCAGTGACATGCCATATATCCTTTATATTATAAATCTCTTACTTTAACTAATATAAGATCACGGTTTATTCCACAAATGGGGTTACCAGGCAGGCCAGTATTTAATCATTTATTTTTAAAACTTTTTAAAATGGTTTTTTAAACATATTTAATTAAGTATTATTAATTATAATTACATTTTAAATTACATTGTTCTCTTAACATTCTCAATAAATCAGGGATTATCCGAACATTCTTTCATATATTATACAAATGGAATAACTAAAAATAATAAACGTACAAGTCATTTTCCCCGTGTCAATAAATTTTAAGACATTGAAGATGAGAGCATACCGATCTGCCTCATTTTGATTTGAAATGTTTAATTCTTTTAATTTTTGTAGGGAAAGATGTAAGTATCTCATTTTTGTTATAAACCCAAATACAATTTTTACACCTTTCACAGTAAGTTTTAAGCTTGTGTCGTTAAAAGGGAATTTTGCTGGCAGCTGGGATCAAACCACGCACCTCTTGTGCATGAGGCCGAGATCTTACCTTCATGTGTATTTGAGGACACTCGAAACCTTACAAAAAAGAGTGGGAGACCCCGAGATTCCAGAGATAATAAATGAACATACTTACTTTTGTATTACCGTTCGGAATAAAATATGTATTTATACGCTAGTGATTATCGTGACACGTACAAAAAAGTCGGTATAAATCTGAGAGAGATTTTCCAGCTTTGTAGCGATAATTTGTTCTTTTTGCCAAAAAAAAACTAGCACAAACTTTTCCTTTTCAATTATGTATGAAACAAAACTATATCCACAAAACTTTCTCCGTGTGATAGCTTTTGATCGGAATATTTTATCCAAAAATAAATGAGAAATATTGTGCTCCATTTTAAGGACAAAAAGAATGAAAAAACATGTAAATACCATATTAGCTGTCCAGTAACAAAGTCAAAAATTTCGATTCAGTTGATAATACCCACAATCGCATAATTCATAATTCTCATTCACAATTGTGTTGCACAATGTTTTGTTTTTATGTCTATTGTAACATGTAAAAGGTGGATGTAAGTACGTATAAATAATATAAATATATCAAAGTTACAAAAAGTGATACAATATGGCCAATTCTGAATCATAAAATAGTTTAGTTGCACTAACTAAGTCAACTAAGTGTGAGGAGATAGTTGAGTCATGATAATTAGTTCTAATTCGTATTCACAGTTTTCCGTACTAATTAAGTTCATTAGTTCATTTTGACACCTTAGTACAACTATAAATTTCGAGAATCTATGGATTTCGTATTCAGAATGAAATTTTAGTTGACAGCCGACGACTAAAATAAGTTGGATTTGGCAGAATTTTATTCGCGAGTTTTAATGTGCGAATATTATTAGTTGCTGTCATTTTACCGCAGAATATTACTATATTTTGGAAGTGTTAAGTTGTTTTTTTCAATTAAAAGTAAAAATTTATATTTTTAGGGCCCTCGCAACTATTAGCATGTAGAAATTGTAAAATTACACCACCACCGACGCAAATACGAACGCCAAAATATATCGGCAAATCTGACATTTCACAATTTTCACGCGCGACAACTATTAAATTGTTGCCAGAAGTGTAAATCGGAACGTGAAAAACATTTTGTATTGCGGCATCACTGATTAATATAAGTTTGTCCCATAGATTTTACCGTTTGCACTTGGTGGTTCTCGAGTTTATAGTTGTTTATAGTTCATAACTAATGCTGAATACTACATAATAACTAATATTAATCAACTTTTTAGTTAGTTAGTTCATTAAGATTCAGAATTGGCCCTATAATGTAATTATAATATACTATGTTGATATGGAGATAGAGATTTATTCCTGATCAAATTTCATATATTTATTATTAACAATGTTATAATATGCACATTACAAGTTTATTGCCCAACGGCAATTTCTACCATCCATTATCATTATAATAATTATAATCTTTGTTGTTCTAGATACAAACTTCATTATTACCTTCACATAACACTTCTATTCTTGTTATTATCGCCTATAAAAATTCTTGTCTCGTCGTTAAAATATGTTTCCTTTTCATATTATACAGGGTATTTGGCAATCTGTGTACCTGTACAAGTTTTTGAAAGACTTGTGCTTACTTAATCTTAATTACATGCAGTTACAGAGTTTGCTAGCTGCGGCATGATTAAATAAGCCATGATGGCTTAGGTAATTATTCTTCTGTTAAATAAAATCAGATTGACAATGTCCTAACAACACGGAAGACATCTCACTCTAGAATAAATCACATAGTAGAAGAAAACTTTTTTTTTTTAATTTCGTATAAAATGATTAAAGATTAGAAAAAATGTAATATAGGGATCATGGGTAAACGTTTCAAGTGCTGTAGTGACTTGTGACTTGTGACGTCTCAATTCCTTGCAATCAAAAGTTTGCAATAAATCTTGCCAATAGTGCTTGTCCATTTCCATAAATGAAACTTTAAATAAATCAAATTTATGTGAACACAACTCACTCTTGTTAATATGAAAATTAAGCTTGCGATCACTACATGAGAGTATCCATTGCATATTGATTTATTTCTCTGTGTACAGTACAAAAATAACAGTGCATTTTGTACGTATGTCGCATGATTCATTTGGTGCCGTTTAATGGATCATCCATCTTCAGGGTGCAAAAATTATAATGGAAGAGTGATGTCTTCAATTTTCTCCTGAACGTTGTTTTTGATTGTTTTTTACCAGCGACCGGTGTGGCGCGGAGGCTAACGCACTTGCCTTTGAGTCACGAGGCAATATGAAGAATGACCTTTTTCAGATTGTCTTGGGTCTGGGTGTTACATAATATATATGTGTTTAGTGCATTGTATATGTGTATCGCCGTGTTAGTACCCATAATACAAGATTCATATCTTAGTTTGGGACTAGCTCGGTCTGTGTGAATTGTCTACACGTGTTATGTTATGTTATGTTAAAGCTCACAAGGCCTATTACAGGTGACGGGTTCTACAACACCAAAATCCTTGTCATGGCAGCAGGACTTGTGAGTTTTACTAATCTTGTCCAGCATATTGATAAATGCCTTCGCTGAGCGTAAGGGTCTACTTGCAGGTATTTTTTGAACACAGAGGTTAAAAAATTAAGCTTCTTCAGTAAAACATTTTTTTGCCGGGTGCATTAGCGCACATCAATAGCAAAAATGTTCACATCATCTTACATCCTTAGTGCTGAGCGAAATACTCTGAATTATCTATTTAAAGGTTCGTCTTACAACGTCAACCAGAATTTCTGCTGAAGATTGCAATATCACCCACTCTCTCTCACCCACATAATCCCACCCATTTTCACCCACCTCTTGTCTTGTCTTACGACAACATCCATTAATTCATTTACAACGTAATATACAATATCAGAATAAGTAACAGCATTTTGTACCTACCTATAACTCTACTGCAAAGCTTAGCAGGTATAAAGAAATATTTTCATTATAAGTAATCCACATTTTAATATTTAAACCTGTTTGTATATGTGTAGGTATTTATGCAATCAATGGACCACGTTATTTGGAAAAACAGAGATAATATTATATACACCATTAAGGCTAAGTCTAATCATTAAGGCAGGCTTTAGACTTAAAACAATTTAAATATTACCTTATTTATTGACAGAGTTATTAGTGTTATCAGATTTGTATAAAAATTAAACATTATATTGGCAATTTTATCATGATGGAACATGGCCATAGAACTGTCAAAAGTATTTGAATCATGGCCAGTTTTAATTATTTACTCAAATTTAATGGTATTCTTAAAAAAAGGACTTATGCTATCTCCAAGTGTTAATTTTTCCATTTCATGTTTATTTCTTGAGAGAAGCCGAGTATACTACTCTAGTATTTAATGTATTTATTTATTAATTGTTAAAGGGTGTTTGTGTTCACACTGTGAAAATTCATATTCAATAATCTATAAATAATTAAGACACTGTTATATTTTCACTATATTTATTTAAACTCTAACGTTTTCGCCCACTTCAATGGGCATTCTCAAGAGTACTGAAACAATATAATGTCCTTTACAAAAATTGAAGGTGGTCACAGAGGGGGGAGAGGGGTGGGTGCAGGGATTGAAGTAGAAGAGTGGGGAGTGGTATTGGTAGGTACAACATTTAAATAAATATAGTAAAAATAAAACAGTGTTTTAATTATTTATTAATTATTTATTTATTATTTATTTTCTGTACTTTGATTACAAAAAAAATACATAAAAGGTAAATATTTACTTAAGTTAGATACAATCAAAACATTTTCAGTAAATCACGGAATTTTCACTAAATGAGGCAACCAGCACGCTAGCTGCATGTAAAACACATACTTATCGTCCTCTCTGTACCTACAAAAGCTTTGGAAAATAAGGATGGGTAGCATACCACTTCACTTAATTTTAGTTGTAAAATGTCTTATTTTGAACACTTGCCCTTTACAGAACACTCGGAAACGAACGGTAAAGAGTGGGAAACGGTACAAAATTTTATTATTTATATTGATACTGTTTCGCGTTTTCTCGTCCATGCAATTCCTCATTCATGCTATCCTATTGATTATAGAAGAATAAGCGGATTCAAGTAGAGTGTTGTGGACAGAATGCGCGTGAATAAACTACGGTGGTTTGGGCATGTTGAACGAATGAACGAGGTAAGAGTGACAAAGAGGATATACTTATCTGAAAGAAAGGGTGTGAGGAAACGCGGGCGTCCGAAAACCACGTGGCTTGATCACGTGGATCAAATTCTCAAGGACGGCCGCGTGTTGAGTAAGAGGAACCGACGTGCGTGTATGAGAAACTGTATGAATGTGGAGGAAGCGAAGGAAGTGTGTAAAGATAGATCTGATTGGCGTTCCGTTCACTCTGCCTACCCCACTTGGGACACGGCGTGAGGGTATAGTATAGTATAGTATTGATTGTACTCACCACGTGTCCGTGCTTTAGGAACTGGTCTACATTGTCTAGCCATCTGGTCTTCGATCTACCTCTTCAAAACCCTTTTATTGAGAGAAAGGAAGTCATTAGTTTTACTGTCACTCCTTCCTAATTCATTTTTTCCAAACCACCGTAACTAATAATATTTATATTCATCTTGATTATTACACTAACTTCCATTCCACATTCTTCACGTACAGACGCACAATACGACGGCGCCCTTGAGTAAACGACGCTTCACAAATAGTACCTGTAATATAATTTACCTTTCTGCAAAATCTTGATGAGTGCATGTATAGATGCGACAAAATGATATTAATATAATCACAAACATAGAGTGAGTAGGTACATTCAGTAAATAAATTATTTTACATAGATATACTATTTGTACTAGATGAATCACTATGTAAATATATTGTATAATATTGTTTGGTACACATGTTATAGGTACATATAGTAATATTTAGTTCGGTTTACTATACGCCGTATACGTCATAGGTATTATACGCTGTACTGCAAGTCCCGTAGTAGTTTACGACTAAACATAATTCACACATTAGAGCTTAAACTTCTTCTTCTTCTGCTTTAGACTATCATTAACCTACGCTACTCTCTCTTACCACCGTATGACAGGTGTAAAGAACTTTTTGTTGAGGTTGGCCTTTTGTTTGTAAAAACATCAACTACTAATACTTATACTGTACCATCACGACATATCTCACAAGTAGGGTAGCCAGCAGACCAGCTGCATGTAAAAAACATCCAAGATGTCCTCTCCGTTCCAAAAAGAATAAGACATTCAGTATGGGTGATAGACATCATCTCCCGAAATCAAAATAATAAAAATCTTATTTTGTAAAAATTACACCGAAATTAAAAACAAATGTTTTTTTTCTCTGATGACATCTTGTGTCTTTGTAGAACAATGCCAATCTGAAAGACGAATATTTTTTTTTGAAATGCACCATTTTGAGGATAATCTTAGAAAATTTTAAAATATAGATTTTTTGTTAGTGCAAATACAATAATTACGGCATCCCTTATAGGTGAGAAATTCCTTATAATTACTTCATTATTATGAACATAGGGTTACCCTATCTATATAATCAGTTTTTTTAGTTTAGAAAATGTAACATATCTCATCGTTGAGTCGAAAATGTCTTATATGTGGTTATTATTATTATTATTTTTTATGTTGGATGATTTATTCGGCGCAGTTTAATGGAGCATCCATCTCAAGGGCGCGGGAAACTATGTTGGAAGAGCGATGTCTTCAACTTGCTCCTGAACGTTGTTATCGGCTGGTTTTTACGGAGGTCCTCGGGGAGTCGGTTCCAAATGTCCTGCGATGCCAAAAGCCCTATCATAGAAGCAGGACTTCTTTATTCTGTTGTTTTCGTCCAGCATGTTGGTAGAGGTCTGCTTGCAGGTGTTTTGAGAACACAGAGCTCAGAAAGTGACTGAAATGCCATTTTGTTCAAAGCTTTGTAGAATAAAAGGCACAATTTGTATTGGACCCTTTCACTTACTCTTAACCAGTGCAATTTTTCCAGCATAGGTGTGATGTGGCAACCCTTATCTTCGCGTAAAATAAGCAATGCAGCGCTATTGAATGCTATTTGTAGACGATTCAGTTGAATTTGTGATGTTATTGTATCACTTTGAAAATTGAAAACATCAAATTAATCAGATTACAATTTTGAATCAACGTGATTCCTTCACCAACAAAATGTTTTATTTATTTATTTCTAATTGTAAAAATGTTGTGTTCCCCTGTCTGCATATTTAACAATATACAAACTATTAAACCTTCTAAAATAATTTACATTCCATCCACCACCTTATGTACCTACTGTTAGAAACTGAACACCCTGTATATCTCTATAAATATAATATCATCCTCTCTTTCACACAACATGCATATTATGTTAGCGCATTATTATGTTGTGTCTATCTTATTCACTCACTCATATTCTCTGAAAGGTGGGTTTGAGTCAGAGGTTCCCAACGGGGATTAGGAAATGCTTAAAGAGAATTGTGGGGTTGCTAAGGCTGCAGACTAATTAAAGTTGTAAGTTTGTAATAAAAAAAAAATAATAAAATAAATATAATTCCTTTGCAAAAATAAAGATATCGGATGTCTTATCAAAACACTTATTTGTAGTGTATCCACGGTGACTGCGACACGAAGTCACCGTGTTATGTTTTATTTTAATTAATTCAACATGAATTTCCACCAAGTACCGTCGGTTGAAAATATCAACTTTATCTTATCAAAACCTTTGCCGAATTTAAATTACGGCAATGCGTGGGGATAGCGGGTAAAAACTGAGTTGCTTTTTTATTTCTTTATGAAATTATTGATAAACTCGGGAGCAAAATATAACAAAAAGGTTCCGGAGGTTAAAATCTCGAACCGACAAAGTCAAGGCTTAAGATTCCTCTACAGAAGATTATTCTTGTAGGTAACAAACAGGTTTTGGTTCCTCATACAAAAAGTACGACAATCGAAATAAGTTTTGGAACCTCTGGTATAACTACTACCATCTATACAATACCTACTTCTATGTACTTACTACTAGTATTGTACCCTAGTAGATATGTACATACTAATAATAATAATATGACATATTTTATTAAGATAAACACACTACCTACAGTGCTTCCATAGCACACCGCATCTAGCATAGTGTGAAAAGTCAAATAATATAAAAAGAGATGTCGTTTTTTTGATACAAGCATCGAGTTTTTTTATCATAATTTAATAAAAGTGCGAGTTATTGTGCTGATTGTCTAACCGTGTGATTGATTAAATATTTATGATTAATTGTGATAAAATATATATTTTCTAATGTACATAATGGAAGGGACCGAGTACCTACCAGTAATCTGGAGCGACCACATTAAGAACTGCACACAGAGTTCACTACACGGGGTCTTGCACAAGGCGGGGGATCGCTCAAGGTGGAGACAGATGGTCTACAGAACGTGGCATGATGGTCACGACCCCCAGGATTGAGGGAGCGATGGAGATGATGATGATGATATTGTTTCTCTGTCAATGCAGAGAAAAATATTTTGTTTTGTTGCAAAATATTTTGCAACAAAACAAAATATTTTGAAAGTAGGTACCCTTCACACACACAATAAATAAATGTTTTTTTGATTTCATTGTTTAAAGTCTAAAAGATATATATATTCGTCAAAAGCACGAATTCTGCTCAAATTTTAGGTAATGAACTATGTAAATATTGTGTTATTTCACTGCTACTACTACTATACCATAACAGCATATCCCACAAGGGTGTAGCCAGCAGACCTGCTGCGTGAAATAACCATGAAAGTTGACCTTTCCAAGCCAACAAAGAATGAGACATACAAGATGGGTGTCAAGCCTCATCGCTGATTTTAAAATGTAAATATATTTTTTCCAACACCTGCCTTTTACATGACACTCGAACAATTAATTGCATGAAGAAGTGAAACTACAACTATTTATCGGATGTTCCACGGAACCGTTATTTTAAAAATCGTGTGATTTCGTAAAAAAGTATTTGAATTTCGACAAGTACAAAATTATATTACAAAATAAAATCGTGTTAAAATTGATGAAAAATTGTTTTATTCCTCAGCAAAATGTTTATGGAATAACTTATTTAATTAGTTTTTTACAAAAATCGATGCATTATTGACATCCCTTTCTTACATCTCGGTACATGGTAAACATAAATGTTACAGTTCACACCGTCAAATAGATAATTCTACATAACTTACACACAACACAACGTACTATACCACATAATAATATTATTACGTGGTATTTGTGGTAAAATACATTCCTTCATACATCAAATATACCTACATACATACGTAATAAAAACAGTGACTTAAATAGCATTTATGCACACACAAACATACGTACCAACAAACGTACAGTTTTATGATTTATGCCCAATACTAGAGTGCATTTTGTTTTGATTACTTGTTTTATGTCATATGACACTATAAAACAAAATTTTACTAATACTATTAACATGACGCGGTTTTCTGAACTTTCGACTAAAGGTTGTGAAGTTCTATAATTCTGTTACCGAAATTTGCAATATTGGCGATTTAAGACGAGAATCGCACAGTTCTTTGGTTTGAATCTTGCTGCCACCTTACCTTTTCATCATGACAAAAGCGCTTATTATCAATTTGATGCAGTTTTCTGTATTTTGAATATAAAGCTGTGAAATTCAAACTTTGTTACAGAATTTTGCAACATTAGCGATTTTTAAGGAGTATTTTTGAAATGCACAGATCCTCGATGTATTTTTTTAGGTTTTAATCTTGCTGCCTTTGTACTATATTTTCATGATAAAAGCTGGCACTTAGTTTAAGGGTGTGTTTAGGTTCAAAAATATAACAGACTCACTTGTCTGATTCAAAACAATATTAACAAAAGCTTTTCAATGTAATCCGTCACTTTTTGTGTATCCATATTAAATTAATTAAAAAAACTTTTTTGAAAAAAAAAATTGTTTTGCATAGTTTAGTATTGATAATGTCTCATTAAGAGACGAAACAATATTGTCTACAAAAATAAAAATATAAGTGTTGCGACGGACTTTTGCATATACTTTTTATTCTTGCGCTCTCATGCGCTCTTTTACCTTGTACCCCTCATGGTACAAGGTAAAATAATCAATTATCACAATCTCAAAAAAATAATTTTTAGCTCAGTCGGTAGAGATTTCAAAAATAAAACAAAGAGTATTGGAAAGTACAATTGACTATACGATAAATGCTCAGGGTCGAATGGGTTAACCCAGATTTTATCACAAAGACTTCAAGACTTTTCTCTCTATAAATTCAACAATGCATATTGCCATTAAATCAACGGTGCCTTCCAACAATCCCCAATAAGAAGGAAAGATTCAGAAACAAAATAAAATTGCTATTTCATTATTTTCTTTTCAATTTATTCCAAACCTCCAGTATTCGGTGACACCTTTGGTATGGTCGATGAATTTACATACATTTTATATAAACTTTCTCGACAGTAAAATAATAAAAGATTAAAACCTTGTTAATCATTTGCTATGTGGCAATCTAACTAACCCTTAGATTAAAAGTTTAAAATTAAGTAATAATTGTGGCACATCATCCTTAACTCTTACCCTTTCTTTTCAGAAACGACCTACATATATCATAAAGTTATCAAACTCTGTTTGATTATACAATTTACATTAACTTTAGAACAAAATATTTAAATATAATTATGAATGAATGAGAACAACCTGATCAAGTTATCTTCCTTCGAGTTCCACTTCACTTCCCATTTCCCGAAATTGAAGGTTCCTTCCTGATAGGTACATAAGGTTTATTCTGGTATGAGAGGAAGTCAGCGTCTTGATAATTGAAAAAGATTTATCCTCTTGTTAACTGAAGAATTTATTTTGGTCACCAGATATATCCTGAATAATTGAGAAATTCATTCTGGTACTACGACATAACCTGAATTCATTCTAGTACTGAGGCGTATCCTGAATAACTGAGAAATTCATTCCGGTACTGAGAGCCGTACATCCTTAAACATTAAAGGACAACGTAATTAGTATTTATCAAACTATGTTTCGGTTTATTTTATTAAACAACGAAATTTCTCTCATCGAAAATATAATTGTAACAATTTAGACTCACCATATTTTTGATGACGGCCTGAATTACCACTGATTTTAATAATTAAATATGATTAAACTGTCAATCGACAAATAGAACACATTTCTACAACTAATTTATACATTAATCAACCATTTTAAAATGGTAAGGTTTTTTTTTAAACCTTAATATTCACTATCGCATTTTGCGATCTGCCAATTTGGAATGTCGAATACAAAAGAGGAAGCATTCCTGTTTTCGACCGCCAATATTGAGAAATCCTCCCACCACGCATGCGCGGCGTCGCGTTATCAATTTCTGTCTTGCCAACGAACAAAATCATTTTTCTATAGTGATATAAAAATATCGCTACATATTACCACCCACGCCCACCAAAAAAAATAGTGAAGCTATTTTTTTTTATATCAGGTTATTCTCGTTCTATGTTCTCATCAACCCTATAACTTACTCTACTTTTTTTTTTAAAGATTAATCTAAGCACTGCACTGGGCCCAGCCTTTTCTTTTAAAGAAAAACTGTAATTCCATAGGCGCCAATCTTGGTTTCGTTTAAATTTTAAAACTTTAAGTTACATTCGTTTCCGAATATTCGGGTCAAACGACTTCCAAAATGAACAAAAATACCCGTAAATAATAAGTACTTAATGATAAAAAAATAATTTCTAAACCAGTGCAGGTCTCATCTTATCTTTGCATTTATAAATTACACTTATATATTAAATAATACATTTCTATTTTGTTACATTTACTAAATATCTTTTCAGATCTACTACATTTATTTTAAATTGTTTTGTGCCACAATATTCAAATATCTTCTACTACAAGCTCATATGATTTGCCACATTTTCCTTAGCTACATAACAAATTATATTAAAATTTCTTATATCTAAACTATATACATTTTGTGCCTTCTATTTTTTTTTTTATTCAACATTCAAATACATTAAAATCTGTCTGTATATTATGCATTTATATTTTATATAACATTAAAAATATTTGATTCAACCTTTTGAATTGACTCACTTCAACATCATGTCATTTTTCTTTCTATTTTCATGTATGAAAATATCAATTTATCATCAATTCCATTTTCCTGCCATGTCTTATTCTCCCATCTCTCCTCAGATAAGCACATGCAACTACAACCAAAGGTTCTCAACCCTTTTCCTTTTTATTTCCCTTTGATCCGTAAAATTACGTACTTTACTAATACATTTTCTTTCGAAAATTTCTAATCAACGACCCCATTTCATAGTATAAGTTTCTCGACTTTGTTAAATGGATTTAACAATCGTATACACAATTATTTCGTAATTACTCGTTTTTATGGAGATAATTAAGGATTCTCTTCTTTACCACCGTATCCCCGATTTAAATTATGTATACTATAACTCCATTATCTACATTTTCTTACATTGCCTATCTCTATATTTTTTTTGTTATTTCCACTTTCACATTGAAAATTACATAGTCAATATACTCACAAAAGAGATATAACGAACATCAACATTTGACCTTCTCGACATATTTCATTTTCAAATTCCTTTTTTATTATCTGACTTTACATCGCGAGACTATTGAGTACTACAAACCTATCATTTATCAACGTTGCAAATCCTTACTTTCATTCTATTACAATCATTCACTTTCATCCTTCGTCTATCTTTTTCCCCTTTCACCGCCTACATACCTACTACTTTCATTTGAATCATAATTAGACCCACAAAACGTTTTGACAAGACGGAATGATCAACTCTCATCTTAGATTACAAACTTCTCTTATTGGAATTCATAAACCATGACCCAATACTCATCCCTTGAGCATGCATCCACTTTTACTATCATATCATATAAGCACTACGCATACTTCTATATACGTCTTGCTAACTCGTATCCCTAGTTTATAAATGTATACACCGCGTATAGCTTGACACACTCGTATCAGAGATTATGCCTTTATGCATACTACAAACTTTCAATACAAATCATTACACATCCCAATAATGACATTATAACACATGACCCATCTTACAGAGAATCATATTCTTACCTCACCTTTTTATCTGACCCTTTCTGTATTATGTACTCGCGTAGAGTTCATATTATCGAAGAATCTAAATAATTTTGCGAAGCGATTTTTTTCTTTTTTAATTTTTATCCAACATTACTCTTTCGTAATTCTACGCACTATTTACTACGTACATTTTTTCATCTAATTCATCTCCTTTTCCCCTTTTCATTAAACTTAAATAGCTATATCCTATAATACCTAACTAAAATTTATACAGTTTTTTTATTTACATTATTTTTCAATTTTCAGACGTGTTCGTCTTCTAATTTTCTCCCTTTCTTTCATTTTGTCGTTGCATTTCTGTTTTTGCATTATAAAATTTGTTATTGGGATTCACATCCCTGTTTTGCCTTAGTCTTGCAAAACAATTTATATATACATGTCCGGGTTTGTTACAAAATCTACAAATTATATCCTTCCTATTTGACCCTTGTCGATCAAAAACTCCTTTGCTACCATTCTTGTTACCATCTTCATGTTGGTACCTTTGATTACTGTCACTGCCATTTTGAATTTCTAATTATCTATCTATTGAATTAAAATATGCTAATCCACAATTCAAAAATTTACAAAAAAAATTTAAAAGAAATAATACATTAAATATTAAAGTCTTCCGTTATTCAAAATTATTATTAAATATCCCCATATCTATATAAACTAATATCATTAATATTAAAGTTTCAATCTCCACATAAATTTAATATATTTTTTTTTTATTTTTTTATACTTTAAATTCTTTATTATGTTATTTTGTTTTATTATTCTTTTGATTATTTTATAGTTATTGTGTTGTAAAATGTAAAAAAATTTTAGTATTGCCCCAGAACAGATTTCGATCTAGTGGGGCATTATATTCCAATATGATTTTTACTGTTATTTAAAAATGTAAAATTTTGGAAATAAATAAATAAAAAAAAAAAAAATAAATATCCATATTAAAATTATTTGAAACGATTTTATCGTTTTAAATTGATTATGTAAAAATATTAACAATCTACTACGTCCACAATAGTATAGTTTACCCTATATATATAAATATTATCATTCGATACTAAAACATTGAAATCCATACCTTTGTATCCGTCTACTAATTAATTTTCCATCCGCTTTACAATCTTCCGTCTCTTTCTAACTAAAGTGATTAACAATTATTATGCGTTGGAGAGAAGAGTACATTCTTATCACAGTATGTACGGAATAGCATCAGAATAATAATAATATTATTTTCGTATAAAATTCTAATCATACATATTTATTTCAGAATCGGACAATGCTCAAAATAAATTATTTTCTTTATTTATTTTTTTTTTAATTTAAAACTAAATCTACTTTGTTCAACGTATTCCTTAGTTGTGAGTTGCAATAGCCGTACCAGAAGTATGAGAAGAATTCAGACAAGGCAATCAATCAAATAAATTTTCAATTTAAAATATAATAAAAACTCACCAGAAGGTTGTTTAATAAGTTAATAGGTATACTCCTTTTTGAATAAAATTAAAACTCGCAATCAGCTTTCTGTATTTTGACATGATGTTGGGTTTCGTCTTTCCATATCTTATCACACATTTCCAATCAGCAATTTGAGCTAGAACATAATTTTTTAAAACATATTAAATATCAAATTCAAAAATCATTTTTCACACTTCTTTTACTTTTTTAACAAAATTTTATTTTATTGACTATGGTAATACCATTCAATTTTATGAAAACTCAAAATAAAATCCACAAAATAAATTGATAAATAGATAAATTTTTATCTATCATTTTTCAAATTAGGTATTCCACGAACAAAATTATTCTAAAATATTTTCACACAATTTAAAATTAGCATATATTTTTTTGACTAAATTCCCTTCTTCAATCAATCATCTCAAAGCATGCAAAATAATATTAACTCAACAAATTAAAATAATAATAAAATATTGAGTCTACCCATAAATATTCTTTTTTTATTATGTTACATATTCAATAAATATATTTAACTACCGCGACTCTGAAAAAAAATGTTTTGTTACATATTCAAAATTTTTCATTCTTTTTAATTTACCTACAGTATTTTTTTAAACATTATGTTACAATTTTTTTATACTGATAACCAAATATAATTTGTAAAATTAAAATCGGAACACAATTTAACCCTTCTGCCACCAAAATTCAAATACTAATTTTGCCACCTAAATTAAAATTTTTAAAACTTTTTTTTTTTTTAAAACAAAACTTATTCTACTTACAACTATTAATGAATGCTCTTTTGTATTCAAGACACCAAATTATACAATTAATAAAAAAAATCTTGAGTCTAAGTAATAAAATTTTTGGGTTCAGCGCGTCTTTACATTCTACAAAGGTTGGCTGACATTTTGGGTGACATGAATATGCGACCCTTCTGCCACCAAAATTCAATTCGACTTAAATCACATAAAGGTTGGCTGACACTTTGGGCAACATGAATATGTGACCCCTCTGCCACCAAAATTCAATTCAACCTAAATTCTACAAAGGTTGGCTGACACTTTGGGTGACATGAATATGTGACCCTTCTGCCACCAAAATTTAATTCGTCTTTAAATTCTATAAAGGTCGGCTGACACTTTGGGCGCCATGAATATGTGACCCTTCTGCCACCAAAATTTAATTCGTCTTTAAATTCTATAAAGGTCGGCTGACACTTTGGGCGCCATGAATATGCGACGGACTTTTGCATATACTTTTTATTCTTGCGCTCTCATGCGCTCTTTTACCTTGTACCCCTCATGGTACAAGGTAAAATAATCAATTATCACAATCTCAAAAAAATAATTTTTAGCTCAGTCGGTAGAGATTTCAAAAATAAAACAAAGAGTATTGGAAAGTACAATTGACTATACGATAAATGCTCAGGGTCGAATGGGTTAACCCAGATTTTATCACAAAGACTTCAAGACTTTTCTCTCTATAAATTCAACAATGCATATTGCCATTAAATCAACGGTGCCTTCCAACAATCCCCAATAAGAAGGAAAGATTCAGAAACAAAATAAAATTGCTATTTCATTATTTTCTTTTCAATTTATTCCAAACCTCCAGTATTCGGTGACACCTTTGGTATGGTCGATGAATTTACATACATTTTATATAAACTTTCTCGACAGTAAAATAATAAAAGATTAAAACCTTGTTAATCATTTGCTATGTGGCAATCTAACTAACCCTTAGATTAAAAGTTTAAAATTAAGTAATAATTGTGGCACATCATCCTTAACTCTTACCCTTTCTTTTCAGAAACGACCTACATATATCATAAAGTTATCAAACTCTGTTTGATTATACAATTTACATTAACTTTAGAACAAAATATTTAAATATAATTATGAATGAATGAGAACAACCTGATCAAGTTATCTTCCTTCGAGTTCCACTTCACTTCCCATTTCCCGAAATTGAAGGTTCCTTCCTGATAGGTACATAAGGTTTATTCTGGTATGAGAGGAAGTCAGCGTCTTGATAATTGAAAAAGATTTATCCTCTTGTTAACTGAAGAATTTATTTTGGTCACCAGATATATCCTGAATAATTGAGAAATTCATTCTGGTACTACGACATAACCTGAATTCATTCTAGTACTGAGGCGTATCCTGAATAACTGAGAAATTCATTCCGGTACTGAGAGCCGTACATCCTTAAACATTAAAGGACAACGTAATTAGTATTTATCAAACTATGTTTCGGTTTATTTTATTAAACAACGAAATTTCTCTCATCGAAAATATAATTGTAACAATTTAGACTCACCATATTTTTGATGACGGCCTGAATTACCACTGATTTTAATAATTAAATATGATTAAACTGTCAATCGACAAATAGAACACATTTCTACAACTAATTTATACATTAATCAACCATTTTAAAATGGTAAGGTTTTTTTTTAAACCTTAATATTCACTATCGCATTTTGCGATCTGCCAATTTGGAATGTCGAATACAAAAGAGGAAGCATTCCTGTTTTCGACCGCCAATATTGAGAAATCCTCCCACCACGCATGCGCGGCGTCGCGTTATCAATTTCTGTCTTGCCAACGAACAAAATCATTTTTCTATAGTGATATAAAAATATCGCTACAGTGTGTATAAAAAAGTATAAGTTTTTTTAATTAATTTAACAAAAGCTCTTTATTAGGTTTAGTTACACCATGTTATTTCAAGAGAAACATTCAAGGTTTGAAATAAAAAAAAAATCTTTCAACGATTTTTCCCATTTGCATTTTACATCTACAAAATGTTTCATCTGTGAATACTACCACAGCATATCCCAACAAAGGGGTAACAATTGCGGATGACCTGTAGGTATGTAGTGAAAATTTCTTTGTACCTATGCTATAAAAATAGACTCTCGGAATGTGCGTCAGACATCATCACTGTTATCATTAAAGATGTAAAAAAGATATTTACGTATACCTGTCTATTGCAGCACACTGAAAAAAATAATGTGCAACAGTCAGACACTTTTTTTTAATTCTTGGCATTAAAAACCGTATTGTGTGGAGCATCCGCCAAAGATTTATCGTAAAAGTATCCCACACTTTCCTCTAAGTTTTCTAGTGTCCTGTAAAAGGCGGGTGTTTGAAAAAAATTAAAGATATTACACACCTTAAATTCAGCGATGATGTCTGCCACTCATCCTGAATCTCTTGTCATGGAAGGGACAGTTTGCATATTTATGGTATGCTGCTTAACTGCTGGCTACTCCACTTGTGTAGATTGTGTGATAGCAGTAGTAAATAAAAAGCTTATAAATAAAAACATAAATAAAAATATGCTGTATCAATGAAAAGTTCACAGAAGATTATTTTCTTACATCTTCAGGATGTCCTGATTTTCTCTTTACGTTAGTGTGCACTGTGCATTGCTTCTTGAAAGTTGTTCTGTTTACAATCAGATTCCAGCAATTAGGTACCTACTTCTTATTCTAAGAACTTACCTTGTGAATATTTGAGTCCGTTTGTTCATGTGCATGTGTATTTGTTTGTGCATATTTGTTTCTAATTTTGTCCTTTTTATATTCAATGTGTACACGTGATGTGCATATTGGCGTATGTATAAAAAATATATTCTTTAAAGCTACTTTTACCAGAAAAGCAATGTAGAAACCAACGTTTTCTTTTAAACTTGCTTCTTTTATGCGAATAACATTGATATATTTTGTTTATTTACAATTAATATTATACCGGTAATGTGAAGGGAATTTGATATTTTGGAAAAATTCACTGTACTGCGATCTTTCGAAAAATTACCAAAGCCTTTGGCAGGTAATTTTTTCTGAAGATGTTATTTAATTAGCATACAAGGGCGTAAATATTACATCAAAGTACCTAATGTGTTTGCTAATGATTTTTTTTTCATTGCTATTTTGCCACTTATATTGACATTTTGCAAAAAGGTAGCTCTGATAATCTTCAATATTTATTCACATTTAATGTTTATTTCTTCTAGATGTCATGTGTGTCAACACTAAAGTAAGAAAAAAATTACACCGCTTTCGTTTTACCATCATAATATCACTTTTGAATTTGCAAACTTTTTATTCTCTGATTGTATCCGGCTATATAGCTAGTAGGTAATAACAGAACGACTAGTAATAGGTACACTGTTGCCAATGTAAAACATACATACATACACTTCCAGTCATATAAGTAGTGCATACTGATTCCTACTTTAGTAGAAAAATATACTTGAATGTTATAGAATCTATGTTGGATATTTAGTAGCCATTAGAACGTACATTAAATTCTGATTGTATTTTATAAATAGAACAACGAGAGAAACAAACGAACGCTATGTGTACAAAGTAATGTGCACATATACAGGATGGGTTCAGTTTTTACGATGAAAAAATGAAGAAGAGAGTGTAAGAGGGAGTGTGAGAAAGCGTAAAGTCCATGAATACTGTATTATGATCATGTGAATCAGAATATTTTCGACAACGCGATGGCCGTGTGTTGGGTAAGAGAATTCGACGTACCTACATGTATGAAAAACTGGATGAATGTAGAGGATGCGATAGAAATATGTAAGGATAGGTCAATATGGCGTTCAATTCTGTCTGTCTATCACACCTGGTACACGGATTAAGACATACATTGAAGGACCCACCGTCCACCCGGATACCGCAGAAGTCTGGGGACTTCCATTTATCCGGCTTAAGAGTAAAGTATGGAACTCTTGCATAATACTCATTAAAATGACAAATTTTAATACTATACCATCACGGTATATCCCACAAGTGATGTAGCCAGCAGACCAACTGCATTTTATAAACATGCAAACCACCCTCTGTCAACAAAAAAAAATAAGACATTCGGGATGGGAGGAACACTTCATCGCTGAATTTTAGATGTTAAATGTCTTTGTTATTTTCAAACACCTGCATTTTACAGAACCCTCGATAATTTATTAATATTCCTAAATTGCTTGTTTCAAATGAAAAAAATGTAAACCGATTTGAAGTAACAAATTTAATTTTTAACTTTTTTTTTAAGTATATTATTTTTTATGAACACCCTGTAAATAAAATTTCGTGATAATATCAAGTAACGCTTTAAAACAAAAACCTATCGATACCAGCTACCAGTTACCAACATAACAATCTTAACGACCATTGAAACAACAGAACTGCTACTGTATACCTAATATAAACTTCTTTCTCCTTGCTTGGTTTATCAAACGTATCGACTAACCATTATAGAAACACCCTGTAGATATCGTTAAAGAACAATTTATGATAAATCGAAGAGTCGGAACCGTTTTAGCGACTACTGCTATGATCGCTATTTTAGATATTTTTTACTCATTTACATTTTTGAATCACGCTATAGCTATTTGTTAAAGTTTTTAAAACTGTACCAATGCGTACCTACTGACGATAACATTTTATAATTTTTTCTTCCGTTTTCTTTTATTAGAGTTAAAAAGTTTCTTAATAAGAGTTGAATGTTTTGTAATATTAAATTTTCCTTTAACACCATAGAATCCATAATAAGGTAATTTGAATCAAGTGTTTCTTTCTACAATTAGTAATTGATCACAAGAGAAACGTCTTTTGACTTATCAGATCCTTTAAGATTAATAATGACCTGATAAGTGGAAAGACGTCTCTCTCGTGATCAATAACTTATAGTAGAAAGAAACACTTGTTTCAAATTACCTAATTATGGAATTCTACTACGTTTGTATCGACACAATTAATAATACCGTAGACTCCTTTGATATAGAAAAGGTATCCCACTCATTCCTGTAAGTTTTCGAGTCTCCTGTTAAAAGCAAGTCTTCGTTAAAACTTTATCCTTCGTAGGTATGAACATATTAAAATGAATCTTATATGTTTTAAGATCAAAAATAAGATGGCCGTCGAACATATTCCTATACTTTACGTTACCCTCACGCCGTGTTCCAAGTGGGGTAGGCAGAAAGAATGGAACGCCAAATAGATCTATCTTTACACACTTCCTTCGTTTCCTCCTCATTCATACAACTTTTAATGCACGTACGCCGGTTCCTCTTACTCAAGACATTTTGAATTTGATACACATGATCAAGCGACGTGTTTCTCGGACGCTCGCGCTTCCTCAATCCCTTTCTTTCAGACAAGTTTATCCTCTTTGTCATTCTTACCTCATTCGACATGTCCAAACCACCGTAGGTAACTAATTTACGCGCATTCTGTTCACAACATTCTTCTTGCATCCGCTCATTCTTCTCATATCCTCATTCTTCACTCTATTATTTTGTGTATTATTCTTTCTGTATTATTTTACCATCACGGCATTTACTACGGGTGGTGAAGCCAGTGGATTACATGCGTGTAATCAAAAAACATGAAATACGTCTTTAAATAAAAAGTGATACATTCAGAATGGGTGGCATGTCTAACCGCTGCATGAAAATATTAATTTATGTTTTATAAGTGATATTTTACGAATACCAGCTTATTACAGGGCACTCTGCAACAGAAAAGGGTGGAAAACTAGGGAACTTTTGCCAGGGATAAGCTAAGGATAGATTTTACAAGTGTAAGCTTTGTCTTGACAGATCTATAAACATTTCTTTGAGGTAATATGGGAAAAGCATAGAGTTTAAACAATTAAAGATATGTTACAAAACATGATGAATGAAGTGAAGTGGAAGTAAAACAGTGTTCCGTAATACATTAATTTTATTATTTTATACATGATGAATTATTTACCTTCAAATAATTTTTTAAAAAAAATCTTGTTTTGAGAACCAGTGATTTCTTTCGAAAAAGTAATTCATAACCGATTTCACAGTTTGATCTTTATCGACAAAACTGTAATAATTGAGTTGGTTGTGCGTCGAAGGTAATGCCAGTGATTCCAAAAATAGCAAATAATCAAATTAAACAAATTAATTATACCTCACACCACAAACTTTTGTTGTAGTAGCATAAGTAGTAGTAGTAGATTCCATTCGAAATTCAAATTCGAATTTGGAAATTGGAATGTTTTTATTGTCTCAATAAATCACCAATCGATCCTCAACATAATATAACAATGCTCGTACAAATCAAGATCATGAGTACCTACTTTAGAAACCATTGAATTATAAATTGAATAGAAGAAGAGTTTTCTTTCTATTTATTTTAGTGTCCAAGTATTCAGAATTGAATAAATTTTCTAATCATTATTTTCCTGATAGTAATATACGTCCTGTTGATTGCATGCATTTGTAAAATATCGCTTCGAGATATTTAATATCTTCAATTAAACGGTGAGTTGAGTATGGCATCCATCAGTCACTTTCTGAAGTTTGGGTTCACAATACACCTGCAAGTAGACCACTATGCTCAGCTAAGACATCCACCAACATCCTAGACGAAAAAAACAGAGCAATCAAGTCCTGCTTCTATGATAGGGCTTTTGGCGTCGCAGGACCCGTCATTTGGAACCGACTCCCCGAGGACCTCCGTAAAAACCAGCTGATGACAACATTTCAGGAGGAAGTTGAAGACATCGCTCTTCAAATATAGTTTTCCGCACCCTTGAGATGGATGCTCCATTAAACGGCGCCGAATAAATCATCCAACATACATTTTTATTGTCGCTGAAATAAATTTATTTTATTTTATTTTCTTTTTGCTCATCATAATTATAAAATATATAATTTTTTTTTAAGACAGTACAGTAGAGTCTTCCACTTGTCTACGTTTTTGCGATATCAAAATTATATTGTTAATTTTATTAAAAACTATCATCTCTATTATCTCGTTATTCTATGCAGAGGATCTATTAGATCTATAAACGATAAAGTTGTTACATTAAACCAATAGAATCGACACTTCGCTCAATCTATATTATAGCTTCCCACCGTACCATAACAGTTCTCTATCATGATGCAATTAAGTAGATGAAGTGCGCCAAATAAGATGTGCCGAATATGAACTCTTTTTGCGCCATCATACAATCATACCCAATAGATTGGCGTAATTTAAAAAGAGTATATAAGAATAGATAATAGAGTAATAAACATTCTCCCAACTTTTCTGAACATCTTATCACTGGACATGGCCAGCGAAGAGGCAATTTTTTTGAATTAGTCTATCTATCTATCTATCTATTATATAGCGAATGATGTCCTTTGATGATGAATACAAGAGAGTAAATGATTCTGGGTATTACTGTTGACACTGCTCGACCCATCTGATTTGGGGAAGTGTTCCTAAATGCCATGATTGTTGCACACTTTAGGCTATTTGTGGTTGTGTGGATCTCAAGGTGGGATCTGCTACATCAGCCTTATCCACCGCCTACTGACGTGGTAGGGTTGGAGACGCCAATACTGGCTTATTGGTACTGATGGGCTGGAGAGAGTTAAAAAGAAAAAAGGAATTGAGACCGAAACGAATAAATACGAGTCCTTGGATTCTTGAAATGTTCGGCAAAAAGGTTATTTAGATTTCTTACATACATACACATACATACATACCATCACGCCGCTTCCCTCGCGGGGTAGGCAGAAAGGATCGAGCGCCACTTCCTTCTATCCTTGCATACATCTTTCGCTTCCGTCACTGTCATACAATTCCTCATGCATGCTCTCCTGTTCAATGTGCTCAACACGTGACCGTCCTGTAGGATTTGATTTAAATGATCTTGCCATTTAATCCTCGGACGTCCGCGTCTCCGAGCACCATTCCTCTCAGCCAAATATATCTTCTTAGTCATTCTGTCCTCATTCATTCTTTCCACGTGCCCAAACCATCTTAACTTATTTACATTCATCTTTGTTATTAAACCAACTTTCATTCCACATTCCTTTCGTATATCACTGTTACGCACGCGATCTCTCAGACTCTTGCCACACATCCTTCTCAACGATCTCATTTCCACTGCATTTATGCCACTTTCATCCTTTTTTAACCATGTCCACGTCTCACTTGCATACATAAGTGTTGGCACTAAGATAGCAGAGTGCACCAACCTTTTAGCTGTGGTGGTTTAGATTTCTTTAAATAATCTAAATAAAAAAAATATTGGAATGTAAAACAAATGGCGAAAGTGAATTGAAATTGTTAGAAAACACTTTACAATGGTGAGATATGTACCTAGTACTGTAGTATAATAAAATTATAGAGTTGGGTCCTATTCGGTATAGTGATGTTACAACTAGTATTATTATTACAACTCACACAATCGTAATCGCTATAATAATAATAATAGTATGTGAAGGGTACCTTGCAAAAACAGCCTGTGTTTTTCTTTCAATTTAAATACTCTCCGAGGTTGGGAAGGGTAAGTTTATTTTCTTAACGCATTAAAAAGATAAGTTCTAGTAGTTTGCATAATCAAAAACTATTAACATTTGTTCCTTTTTCTTTTTTCACCACTTTGAAAGTGACAGGTATTCATTTTTGGTTTACCACTCATTTCTGTTTTGAGGTAAGGTACTTTATTCAATTCATTCCTGTATTTTTTTAGTTTTCGTTCCTATAGTTTTCGTTCGAATATAGACGACGTTGTGAGGATGTGTCAATTTTCGTAGCTACTTCTGTATTTTAGTGCAACGTTGTCTGTATTCGAACGAAAACGAAATAAAAACTTAACGCTAAAATGTGTTTTGACTAGGCCTACTGCTTGAGTATAAATTGTACCTACACACGGCAAAAGATTCAACATAAGGAGGAAATTATTTAATAATATTTACATACATAATATTGGAAAATTTTCATACATTAATAAGCAATGAATATGTATTAATAAAAATATATTATTATATATTTACTCAAAGACTATGCACACATTTTTAATAGATATTTGATTCAGTAGTTAAATCGGCCTCTAACTTTATCTTTTTTTTTTCATTCCTTGCGTTGTAACAGATAATATATTTAATTTTACTTATTTCGAAATAGAGTTTTATTATTTATTTATACCTATCAATATGATGTTTTGCGGAACAATTTTGCTATACCCATAATACGGCAAAATCTCTCAGATTGACTTTTGAAATATTGTGTGATTAATGTTGTGGAATTCCATTTATTAAATTAAAAAATTAAAATACTGCATTTTTCACTCTAAAAATAAAAGTGGAAAATACAGTGTTTTAATTTTTTCATTTATATAAAATTTAAATATTTTACAGTCTCAATATTGAGGAAATTGTCTAAAGAATAGTAAAGTTTTTTATATATTTTTTACTCTTTTCTCAAACTGATATTTTTTTTTTTTTTTTTTTATTTTTTTTTATTGGCACATCTACAGGTTTTATACAAATATAATATATTACAATATACAAACATATTAACCCATTTACAGATTGCACATTTGTATTCGAATGTGTTTACATAGCTAAAAGAAAGATAAAGTAATAATAAAAAACCAAATACTTAAATACAAAAGAAGAATAACAAAACGACAACAAAAGAAGTTACTTAAAAAATAGACATGACACGACTCCCCATTTGAGAACGATCTATTTTTTCCATTTACCCTACATATGTACCTTGTAAGTATGTTATAATGGCCTGAGATAAACGTTTACGACTATTGGAATAGATTGTAAAGATAGACATTTTGATTGCTTTTTACATGATACACGCATACACACATGTACATGTGTAAAATAACGACACAAACTACAAACGTATGTGTAAATCATAGTTTGATTGTGTATTGGCAATCTTTAATTTTTTTATGACACCCTGTACACTTATAAGTTTTCAGATTTGAAAATTACGTCTTACTTACTAGCCTTTCCAGTTTTATTCGGAGAGTACCTCAGTTGAAGTCAGAAAGATAATCATCAGGTATAAGAGCATAATATATTATCAAAAATATGTATGGAAGAATGGCGGCAGCTGAGCGAACCAGGCCACAATGCTAATGGCATCATATCTTGGGCTCAATGATTACATAGGATTTATTTATAACAGGTGAGTTTATAGGATTTATTCGGAAAGTAAATGGTTTATTGACAGCGAGAAGATTACTTGCATGTTTGTAACAAACAGTAATTCATACGCTGGCTACCCTATTTGTGGGAACTGTCATGATGGGTTGGATAATTTATTGTTCTATTGCTTCGTGGGTTAAAAAATCTATAGACGATATAAACAAACAAATAAACATACTAACAGAATAAAAAGGCATACTAATTTAGTACCTAGTACCTACCCACTTAACTTTTGCCTGACGATGAGAGCGGAAGCTCGCAAAATTAATAAAGTCAAAAGTGGAATAAGTATTATTATCTTCTTCTTCTTCTTCTTCCTCGTGTGATAGATCATCGATCTGTTGTTTCAGAAGTGATTCCCTCTTGTGACCCTGAGAACCAGCTATCTTTCCATCTTTTTGGTGGTCTTCCTCGTGAACGCGAGCCAGCCGGTGTCTTCTTTGCAACAATAATCATCGTGTTTCATTAAAAAAATATTTTCGTACCTACCTCCAAACTAATTTTTTTATTTTATTTATTTAACATTTACTTCCAACAAGTACCGTCGGCCCATAATATTAACGAAACATTAAATCTAAATAATTTGTAACAGGTTTTGTATTCGTGCTGACAACATAATAATCTTTAATTTTAATAACTAACAATCTTCTAACAGCACCCACTATGTACATAATTGAAATCAAACAATAATTTATTTATAATTTAGTTTATAACAAACCCAGATATATCTTTTTAAAAAAAAAAAAAAAAAAAAAAAAAAAAAAAAAAAAAAAAAAAAAAAAAAAAAAAAAAAAAATAGCTTCCGTAATGGCCCTGGAGGAATAAGGGGGTAAACATCTTATTTACTTATTGCAGGAGTATAATTATTTTGTACTTATAATAACAATTACAGCTAAATTCAATAAAACAGTCGTTACAATTCCTTGAAGTCCTTTTCCTTATTGTTACTTTGAGGTATTTTCAGATTAATTTTAGAGGTGAGGATTATTATTCTTAGTTTAATCGTAATCTTAGATCAATGCAAAATGTTGTATATTATTGGTATTTATGTTGTAATATCGATAATATAAAGAAAGAGTTTGAAAAAACATTGCAAGTAGCAATTTGAGTCACTTTAATAAAATACTTGTAAAACTTAATTATCACATTTTATTTCTTGATCAAAGCAAATTACTTTTGAAAAATCTGTATCTAGTTTGATAGATTCTAATAGTTTTATTTTTGATGGTCAATTGAAAATGGTCAATTTTTTTAAGTCAGTATGCAAAAATATTTTTTGAGTTGAGTACTCCATATTAACTCCATACCTACTCCAAAACAGTTGAATCTTGTGAAATTAATGTGAAAAGTACCCAAGAAAATCGAAGTATGTATGGAAAACGATCAAAATTAAATTAGTTTTTGTCAGATATCTGCAAAGAAACGGTTTGAAAATTTGCTGTTTTGAGTTAAAAAATATTTTTGATGAATGTTAACTGTCTTTTTCTATCTGTACGAAAACATGTCGAAAAATATTTAAGAAATAACATAATATACATGTTTTGTAACCGGCCTTTTTTTTCTTTATACAAAGTCCATCTACTCATTTACGAATTATTATGGCATTTCATACTTCTGAATCACGAAAAAAAAAATAAAAACAAATGATCTAGAGTTTGTGTGTTCACATTGTGAAAAGACATTTTAAACATATTAGATATCAATAAAACACTGTTTACTTTTCACTATTTCAGTATTAATAAATCAATAGTGAAAAGTAAACAGTGTTTTATTGATATCAAATATGTTTAAATAAAAACAAATTAAATAAATTAATGTTATCGAGTAACAACATGAAAACACCCCATTTATACCCTATTGTATATAGGCTTCGACATCTTTACAAAATGACATTACAATCAAATGTTAAAATAACAATTTATAATTATACAAAATATAATTAAATTTAACTCCCGAGTTTGAACACTTGTTTCAATATTGCAATAGTAGGTACCTATATAGGTACCTGGTACCTATTTCTTTAAGTATATTATACAAAATTAGATGAAAATTGGGACTTATATTGATTCACAAGGGGTTGAGGGATTAAAGTAAATTTTAATAGTAGAAAGTGGTGCACTTGATAAAGAATTGATATCTGAAGCTTTAGTGTCTTGTAAAAGGAAGATGTTCGAAATATAAAAATATATTCAATACCTTATTCGGGTATTTCATCGGAGAGTTTAGTCATATTTTTAAATTGTGTTATTTTTACTTTATTATTAAATTGACTGATTTTTATTGTTATTTAAGTGTGTTGTTAAATTGTATTAATTTTTCAGTATTTTCTTCGTATTGCCCCAGAACAGATTTCGATCTAGTGGGGCAATATATTCCATTATGATGTTTTCATGTTATTTGTGTATGTAATAATTTGGAAATAAATAAATAAAAAAATATATTATATATATTAATGAAAAAATTCAATACAACGTTTATATCAAGGTTTAAAAATATATAATTTGACGTTCATTCAATCGAAATCAATTTATTGAAAATTTTATGTTTTTCTTTACTTAAACAACAAAAATAAATGTCACCATTAGGTAAATGGTATTGACGTGAAAAAATATCACAAATGATAAGCTCGAAAGCACGAATCTACAGGCGTTAAAAATGACAATAATAATCAACTAAGTAAATGGAGATATTTGTATTTTTTTACCACCTCTTCTCACAAAAAAAATGTCTTTTTAGTCCTGGTTTACTAACCAAGTTTAACCTTATAATAAAGTTATTCCTTATAAAACTAAATCGTCACTCAAAAAATAATGATTATTAAATAAATTTTACATAATGTAATTTGAAACAAGTGTTTCTTTCTACTATAGATTATTGATTCCGAGAGAGACGTCATTCCACTTATCAGGTCATTATCAAATTTGAAATTGATTGATAATCATGTCTAAAGACGTCTCTCTCGGAATCAATAATCTATAGTAGAAAGAAAAACTTTACAAATTACATAATTATGGAACTCTACTACGTGTGCACCGACACAATCAATAAATTTTAGATGCTTATCTAGCATTTTTGCTCTTCTCTGATTCGGGTGTTCTGTGCTTTCCCCCATTTCGCCGGAGAATGAAAGATATTTATTATTTTTCTATAAAATCTTCTCCTTTGAATCCGTCCACAGCGGATTACTTCCCAATATTTTTTTTTAATCAATGACTATAATTACTTTGCTCTCAACACGGGCATTTCCCAATACTCTTTGTTCAAATCCTATAAATACTGTTTGTCTCTGTATCTTATTTCATTTTTTTCTAATCGCCTGATGATGGCGTCGAGAGTCTCCTAATACTAGTAAACGATTGATTGAGTCGACGTTGATTTTGTAAAACTCCATTATATTGATATAATGAAAACAATTTTGTTTTCATTATATCACTACTAAGCGAGTTAATGAAGTAATTTGAAAGTTTACTACATACCAACTGTGTATTTTTTGTTATTTTTAACATATTTTGAACGCTCTAACAGGTATAAAAGATATCCAATGGTTAAGGATGAATAGAAAATAGACCATAACCATCTTAATGTTATGGTGAGAGGCAGCATAATTTTATTATTAGTTTTTAAACATAATTTCTAAGAAAATTTGCACTGTATTACAAGTCTATCAGGTCATTGCACATAACCAGACATAAGAGACAGAATAGTAGTTATATTGTAATGTTAGTTGGCAGAAATTTATTTTATTTTCTCAGCAATATCTACTATTATTTAACACTGTCATAAAACGAAACGTAATTGAGGATTATTTGCTTATACATTAAAGTATTTTATTATATTATGTCCGTAATGAAAAACACATCAAATTATTTTATTTACAAAAAATACTTTCGTGAAGTACCTACCTATATGTGGATGATAAAGGACGAAAGATGAAAAACAAAATCTGAAAATAACATATCAATGTCCGAAAGTATTTGAATAATGCGATATAAATGTAAATTAGCACACGATTTTTGATATATGAGACCGAAATGGTATGCTTATTATATTGCAAAAACTTTTTTTCTATCACGGCATACCCCACAAGTGTGATAGCCAGCAGACCAGCTGCATGTAATAAATATGCAAGCTGATCTCTCCGTTCCAATAACAATGAGGACATTCAGGATGAGGACCGTATTTTTTTAATTTTTATTGAAATATTTTGAGAAGTGAGAAATATACCATTTTTAACAACTAGTCTTAAAAGGGAAGCTTGAGGGTCGCAATGAGAGGTTGGAATGAAGCAGTTTTGTTAGATTCGGGATATTCGAGATAAGACCGGTATGAGGGGTGTGTAACAACTGTTTCATGCTGCCTAAGACAGATAAAATTTCTCCCAAATGATCGTCGATGTCGGAGACCTGACAAGTCTTATACGAAAATGAAAATATTATCTACATGATGCCAAAGATATTTTGTAAAAAATTCTCGCATGTGATCATCAACGTCGGGGGGCCGACAAGACACACAGAAAAATTAAAATATCTACGTCATAAATAGCAATAAATGTTGTCAATTCATTCATATTGTAATCTGAAAAACACATTACTTTCTTCGGGCTTTGTCACCGCGCTAATACAATAGAATCTCTATTATACATGTTGTGAAAGTAAGTACAATTTGTGAAAATATTAAATTTGTTATTAATACATAACTTTACGATTGTATCCATAAAATATTATTATTAATATTTTTGTATTGTTTCAATACGAGATTATCAATAAAATATAATAAAGGTTAACTTTTATAGCGACGGAATTATTATTCCTGTTTGTTTTTTTTTCTTTGTATCTGTAGATGTTTTTCTTATTTGTCGATGTTGTATAATATAATATGCTCGTAATAATAATGTTACTCAATAGGGATTACAAGTTTTTATAATAATTGCATCGATTATTCATGTAACTAGATTCACATGTATTTTAAATGGATAGTGTCAGAAAATTTAAATTACCCATAGGTTGCAAAAAATACGGAAACGAGCACATAGGATTACTGACTGGGAGACTTAATGTGAGCGACTTTAATATAATACTCAAGCGAGCGACATGCACGCCGATTTAATTTTCTAAACAAGCAACCATCCTTGAAAATTTGTTCTGCGTGGACAAGACACGACACGTAGTTTTTGCACATCCGCGCTTTCTCACATCTCATTTTTCAGATGAATACACCCTCTTCATCATGCTTTCATCGTCCATTCGCTCCATACATCTAAAACATTGCAGCTTTGAAATAGTGATCTATCAAAAATAACTCCCCACCTTACATATACCTAAGTTGATTTTCAAATTTTATCAAAATAAGTTACACGAAATGTCCAAAAACCACGTGGCATGATCACGTGGATCAAATTCAAGGATGGCCGCATGTTGAGAAAGAGGATTAATGTAGAGGAAGCGAAAGAAGTATGTAAGGATCGATCTATATTCCGTTCTCTCTGCCTACCCCACCTGGGACACGGCGTGAGGGTATAGTATAGTAAAGTAGGTACATGGAAAAATGTTTAAAGGTTTTTAGATCAAATCATAGCTACACAAAATGTATTGGAGATTAAAGAAAATATGTACATATAAGTTTTATAATATGTATAAACATGTACACTGTACAGTTGTACACATATTGGTTACGTGCATTGTGAATTTCTGTATCGTCGTAACCATAATAAAAAACTCAAGTGGGATTTAAGTGGAAGTAAAACAGTGTTCTGTAATATTTTATTTTATTATTTTATAAAAAAATCATATCTGAATTTGGGACTAGCTTGATATGTGTTAATTGTTATGAAATGCTTTGTTATAATATGTTATGTGAATTTAATGACAGCATTACATTCGATTTTCAAATTCCTTTTCCATCGAACAAAGTGACAACACCACAACATGATTTAAAATCGATGATCTTTTTCTTAAATCACTACTAATACTTATATACATACATAATACTTTATACTTTTACTTGTAGTAGCAATATTTCCAGTTTCCGCCGTCGATACAACATTCCGTGCGACATTCTGGAGAAATTTATCGTTAATAAAGTAGAATTTATTACAGTCTCACACGGAATGGACTCTGCATTTTTTCACTTTTTTTTTTCGTTTTGTGTTGCTACATTATATTATGTACTGTTACAATCACTGAGAGTTGAACAGTTTTCATATTTGTGAGATTAAGATCGCCGATTAGTATCTGACAAAGATTTTTTCCATTCCACTTCCAATGTAAAATATTTTCTTGTTTTCATATTCAACTAACCCGTAATAAAATCTTGAAAAATTCACGTACGAGATTACGTGAATCCTCCGATGATATTTTATGGCGCAAGTGCTCATTAAAATTTGTCATCATTTTCGTATTTAAATGGGAATAAAAATATCTTTAATATCCAAGAATAAGTTGAATAGATAAAAATAAAAGATATTATTCCGTATTAAAGGTATTATTTTGTAAGTTTTCTTATATATGTGGCCAGGGAAAATGTTATATTAAAAATTAACCACACATTCACGCTAACTTTTTAACGATAGGTACTTATAAATCCAAATTGGTGCTTTTGCAAAGATACATGCGTATCTGACCAAAATCTCATAATATGAATAGGACTTTACAACTCCTTCAAGGTATATTATTATAAGTGTGAAATCCTGTTGTTACACCCTGTATTATTGCTATTGTTGGCTTAATACGTAGAAGTCAAACGACTTTATATTATTATTGTTGCAGTGTTGAAACGCTTACCTTTGAAGATATAGTTCCTGTATTGTGTACGTATGTCTCTATCGAACAATTTTATTGCAACTCAAATACAAAAAAAACAACTACTGTTGGTTGCTGGTGGATGGTGAAATGACCTTTTCCAATTCAAAATTATTACGCGCCAATTATTTTTCCAAAAACGATATTTGTGTCGCCGAGATTAAAATCCGCCGTAACACATTTTCATGAAAATGTTGATATATTATTTTGTCGTTGGATTTGTAGTTAAATATTATATAACCGTAGAAAACTGTTTCTTTCAAAACACTCACCATTTGAACAAAAAAATATGAGAAAATAACCCCGTTATACCCCTTTATGTGTCTTTTTAATATCATCTATAACTCAACCAATCAATAGGAGTTATTTTCATGTAGGTATACACAATGAACAGTTTATGTTTATTATATAGTTCGTGACTCAGCGACACACTTCAGAAGTTGTTGTCTCTTGTGATTCTGAAGATCAGCTGTCTTTCCATCTTATTGGTGGTCTTCCTCGAGGCTGTGAACCGACTGGTGCGCCAATTGATTTTCCAAAAATTATATTATTGTCATCATTCCATAAAACCTTTGATTACCCCAAGCTAAGGGTGCTATAAATGAAAGAGAGAACGAAATAAATTATTCTTAAATAATATGTATAAATTTACCGATAGGCACCATTTTCATAAACAAAATGAAATATTTAAATTCAATACTACTTATTTATAAATTCGTGTAAAGTATTCCGTGTTTAAATCATTTTGTTTAATGAATAATTTTTGTACTCTGAATTCTGCTTTTGAGTTTAATAGAAACACAAGAAGATAGAAAGGAGAAAATAATTATATAATTAACCTATGTGAGAGATAAAGAAAGAGAGAGGGAGGGAAAGCAAAAGTGAGAATGTATTTTTTATTAAATACAAAGTAAAATACTCGGCTATTTTTAGTAATTGTAAATTTTTGTCAACATGGAAAATTCGTGTGGAGATATTAAAATAGAAACCCATTTTTGATTAGATTTTTTTTGTTGTTTAAAAACATTTTTCAAATATCTCGTAAGAGACAGGAATAATAATCAAACATAATTCTAAAGATAAAATTTGATATTTTAATTTTTAGCAATAACGAAGTACCTATGCCATCTTTTCTCAGTCTTACTTTATAGTGCGCGGAAAGTTAAAACTGAATATACACGATGTATTTGTATTTTTTGTATTCGTTACTCTATTCGTGAGATGGAAGGTAGGTACTACAATCAGAATTTCTTGAAATGTTTGATGTTTCAAACGTTTTGAGTTTCAAGTGTTATAAGAGTTATAAGAGTTATAAGAGTTATAAGGTGAGTTTTTGAAAAAATAAAGACATTTTTCATCTTAAATTAAGCGGTGTGGTTTGCCACATATTGTGAATGTCTTAATATTTTATTGACACGAAGAGGACAGCTAGCATATTAATGACATCACGCATATCTCACAAGTGGGTTTTCCAGCGCATGTAGTAAACATGCACGTAATCCTCTCCATGCCAACAAAAATTCAAGATTCAAATTAAGGATTGGTGGCAAAAGCTATCGCTGAAAGAAAGATGTAAAATGTGCTTATTTTTACGATAATCTGCCTTTTAAACACGATACTCGAAAACTTTCGGAAAAGTGTAGAAGAACAATTCTTCGCTGGGTGCTCCACGAAACATAATATGAACATTTTATTTTGCATATTGTCTCAAATCATGGTAGAACTGTCGAAAATATTTTGAATTGAAGTATTTTCAGTTAAGAAAAAAAAAGTATTTATACCATGATTAAATGTTAACAATTCATAATTTACTCGATTTCGGGAGCATTGCCATAAAATAAATAAAAAGTTTCAACAATTATTTATCAATTTGTTGTTTTATTTCTTCACTGAGTACCTACCAACTTTAGCAAATAAATAATATGTTAATTTGCCTGGCAATCTAAAGCTGATAATATATGAAAAAAAAATTTACACATTAACACCATTATATTTTTTGTTTTCTTTGTTTACAGGTTATCAGACCTGACAGATCAGAGAATTGGACCTTGCAGATTAAGTTCCCTCAAGAGAGAGATGCTGGAATATACGAATGTCAGGTCAACACGGAGCCCAAGATGTCTCTGGCGTTCAGACTCAACGTTGTTGGTGAGTACAGTATCTTATTTTTCACTGTTTGTATTTATAAAAAAATGTGATATGTATTTATTCAAATCTCACGTTATACATATAATCAGAAGTTTTTCAAATAAACACACATAAAAAAATAATAAAATATCTATTGCGAAGATAATTTAATCACATAAAAAATAAACTTTTGAAATTTTCATAATAAACTAATAATCATAATATTACCTAAAATCTACAAGTAGGAAGTAATAAAAGGGCAGAAAAAACAAACAATATTCAAATATAAAATACTAATAAGGTGAGGAGGTAGACAGCGAGGCGCCGACGCCAGAAGAGCGTCTTTGATAATATTATTAATATTACAAAACTGTCTTCGAAGTTTTATAGTTCCCATGTATGTAAAGTTCAACGAATTAATGTTGACTTAAAAACGGTGGCGTCGGTTTTGTCAAAATTAAACTTGAATCAGTGTTCTTTTACTTATTTTTGCTTTCGAAGAGAATAAAATAATTCTATTCCGTCACGCCGCATCCCAAAAGGGGTAGGCAGAGAGACCGAAACGCCATATAGATCCTTCCTTCGCCTCCTCTACATTCATGTAACCTCTCATACACGCAAGCATAAAATAATCAATATGTGGACAAAAACATTCTTGAGGACCTCAGAATAATTCGTATTTATCTCTCATTTCTGTACATTTTCAAATGTCCTGAAAAAAGATAAGAATTATATATTGTTTGAGACATTTAAATAAATTAATACTGTGATTGGGTTTATTACACATCTTACTTTTTATGGTACAGAGAAGTCGACTTTTTTGTCAGTTTACTACATGCAATTAGTTTGCGAAACTCATCCAATAAAAAAATCAACACTTAATGAATGAATGCATGCATGATCATGGCAAATCTACGTTTTATCCTATTTTTAAGATATTGTATTGTGATACAGTTAAATCGATAATAAGAGATGAAAACTTTTTCAAAGAAAATAATTACTTTCGCATCAATCCTACGAAAAACAAAAAAGCAATATTTCATATTTTTACCACGCACCCTGACACGATACGCCGTAGTATCTTAGATCGTAGCCTTTGTTACTACGACACCGTCCTACTATACACACATACCAGTGGTATACTCTCCATACATGCATAAAAGCATCGTATGTCTATTATGGCATACATTACAACAAACCTACCAACATATTATGCTTAAGAAGACCGTGAATTTTCTTGAATTCCTGTAATATTAATAACAACACTTTACACAAAGAAAATCACGAGCAATTCAGAAACTTATTTCCTGGAGAAAACGTCTTCCAAAACAAACCTATAATTATTTGAGAAATTGACAATTGGAGTGTAGAAATATGAAGGATGAGTATTTTCTGCAATATTTTCACCAAAACAATAATATCTATATCGTCCACCAGTATAGTAAGAAGGTTTTTGTCCCTGTAGCTCTGTAAGTGATCTACGATGATTGTACTATTTCATAGAACATCATGGAAGAATCAACTCGAATAATGTTGGGATTCTACATTTTGAATATAAATTTGTTTTAATATTTTATGATTTTTGTTATTTAATGTTATATTTAAATTTTATTGTTAATCTTATGTAGAGTCTAAATGTAGAATCTAATATTGTTTTGTTAAATAAATGAGATATGAGATAATAATAATAATAAGAACACTTTATTGATCAGAAAAAAAATCATGAGCAATTGGCGAACATTTCAAATTTTTATACTAAATTGTGAAAAATGAGAACGAAAAAATTAAAGTTCACCAATCTTGTTAAGTCTAAATTTAACAAGTGTGGTCACGCCACTGATTCATACCTTATCCATTGACCTATCGATCCTTCCTAGTACCTAATAGTAGTATTAACAGGAAACACCAAAAGCAGTGGTATTATCTTTCACTTCCTTATTTATTTACTGAGAGCTTTGAAACAGGAAAGCTCTACTAACACACGAAAGCTCAGAAATAAAGATAAATAAAAATAATAACATTTTTGATACACACGCAATGTTATAATATTTCAATTTATTTTCTGGTTGTTATGCTACGGTATTTTTATTAAACGATATTATTTTATTTATTTATCCTATTACTTAACACATTATGTCAATTTTTACACTTACATACTGTGAATTTCCTTCAAGATATTTTTATTTTATGTATTTAATATTGCTATAATGCTGGATAATAATAGTATAGTATAGTTTAATCTTTCTCTCTGATTTATTTTTTGTACTATTTTGTTTTATTTTATTTTTTGTTGGAGAGAAATATATTTCAATAAATATTTTAATTTGTATTATAAGCTCCTATTATCAGCTGCTTCGTGAGGTTCTCTTAGTCCATGTTGAGTGTCGTCAATCTTGTACTCGTGTTCGATATGTCCGCGTCGGTTGTTCGTGTTCAATAATATACTCATGTTGTAGTAACCAATACTATAGATGTGTGTATCTACAATGGGGTAGACAAAGAGAACAGTGTTGGTTGATGAACAATACCAGGAAGGAATAAGAGAACAATTTTTTTCTTTACTTTTTTCAGTGAATAAAAGGCAGGTAGGTATTTCTGAAACATCATAAAACAGTTGAAACGTTCAATTCGGCGATAAGGAATACCACGTTAAGAGATTATTTCTGTAGTTAATCGTTAAGTTATATTTTAAACAGATGAGGTATAAATACCTAAATTAAATCAATGTGAGGTATACATACAATTTTTATCAAACTATCCAAAAACAGAGATTATATGATGAGTATGGGTAATGAAGTCGAAAATTAAATATCCTTGTTTATTTTTTTCTTGCTAGGGTCCAAATGCTTTTGTTCCAAATTGTACCTAAATGAACTCAATGTTTGACGGTAGACGGTGTAACTAACCGTCACACTAAACCGCATTATGAATGTATTATTTTTAATTGGTATGGAGAGGAAGAATTCTACATATCTTTTTAAGATGCCACCAGTCTATTTGCTACCTCACCTGTAGAAGACCTTGTGTTGTGACGGTATAGAAAGATAGTTACGTAGAAAAAATCCAAATAAAAAAATAATCGTTGTTGACTAGATTTATAACAAAAAATATTGGTTGAAAAGTTATCTTAACTTTTTTGTTAATAGATATCCGATATCTTGATCAAAAAGTTTTATTCAACTTTTTTGTCTTATATGTACATGATAATCCGTTTCACATAAAATACAAGATGTAAGATGACAACAAGTACCTATGTTTTTTTTTTCAACCCCCGTATAAAACACTTACCCCCAAACTTGCGATGATTTCTGCCAGGTTTATTGCCAGCCAGAGGAGGGTATATGGGGAAATTCGGGAATATATTCAACAGAAATACCAATAAGTCCGTCGGTCACATTTTTTTCCACCTTCCTCAAATTGTCTAAAGGTCTATTCACACATCACTATTTTGTTTGAAATATTTCAATATCTAAATTTCATTAAAAAACATACTTATAACATCTTTTCTTGTTGTCTAAGTAGGATCCGAAACCCATTATGCCTGGAGACTTTCTCCAAAAACCTTTATCGTCTTATTTTTCATGAACCTCTAGCCACCCCAGATTACATCTTTTATTACACATGCTTTACATCTACCATCTACTTTTGAGGAGGAACAGCAAGTTAACTGGTCTTTCCCACAGCCTCAAAATTGTATAATATTGTGAAATGCAATGGATTTATTCCATCGGTGCATAAACAATAAAACTCATTAATTTTTATGTTTAACTAAATTATGGCATTATTGATGTTATAAAGACCAAACACACCTTTCTCTTTATGCTATTGTTCATAAATATCTAATGTTACAAAAAAAAACATAAAATAATCATAAAAAAATTACAAAGTCAATATTTTTGACCGACAGTTCTTGGTGAAAGCCTATATTAAATTTCAATATTAGGTATATACCTAAATATAACAGTTCTATTGTGACTTTATTCTAAAGTTTCTGCTGACGATGAGAGCGGGGGTTCTTGAAAGCCGGCTCGCGACCAAATAAGTCACAGTGGAAGTATGTACCAAATAAGTGTCATATTTATCATAGAAATATATACATATTTTTTTTATTTTAAATATGTTTATTTAATAATTTAAGAGTTAAACAGTGCTTAATAATATATTTTTATATTTTATTTATTAAAATGTTCTATTGTGACTTTATTCAAAGTTTCTGCTGACGATGAGAGCGGGGGTTCTTGAAAGCCGGCTCGCGACCAAATAAGTCACAGTGGAAGTATGTACCAAATAAGTGTCATATTTATCATAGAAATATATATCTACATATTTCTTTTTTTTTAAATATGTTTATTTAATAATTTAAGAGTTAAACAGTGCTTAATAATATATTTTTATATTTTATTTATTAAAATGTTTATTTTTTATTACAAATATGAATGTCAACATATGAACTGATCTTAAGGTTCACATTCCTACATATCTTCCCATTCCACGTAGTTTTTTTTTTTTTATATTCCGTTTCTTAAGAAATAGGTATAGCGGAAATGGGGAAACAATACTAGAATTCCCCTTTAACCCTCTTTCTAACTCCCCAACCTTCTCAGTTTTACTACGGTAATAAAAAATGTGCCATAGTAATGGAAAGTAGACAAATTTTCCCCAGATTACCCCATTTTTCTTAAGTAAATAGTTTCTATTAATGTATATGAAAATTCTTTTATTTGTTACACGGTACGAAATTAAGCTTTTTTTAAATAATGTAAAATATGATATAGCATTTTTTTCACAAAAGTATAAACAACAGTTTGTGATATTCGTTGTATACCTACAACTTTGCCTTCACGCTATGTTCCTGGTAGGGTAGGCTATGAAAACAGACGCCATATTGATCTATTCTTACATACTTCTTTCGCTTCCTCCACATTCACATTCATTCAGTTTCTTCTACAGGCACGCTGATTTATCTTACTCGATACGCGACCGTCCTGGAGAGTTTGATCCACCTACAAAAGTTTTATATTTTCTGGACATGCGCACATTCTCACAACCCCTTTACATACAATCTTTGGTCAATTTTACGTCATCCATTCGCAACAAATGTTGAAACCATCGCTAATAAATTATTTCATTTATTAATAACATTTTTACATTCCTAACTTGACTTTTAACTGTTCTTAAATATATGGATAACTATTTAATATTTTCATAAAACAGGAAATATGATAATGTTTCGTTTTGCAGATAAAAACATGCTGGTGAATTTATTGCCTCGAAAGTAAAACAAGACAACGATAAGTGTTGGTAATGAAGGGTAATTTGTATATTTTGTAAGTAAATAAATAATAAAAGGCAGGTGTTCGAAAAAATTAAGACATTTTACATCTTAAATTCAGCGATGAGGTTTGCCACCCATCCTGAATGTCTTGATTTTATATTGGCACGGAGAGGACAGTTTGCATGTTTCTTACATGCAGCTGGTCTGCTGGCTACCCCATTTGTGGGATATGCCGTGATGGTATAGTAGTATAGTAGTAGTAGTAAATAATAATAATATCGAATAACGATAATTTTATCCGAAGAGAATTTTACATTATTACACTCCCTTGTATCTCAGAAACATGAATATATTTAATTAATTAGTTATAACACTGAGATTGTAGATTGTACAACACCTTTCTTCAGATAAAATTATCCTTATTGGGCGTTATTTATTTATTCGTCTTCGTCGGTAGCCTGGAGGTAGAGTCTCGGCCTTGTGAACATGGGGTCCGTGGTTCGATACCAGGTGCCGGCAAACTCCCCTTTCACGACACAAGCTTTTAGTAGCTTACTGTGAAAGGTGTATAAGGTTGTATTTGGGTTTATAACAAAAACCCAGATATATCTTTTTAAAAAAAAAAAAAAAATTATTTTGTCTATCCATATTCGTGATAGTACTCCACAATCGAAAATTATTTACCTTACCATTTAATAAAGAGCAGAAATCACGAAACTTTTGGTATAAAAATAGGGTGTTAGTGAAAAGTTCCAAAAATTTGAAGCACTGCGTAGTGTTGTGTCATATACCTATACCTGTTTATATTTCTTTTAAATCAACATAACTCTGAAATTTGTGTATTTTGCCAATGATACACTTCAGATAAAACATAATGAGTAGGAACAATAATTCTATAAGAGACAAAAATATAAATTATGCATTACCCTATTTAAAAGTGTACCTTCACATATTTCACATATTTTTCCTCTTCATGTGTAGTGTGGGTCCGCCCGACGTTGACTATCCCTTGTTTGAATACATCCCTATTCAGGATAGTCCAAAATAGCTCATCTAGACTCAGCCATGATAACCGCCTTCATCTTACACTTCTTCAAACCTCGATCTTCCTCTTGATGATCAGATGCAGGAACTTGAACTTTTTTCTCTGAGCACATGGTTTTAAAAGGACACATTCTGGGTTTGGATATTTTAAATAATATTTATAATAAATCAGCATCTTCAACTCAACTCTTCAAGATGCTGAATAACTTACTCGTGATATGTTACGAACACCTGCTTTTCACAGGACACTTGAAAACACGAGAAAAAGAGACCCATTCCTTATTGAAGACTCCACTGCTAATATAACATGTTAACTTTAACATAATATGTATATAATTTTATTAGATCTATAGATGTTTAAATCCTTGAATAGAATAAAGCTTTTTAGTACCCATAGAGCTTTCATTAATAATGTATGCTGTTAATTAATGTTCTACAACTCTCAGAATATTATTACTTACACCGAATGTTAGAGCAGTAAAATATAAGTAAATACAATATTAATGTGTCATTGTATGGGAAATTCTTCATTTGTTCCTCTCGTTAGGTACTTTAATGTTCCGACAGATAATTCAAGAAGAAAGGAATATATAAGTTAATAAAATAAAATAAAATAAACCTAATTGCACCTTAAAATAATAGTGCAAAAAGCGAGTTTATTGTCTCACAGCAATATGTAACAACCGACCCAAATTGAAAGATAGTCAATAAAGTTCCAATGTGCTGTACCTACGTTGAAAGCTTACATAAATGAATTAAATAAATAATTAATTAATTTTATTAAATTAAATTAAAACATTGTGTCTATCACTTAAAGTATTATTTATTTCAAAAGCTTTTCAGACTACATCCATCCTCAGTGAAAAAATACTTAAAACAGTTTTAAGTATTTTTTCACTGAGGATGGACGTAGTCTGAGAAACTTTTGAAAATATATAATACTTATAGTGAAAGACACAGTGTTTTAATTTAATTAAATTGAATTGAATTTAATAATTAATTATGGGGAAATTTCACAATGTTTGTTCTTCGAAAATAAATAAATTATGAATTACCTAAATAAATATCTTGTTGAATCTCCCGATTGCGAGTGTGGTTGGGACGAGGAAACGCCGGACCATAGCATCCTAGGATGTCCAATTAGGGACGGTATGGACATATATATTATATTTTAAATTCATAAACGTTGAGTACCCTGTTAATATTGTTTACCTTCTTGGACTGAACTCTCAACAAGTTAATGATCTTATATTTGAATCCGTCCAAAAGAATATGATTCTGATATGAATGTTTTTCGTTTTTTCTTGTTTTCCTTTTTTCTCTCTCTCTTCGCCTAAAATATATATATGATGTTTTATATGAAAGATGAAAATATGGCCATAACATCCAACGGGATAAACCGCCATAAAAAAAAACTAAATACATGTTTTGATTTGAATACCTAAATACCTAGTACCTTACCTTGGGTCAGTTGGAAGAGATCGCGCCTTTGTCATGAACTCGCCCACTGATCTTGATTAGATTGATTATAGATATCTTATTTTAATGCAATTTACTATAAAGTTGACAATCTCCTAACAAGATGAAAGACGTCTCTCACGCGATTAAATCTCATAGTAGAATAAAACATTTGTTTTATTTATTTCGTTATGGAATTCTTCTACCTAAACACGGACATAGTGAATAAACTTGCAAACTTTTTTATACACCTCTGAAATATTAATTCTACTTTATTGTGCATATTTAGAAACAATTTTGATCGTTACTTTATCTCTTTTTAAAAGCAAAAGTACACAGTAAAATATAAGACAAATTATGACTCTAATTCGATATAATTTCATTCATTATTACATAGGAATAGTTATGACTGTAGGTAGATATAATAATATTCGGTGTAAAACTCTACTAAACTTCGGTGAAATAATAATAATAATAATGATTATTATATCGAATAACAAACAACAAGACACTAACGGAACATTAAACCTTATGTTTATATCTATAAAGTTTAGTAAATTGTAAATAAAAACAGTGGTGTTACATTATTGTAAAGTTTAGATGCACAGGGGTTCGATTTTCTTACCAATGTTTGTAACACACGGATGAAATTTTGGCGAGTACAATACTAAATCTAGAGAATTTGTATTTAATCTATGATTGTGAGTTTACATTTATGCAAGTCTGTCTAATGCGTAGTTTTTTTTAATAACAGAACTACATCAGATTTCTTTTTATATTTATAAATATATTTCGATTAATCCACACATTCAAACCAAAATTGTTCTCACAGGTGGGCCATTGAGCAGGTCTAAAGAACCGGCCAGCTTAAACCGTCATCGTGGAAATATTTCATACTAAGCTTCCTTTTCAGAATTGTTAGGTTTAAGCGAATTTCTATTCGTTAATGTCTAGTAAACCAATATTTTCGTAATATTGCTTATAAAGTTAAACGAGAGGACATCATAAGTCAAGTCTACATATTCCTTAATTTTTGTTTTTTTCAAGTACCTTGTTCAAATAATAGACGTAAGATTGTTGTTGAAAAGGTTGATATAAAATATTATTGCGAATTGTGATAATTATGTTATAATATCCACGCAATTAATATCGTAAAAATAAGTCATTTTTAGGTCAGGTTATTCAAGAGATCATTCTTTCATAGCTTTCGATAGTGTCGCCAAAATATCTTTCACTTTTCATATTTATTTATTTATTTATTATTGCAATTTTTTTATTTGTCCAAATTCACTACAACAAAACATACGAGAAAGACTATTAAATTTTGTTAAATTTTGAATTTTAAATTTTGAGAGATTTTATATGATATTTTTATGTTTTTAATTTTATTTTTCATGACTCATTGTATTGTTTTTATTGCTTATTTTTTTATTATTTAATCCTGCGATTATTGCTTTGTGAGCATTATTCTATTAATTTTGTTAACATAATTTACTCTATTCTATTGAAATTGTTGTTTGTTGATTTTATCTGTTGTGTTTAGTTATGTATGTTTTGTAGAGCACATGAGGGTAATATAGGGATCTTCACTGGTTTGCTTATTGCTAAATATGTTACAGACCATTATATTTTTTGTATCAACTGTATGTATCCTGTAAAATTGAAATAAATAAATAAATAGAGACCACGTGAAAAAACACTTAAAATCTAGAGGAACAAATACATAAAAAAATATATTTAATCTAGGACATGTATAAATAACGTGGTAATGTACTACACACCGAATCAAAAACAGTTCTGAATAATATGAAATATAGGCTTGATTACCGTTGACTTAATACAAAATAACCGAACAAAGTTACACTTAAAATCTGATTTAGCTTATTTTAATTTTCTGGTATAATTATAAACGAAAGCAATTATAAATAACCAAATCATCAAAGAGTTTTCATAACACAAATGGAAACATAAATTATCCTAGATATAATATATTAAATACCTTTCACAGCCTTTATTTTACCCGTCTACAATTACATACAACAAGATCGCTCGAGGGCTCGATATTTCTCTCACCCTGTCCCCCAATATTGTTCAGTTACACCATTTTAGGGGGCATTAAAAATTCAAATGTCCCATTAGAATGAAAACGTAAGGAATCGAGTTTGATGATAATTATAATGCAAAGTTTAATTAAATAATAAATATTAGATTACATTCCTGAAATCATTGTCACCCTAAAACTTGTTAACGAGTTGAATTCAAAACTGTGTATCTAAAAATTTGATATGTATTGAAAAATTGACGTGTACGGCGTATTCCACAAGTGGGGTAGCCAGCAGACCAGAAGCATGTAATAAACATGCAAGTTGTCTTCTCCGCTTAAATAAAAACAAGACATTCAGGATGGGTAGCCAACTTCATTAAATATATAAAATGTCTTTTTTTTAATACCTGCCTTTACAGAACACTCGAAAACTCACGGAAAAGAGTGGGAAACCGCTTAAATACACTTTACTTATCTTAAACATGCTGATTTGAATGATTGGAATTATTGGGTGACATAAAAACGTTACATATCTCTGATATCGAACAAAAAACAATCAGAATGGGTGAAATGATACACAGAATTAAAACAATAAATTTTTCTTAGGAAAACGAAAAGTGTTGTTAGTTTAAGTCCTCTATATTTTCCAATGGTTGTATAACGAAATATTTACATATAACTAAAAATAAAATATTTATGACGTAAAATAAAATATATATAACAAAACAAATACATAATATATCTGAAATAGGAGGTGTGACCAAGTGCGGGAGTCAAAAAACTACGTGGCTTGATCACGTGGATCAAATCCTCAAGAACATTGGTGTGCTCAGTAGAAGAATACGACATGTAGGTATGTATCAGAAATTATGTGAATTTGATAGAAGCGAAAACAGAAATATGTAAGGATGTATTTATGAAGTATTCCGTTTCTCTGCTTTCTGTACTCGGGATAAAGCGTAAGGGTATATTACCTATATAGTACTATAAAACAAATACTTACTTTCTGTAGTTATCCATTGTGCGACGCTAGCGTCCATCACGATTCCACTTAGTTTAATGTTAATTATAAATTCATTGTGATTATCTTTCCTTTATCTCAAAATAATAATACTTTGTACCAATTCATTTATTATTATTTAGACATATAAATACATACAATAAGCAATATTATTTGAATTACATAAGGATTTAACTGTTTAATAGATATATTAAAAATAAAATCAATTATTCATATAGAGCAGTAAAAAAAAAATGAGCGAGTATAATAAATAAACAAAGTTTGGAAGGCGTCTGGACTCAGCATCAGGACAAAATGTCGCTTGTTCAATACAGTTCATTGAAAACAGGTGTCTTAGAAGGATTTTGGATGTCAAATGGTATGAACATGTTACAAATGATGCTGTGCGCCGGCGCACCCAGCAGAGACCTGTAATCTCCGTAATACAGGAGAGACGATGGTCCTGGCTGGGACATGTTTTGAGAATGCCTAATGATAGTTGGCCAAAAAGAGCACTGTTTTTCCGTCCGCAGGGGTTCCGTCGGCCCGGGCGTCCCTCTTTCACAATACACCGTTCCTATGACAACGATATCAGAGCGCAAGGAATGTCGTGGAAAGAGGTGACGCAATTGGCACAAAGACGCTCTGAATGGAGGAGGCTGGTTTCTGCCCTGTGCTCCCGAGAGGAGCGTTGAGGGCGATGATGATGATGATGATAATAAATATTGTGCTGTGTAGCATCCGGTAAAGAATTGGTTTCCCACTCTTTTCTGCGAGTTTTTGAGTGTCCTGTAAAACGCAGGTGTTGAAAAAAACTACAGACATTTTACATATATTCATATAATTTATAAGAAAAATTGAATAAATATTGTAGTTGTGTTGTCGTTCGGGTATCGTTTAGGGATATCTTCTGGGATCGCATTGGCCTTCAGCTTTAATGATCTTTGTAAGAATCGTCTTGTTGTCAGTAATATTAATGATGATGATTTTGGATGATTTTATTTTTGACGCCGTTTAACAGTCCCTAGACCATCTCAAGGGCGCCAGTGAAGAGTTCACTTTTTAATTTGCTTCTGAAGCTGGTGACAGTCTGACTATCTCTCAATGGCACCGGAAGGTGATTCCACATAACCGGTCCAGCAACACCAAAGGCCCTCTCATAGAAGTTAGACTTACCGACTCTATTGGGCTCAGTTAGCATATTCACGGTCAGTTCCGAAAGAGCAGAGGTCTTCTAGTGATTAGGTTTGCCTCGCATCCTGAATGTCTTAATATTTTCTTGACTCAGAGAAGACTGATTGCATGTTTATAACGTGTAGCTGGTCTGCTGGCTTCTCTGCTTGTGGGATATGCCATGGTGGTCCAGTAAAGTATAGTAAATATTTGTTTTATTGATAAATATTTTGTAATCAAGAATTTCTAATCTATACGATATATATTGTGTAGGTTGTGATTGGCACCTATTCTTTTCTCGAACACCATGGATACATACATATATACCATCACGCCGCTTCCCTCGCGGGGTAGGCAGAAAGGATCGATCGCCACTTCCTTCTATCCTTGCATACATCTTTCGCTTCCGTCACTGTCATACAATTCCTCATGCATGCTCTCCTGTTCAACATGCTCAACACGTTACCGTCCTGTAGGATTTGATTTAAATGATCTTGCCATTTAATCCTCGGACGTCCACGTCTCCGAGCACCATTCCTCTCAGCCAAATATATCTTCTTAGTCATTCTGTCCTCATTCATTCTTTCCACGTGCCCAAACCATCTAACACCATGGATTAAAAAATAAAAACGATTTCCTTATTTATTTATTCATTCGTTTGTTGTACCTACAGCATTTCAAAACATAAAATCTTATGAAATCTACCTAACTCGTGGTTAGTTGGAAGAAATCACTATATAGTGATAATCTCGCCACTGCACATCATCACATTTTTTTCTTGTGTATATTGCTTTATTTTATTTGTTATATGAATGATGATGTGCAAGAAGAATAAAATAAATAAATAAATAAATAACTGGGCATGAGCCCGTACCGAGGCAGACTGAATCAGTTTTAAACATTTCTTTGTCTCAGCAATTTAACATTTTTTACTTTAGGCACTTAGGTTATTTCCCTTATTCTGTTTAAGCATTCAATCATACGACACAACACACACTCTCACGCACACAAACACACATACACACTCACCCACATTCACATACACTTACAGGGAAGGAAGGTGGATAGAATGATTATGAAATAAAAGACATAGTTTATTCAGGTACCTACCTATGAAGAAAACACTAGTTAAATATAAAGAGCGTTTCAAGATACATCAATCATATCGTTGTGAAAAGTAAAGAGGCGGTTTTTTAAGAAGACTTGGTGAGATGTGTGTACTCACTGTTGTGTAAACATATGTAGCATCCGTGGATCCGCGAAACCTTGCATGTGTCAATTTCAAAATTTTTGTACAAAATAAATTATTCGTCTCATCGAGGCTTATCTACCAATGAAATAACCTATAAATATTTTCTTGGGTAACTCGTGAAAACTTACATGCACTAAAAATGTATCGAATCATGCCTTCTTCTTTTCGTGTCGCTCAGTAAAAGACAAAAAACATTGCATTAAAAAAAATATCAAAATTTATATTCTCATTCCCTCCCAGAAAGCCACGACCTTTCTTGCAGCTCCCCTCAGGTGAATTCGGTCCACGAATTCTTCTCAGTGACACTGTCTGGGAGCCATTGGACATATCAGGAGGTGTATTATGTTCCTCTCCATAGTCAATCGTCTTTCTAAAGAATATCTAAGACACCTTCCACGTAACGAATCAGACACGTATAAAATGTCATCCAGCAAAACAGTTTTATTTTTCTCCAGTAAAATCTTGATAAACGCACATAGGAGGTTTTATCAATCCACCGGCGATATATAAAATAAAAGCAATTATAAAGATTTAAGTACGCTTGCAATCACAGAGTAAGAACTATTCCATCAATTATGACTGTCTAAGGGTCAATATTATAAAAGTCCGTTAGCTCAAATTATTTTAATATGGTCCAAAATTTGATATAACTACTCGTTTTTCAGCATTATAAACATCCGTTTATATTATTTCAGTAAAATGTTACCATCGGCTTTAACTGGCCGACCGACCAGGGGTTAGTTTTGACGACTAGCATTGCTGTCTCACAATTTGCCTGAAGAGAGAAAGAAATAACAATAGATGAATCTACGCACGTGTTTTGTTAGGATATATTCTCATAGCATCGCTGTCATTTACTCATTTGTTTTGTGTAAATTATTTATTTATTTATTTTATACATCCATAAAAGCCTTTTTAAAATTATGAGATTGTTGGGTGAAGTTTTTATGAATGGGGAGCAGGTAGATAAAAGGGACAGGTAAGATCTTATGTGACCACCGGTTGAAAACAATGGGTACAGTAGGCAAAAATATTTCTTTTTAACGAATTGTCAAAATAGTTTTATAATACAGTATCTAGTAGAATGTACGAACAGATCGCCATCCGTTCGTAAAGTGTCGACATACTTACGAATATTGGGTTCCTCGTTTATAATTTCGGCCCTTAATTATACATTTTTACTTACCAAAAGAGATTTTTATTGTTCCGACTTTATACCTGGCTAAAATTATTTCCAACTGCTAAATATTTTTGTCCAATACTGAACGAAGAATAAAAGATGGTATACGAATGGTTGGCTGGGAGATGTTACTTTGACAACAAGTTCACCATTGAACAGAAGATTGTTGTTTTATCTAGTGTTTTTTTATTTGTTTTTGTCTGTTTTGTTATATTTTTTTTGTCATTATTAATAGTGATATTAAAATAAAAATGTAATACCCTCACAGTGTACAAAGATTATGTATGTATATAGTGAAGGTAAAGTAGGTCAGCAGTCGATGGATTCGAGCTTGGTATCTTTCAATTGAAAGGCTGGAACTCTACCATCAGATTACAAACCACCTAGAACAGCTTTTGGTAAAACATTGAGTAAAATATGTAAATGTATTTTATTTTTTTAAGATAAGTTACAATAATAACTCGATAATTCTTATGCTATAGAGTCATGGCTAGTTAAGGGCCCCGTTTAGCAAAAACGGTAAAATATTCTATTTTCAACAAATTTGATAGAAAAACTGCCAAAACTTGTTGACCCTTGCGAATATATTGATTTGATAAAATAAAAAATCAAATATCTATTACCAATATTAGTTTTTCACTAAAAAATAAATAAATCGCAGACTGACGATATTTATTTAGGTACTCTTTGTTATATCAAAATACAAATTATTTGTAAAATATATATATTTTTTATTCTTTCTATCAAGCATATAAATACTATAGATTTTAGCAAACTTTTTTTAGTATCCAAAAAATTGAGTTCATGTGGTGATCTTTGGTTTCAAAATATGAGAAATTTTATCAAAAAAAATATTTTTTAAGTCGGTCAATATCCATAAAAAAAATTAAAAAATAAGAATATTTTTGTTCTATAATTGTAATAACTATCTAAATATTCTGAATATTAAAATAAATATATCAAAATTTGTAGGATTCTCGTGCATTTATGTACCAAACACACCCCCGAATTCGATTTTTAAAAATATGCTTTTTTATAAACGAATACTATGAAGCTAAAATCGAGTTTTTTTTTAAAGTAAAATTTTGATATTGGTAATTATTATTTGTTTTCATATTTTATCAAATCAAAATGTTCGTAGGGTCAACAAGTTTTGAGAGTTTGTGTACCAAACTTGTTGAAAATTGAAAGTTTTATCGTTTTTGCTGTAGGGGCCCCTTAACCAGGGATAACTATGCATTATTTATATCGTGAGTAATACTAGTCTGGAAGCAGTATTTTATTAGTAGGAGGTATCTAATGGAGGTCCTTCCCAAAGGACATCTCAGATAATGTATCCTTTATTGTGTCAGTACAATATACAGAGCCGTGTTCTTATTCATCATCATGTCAAATATAAAATACAACTGTGTTTTACTGCGTCTAACTTGCAAATAATCCTTGTAGACTTTTAGATAGGTCTCTTTTTAAGGCAGTGACAATATTATTTGTCTTAAAAAAGGAGAGTTTTTCTGTTTTTCGTTGGTACAGATTTGCAATAAAAAAATTACATATGTACTCTCAGATACGTTTACGAAATAGGTAAGATTAATAATTTAAGCCAGGTATGTTTATCTTAAATAGAACATAATTTTCTTGTTTTCAAGTATTGATTCAGATACAAAGTAAAATATTTCTACGCATTTTATACATACATACATAATACTAAAAGGAATTCATTTAAGGCCGTGATATTTGTCTCAAATAAAAGAGAATTTTATGGCATTCAGGTAATTTGCCTCGCTTTAGATTTAAAATAAAATATTTATGTGTGGGTGCTTTTGGAATCATTTTTATATTGTTCCTTTTAGAGTAGGTAAAGAAGGTTTTGAAAAAAATATTCATTCATATCTTTTCGTCATTTACAATTAGTGCCGTAGTCAGTAGAGAAACTGCTTACAATGAAATATAATCAACACGTTTTCTAAATGCCAATAATAATAAAGACAATCAGGATAGGAAGCATTTCCTTACGCTGACTTATATTGCTCATCAAAGTTGTTATAAATTGATATGCCTTATATGCAATTTCAAAGAAAATTTTCATCAAAGAACACTCCAAAACTCACGTCAAGAGCTCTAAGGACAATCTTGTAAATTTTTAATGTACTTTATTAAATAAATGATTTTTTTAGTTTTTTAGACTGATAATTAAAACAATACAAAAATTATATTGTTTAATATTTTTTAATAATAATAAAAGCACTTTATAACATTCAAGAAAAATAAAAATGGGAGTTACGACAAAGTTGTAAGTATTTGCGACATTAGCGGGTACAAACTTACAGATGTGTCGCTATGACACGCGTGTCGCGGGAAGATTAGGTATACTAGATGGGAACGTATGAGTTGAATACCAAATATGGGTGCCACACTATTAAAATATTATATTCATACTTTATTCATACAATATCATATCAAGAAAACATTTGTTTACTAAAGATAAAAGGTTTTTTTATGTAAATTTCTGGAAAACCGATCAATCATATAATAGAAACGACTCGAATATGGTTAGTAAATATGAAAGCTTGCGTAAAATTTAAATGTTTAAAAGGATTCCTATTCTTTTTAGGTTCTATGAACAATAATGTTGATTTCTATATAGTATTATAAATTTTACTCGTCAATGGGTGCGTCCAGATAGTAGTATACGAACGTCAATAAATCATCAATCTTCAAGCAATCGTTAACAATTCGTACAATTTCCTGTAGAAATATTCGAATGAACGCCTTCGTAACCCGTATAAGGACGGGAAACGAAGGTATTCATTTGAATATTTCTTCGGAGAATGCTCCGAATTGCCACCGAATGGTTAAAGATTGATGATTCATTGACGTTCGCATCCTACTATCTGGACGCACACAATGGCGACAGTTTGTTGACATATATCGCGATCTATAATATACAATCAAGTAAAAGAAGTGTATTGTAGAAAACTCTTTTAAAAACATTCAAAATGTTTCGAACTTGTTAGGTACATAGTAACTCCTTCAAAAGTAGATAGATATTCTTTAGTAAGTTTTCGAAAGTCCTGGAAATGGCAAGTATTTGTGAAATAGTACTGCTACGAATATACCATGACGGCATAGCTCACAAGAAGGGTAGCCACTAGCCAGCAGACCATCTGTGTGTAATAAGCATGTCTGTGCCAAAATAATAAGATTATAAGGATAGGTATGTATTTCGAACCCCCCTTCGTAAATCATCACGTATTAAGGTATTTTACATCCTCAATTCATCAACGTAGCATGCTACCCATCCTGAAAATCTTTTTATATTGGCAAAATGAGGACAATCTGGATGTTAATAACTTGCAGCTAGTTCGCTGATTACTCCACTTGTGGGATATGCCATGATGGTAGGTATATATGTAGTAGTTTATTTGTTCGAGTACTTTTTCTTGCAACTGTCTCAGAGTAAAGATAAGGTCGACTGTACCCCTTCCCGACATAAAACCGCACTGCGAATCCGGCAACAATCCCTCCAGAACTGGAATCAATCGATTCACCATGATTTTCGAAAGTATTTTTCCTGCACCTGAGAGTAATGATATTCCTCTGTAATTGTTACAGTCTGCGCTGTCGCCGTTGTTGTTGAAAAGGTTTATGATGATTGCTTTCTGAAAGTCTTGGGGTACATGCGGCCTTCATCGATCTAACAAAGGCTTTTGACACTATAAATCGTCACGATCTCTGGCCGATAGTGGAAAGACTAGGAATACCTCCTAAATTCATCGCAGTTTGTAAAGCCATTCATACTGATAATCATGTACAGATTCTACACAATGGAAAGCTCACGGATCCTTTCCTCACCAATACAGGAGTCCGACAAGGCTGTGTGATGGCTCCAGTGCTCTTCAATACTTTCATTATCGCTCTTTTAATAATATCGGATTGAAAACTTCACACAAGGGGTGTTGAATTCAGATATAGGCACGATGGCGGACTCTTGAACCTAAGTCGTCTGCAGCACAAACAGATCCGCCGTGAAACTGAAGCGCTCACGATACTCGCTTTGTCGAGTTATTGACATATATTTATAGTATTTTATATTGTTTGTACCAAACACACTTACGATAGATTACATACGTTTCCAATAGAATAATAGCTCTATACAAGATTGCCATAATTTCAACTTCATTTTATTGCAAAAAGAAGTTATGGAGTGCGACGAAAGCATAGTTTATTACAAAAGTACTCATAACTGAATATTATTATTTTAAATCGTTTGTACGTATGTATGTTTTATTACGAGAACAAAGTATAAAATAAAATGTTATTTCATATTTTCTAAATGTCATTAATCATTTTACATACCTACAATAGGTACAGAGAGACGGACATAGATCCTCTCCACGTCTCATGTCGTCGTTGTCCTGAAGACACCAGGTGTGTCCTTGTTCCTTAATTCTCTTATGAAAAACACAACACTCTGTTTTCTAGATACACCATATTATATCTTTCGTAGAAATGGAAAGAGAATCTAGCTATCTATTAAAATATTTTTTCTGTGTCGTTTGTATGTACCTACATACATGTGTATGACCAGGTGAAATAATTATACATTAAACTTTAAAACACCTATTAGTATTAGAGCGTTATTACCGCATAAATTAGTGAATTTTAACGTGTAAAATATTGTCCAGATATTTTAATGCATTATTGGCATTCTGGCCATAAAGATATAATTGTAAATTTTGCTGGCCATAAAGATATAATTGTAAATTTTGCTGGCCATAAAGATATAATTTTTAGTTCTATTCTGTAATTTTCAAAGTCATTCACTCGTTCGCGAGTGTTTTAGGTAGACAGTGATCAATTCGAATAAGTCCTCTCAACTGAACACAAAGCAATATTTTTTTATTGAATCATAAACACAATTATGTAATTTGAGTCAAGTGTTTCTTTCTACTATAGATTATTGATTCCGAGAGAGATGTCTTTCTCCTATCAAGTCATTATCAATCACAAGTGGGGTAGCAAAGTCCTTATCAAGTCATTATCATATCACAACTGGGGTAGCAAAGATTGATAATGACCTGATAAGTGGAAAGACGTCTCTCTCGGAATCAATAATCAATAGTAGAAAGAAACACTTGTTTCAAATTACATAATTATGGAATTCCACTACGTGTGCACCGACACAATTCATAAACACAATCATACAATCAATCAAAAGAAAAAGAAGTAGGATTATCCAACTAGGCAGGCCTGTAGTCTGGGATATTTACAAAAATTGAATCTAGGTAAATATCAAAAAATATTAAATATTGGCTCATTTTCTGGCATAAAATGCACTTGTATTCGAGACTAGAATACTATTTTGCAAGTATGTGTTTAGATAAATACTGAAAAAAAATGTTTTATCATTTACGTGTTGTGCTGAAAAAAAACATGTATGTACCTACCTAGTTACGAAAAAATTATAATGTTTTTATCTTTCAGGATATATAGAGAGAAATAGAAATCATTTACTCTTGACTTTGTAAATGGATTTCACTTTCACAACAGTTCTTTACACATGCTCTATTAAATCATCTTTTAAGATTTAGTGAAAATTCAATTACAATTTTGAAACGAAAGAGAACTTACAGGTAAGTACGACGAGAAAAAAAAAAATTTTACTTTAAAATGTTTTCATTGGACTCAAGTAAATAATGCTAGTTTAATTTTTCCACCCTAGATGTGTTAGTAAATTTGATGGATCTGTTTACAATGACGAGATTTAACCACAAAAATGATAAATAATGTCTCTCTCTTTTCTATTATTATTATTAAATAGATAAATCTTTTTCATGTTTTTATTTTGGAAAAAAATGTAGTTCTCGGAAAACAGTAACGTCAAAGTTGTATTTCTAACACTCAAAATTGTTTCATAATCCTATTAGGTAAAAAAAAAGATCTTCTACATTATTAATGCGGTTTAGTTATTTTTTGATCGTTTCATTTTTTTTTTTTTATACCTATATCTGCGTTTGTTATAAATCCAAATACAACCTTATACACCTTTCACACTAAGCTAAAAGCTTGTGCCGTGAAAGGGGAGTTTGCCGGCCATTTATCCAAAGTAATTCCGACACAATCAATTGACTCAGAAACTTGCACTCAAACTTCTTTGTTTTTCCCATTTGGTTCCTCCTGGTTATCCTGGCTCCCCCTTTGTACCTACTCGCTTCCAAGTTACGCAATATACATTATACATACCTAATTGTTTCCTCCTGAATATATGCAACCTCAATATCTCCCAATGCAGTTCGATCAGCTGTAATAGTGGTTTTCTCATGTATTTAGTTTTACTCCCTGCAGCCCTTGACAAATTACATTTGGCGATCGATTACAAGCGAACTTTTCAACAATGTCTATCTATCTATACCCTCACGCCATGTCCCAGGAGAGGTAGGCAGAGAGAACGGAACGCCATATAGATCTATCCTTACAAACTTCTTTCGCTTCCTCGACATTCATTCAGTTTCTCGAGCGTGTTCGACGATTTCTTCAACACGCGATCATCCTTTAGGATTTGATCCACGTGCTCAAGCCACGTTGTTCTTGGTCGTCCGCGCTTCCTCACACCTCCTGTTTCAGACAAATACATACTCTTCGTCATTCTTTCATCTTGCATTCGCTCAACATGTCCAAACCATCGAAACTTATTTACACGCATTCTATCCACATCACTCTTCAACAATGTACCTTAACATTATATGTAGGTACATTGTCCAAAAATTCATTTTGTTGTCGATCGCCAAATGTATTTTGTCTAGGTGGGCTGGTATCGTTTCTTAATTTCACTTAAAAAGGGTCAGAATTCAATATGAATCGAATTTTACGAAAACATAACATAACATCTATAGACAATTCACACAGACCGAGCTAGTCCCAAACTAAGATATGAATCTTGTATTATGGGTACTAACACGACGATACACATATAAATGTACAATGCACTAAACACATATACATGTAACATGACGATACACATATATACAATGCACTAAACACATGTAACATGAATGTAACATGTAACACCCAGACCCAGGACAATCTGAAAAAGGTCATTCTTCATTTTGCGCTGGCCGGGAATCGAACCCGGGACCTCGTGACTCAAAGGCAAGTGCGTTAGCCTCCGCGCCACGGTCATCTAACGACGAAAACGATAAGTATTTTTTTTTTAATATAATTCACATTTTATTATACCTATATTATACATGCTTAGGTTTATATGCTCATTTTTCCGTCTCATTACTGACTGGGAATAATTTATTAAGCTTTCAATAATGCTGAAATAAGTTGGAGAAAAAATCTTTATGTTTCAATCAGTGCCAAGTCAAAAGTAAAATGTATAAAAGTTCAAAAGTTTATTTGAGGATTATGACTGTAAGTATTGAAAAGTAATTAGTGGAAATTTGACTTGCAAATCAATCATGAACAGTTCTTATATAATGTGGGGTGATTATTTTTGGAAAAAATAACGAAAAAGTTTTTTCCTCTTTTTTTCTATCCATATATCTATCCAATCACGACATCTCCCACAAGAAGAGTAGCTAGCGATCCAATAAAACTGCAAGCTGTCCTTTCAGTGCCAATAAAAGTTAAGGAATTCAGGAATCTACCTAATAAGTTAGAGATTTTAAATGTTTTAAAACTTTGTGATTGCGAATACTTTCCTTTTACGAGACACGCAAAAGCTTACAGAAAAGATTGGGAGGCCTATTCCTTACTCGCAACTCTACAGGGTAAATAATGAATAATGATTTAGTATATAAAATGACTCCGAGGGGTAAATTATGGATAGATTTGTAAAAATCGCTACTAATTGTACAAAACACAAACTTAGTTATAAAGTAAATAAACTTAATATTACGTTGTATAATGTTTGCACGCAATATCTACTTATTTAAGCTTTCACCATAAACGCCTATAATATTTCACTTTGCACACTAGTTTCTCACGCATTACACCCTCACAATTTTACCATGAACTATTGACTCGTATGAAATATTTTTTTTTGTAAATTTAAGTTAATGATAGACTCAAATACACTCCTTCTAAATTCCCAGCAAGCAATAGGTATACTATTTTATGTTGGGATAGTCGAGTACGTTGGCGGTCAAAGGAATCGGAACAAGGATTATTATCTTGAATGAAAGTTCGAGACTACACCATTAGGCTCTACTTACGTCCTTAAATAGAACAGAATAGAACACAACAGATCATGTATAGACAATTAACACAGATCGAGCTAGTCCCAAATTGAGATATGAATCTTGTATTATGGGTACTAAAGCTATATCATTTATTGACATTTATCATCTTTTGAATAATACCACCATACCATCACGGCATATCCCACAAGCCAGAAGAATAGTTGCATGCATAAAAAATGCAAGTTTTCTTCCCCATGCCAAATAAAAAATAAGACATTCAGTACGGGTAGCGAACCTCATCGCTGAATTAAACAAGTAGAATGTCTTTATTTTTCGAACACCTGCCTTTAGAGAACACTCTTAAACTTACAAAAAAGAGAGGGAAAAAAGTTCTTTGTTGGGTGCTCCACGGAAAATTTAGCCGAATTGGATAATTTAAAATTAATTGAAAATTAATAAGTCAAAGAAGAGAAGATTGGTTTGCGGGACAGTTCAAGTCCCGTCTACCTTATAAGGTGACGCCATTGTTTCTTAGCCTTATACATGTGTTTAATTTAGAAAATTATGTTACCTCATACAGTGGTTTATTATAAAAATTGTTTAAATATGAAACATACATATATTTCAATATTTATTAAAATTAATCTAATAACAAGGAGCTAATATTTTAAGTCTGTCTAAATGTTAAGTCGTTATTAGATACTTTGTGTATTAAACAAAAACCATTAAATTAAAATGTAAACAACGTTTACTTGATATTTGTTTAGTTAATTTTACTTACAACTGGTAAAAATTTAGAAATGCCTTGAAATGTGAGGAGCAGTATAATAACAGTGTTATGAAATATTAAGAGCGAAACAGAAAACTCTATGTAGACTTTTGCTGCATCAGGTAATTTTAAAGCGTGTTCTGCATAAATCTATGATGCATTTTTTTTCCTCTATAAGTTTCGGTGATCTTCAGATTCCAGAATAAAATAATAAATATTATCACGTTAAAATAAAGTTGATATTTCTGAAAACATCAACAAATAAATTCATCAAATCTTGTTTCATAAAACTCACATATTATAAGACAATTAGTTACCTAACGAATTCGTCGGTAGCCTGGAGGTATGTAGAGTCTCGGCCTCGTGAACAAGGGGTCCGTGGTTCGAGACCAGTATGCCTACACTGAGAAAAATACTAACGAAATTTCACAACGAATCATTGGTACGTACTATCAGATTAGGACCAGAGATCGTACCAACGATTCATTAGTACGAATCTATTATATTAACTCTTCCAAAAAAGTTGTTGGTAAATTTACCAATGATTTGTTTGCGAAGAGTTAATATTATAGATTTATACCAATGAATCGTTTGTACGATCTCTGGTCCTAATCTGATAGTACCGTACCAATGATTCGTTTTGAGTATTTTTCTCAATGTAGTCAAAACACATTTAAGCGTTACGTTTTCGTTTCGTTTTCGTTCAAACGTGGACGACGTTGATAGAACGCGTCAATTTTCGTAGCTAAAATACACTAGTAGCTACGAAAATTGTTCAAACACGTTCTCGCAACTTCGTCCACGTTTGAACGAAAACGAAACGAAAACATAACGCTAAAATGTGTTTTGACTAGGCCCACAGGTGCCGGCAAACTCCCCTTTCACGACACAAGCTTTTAGTAGCTTTCTGTGAAAGGTGTATGAGGTTGTATTTGGGTTTATAACATAACTCAGATAAACCTTTTTAAAAAACAAAAAAAATAACATTTACAGTTAAGCGATAAAGCATATCTACAGCTCATCCTGAATTTCTTATTTTAATATTACATATTTTAATAAGAAATAATAAACATTTCTATTTCATGCAGCTGGTCTTCTGGCTACTACTACTTTGCATTTTAAAAATACTGCCATTCAGTTGGCTGCGTCAGAAGTCACCTCGTGTAGCATCCCCCCCCCCTCCCAAATAAACTCAAAGTCATGGTATTGGACCCAAGAGAACAGCACTATTTTACTACAAAAATTCTGGTAGTTTGGTCAAAACTCGAATTTGTATCTTGATTAATATTTTAAAATTTAGTCTTAAAATTTATCAGTGACTTTTCACAATTATCAAAATAATTACATAATATTATCTCACATACTCCTTTTTGTTGGAAGAGAGTAAATTGCTAAAATAACTTTAAAATGATATAAACAAACAACACAACTTCTTTAGTAGCCACAGACATACTACCAACACTACATGTTACCTGTTACAACATTAGTACACTGAGAAAAATACTAACGAAATTTCACAACGAATCATTGGTACATAATATCAGATTAGGACCAGAGATCGTACAAACGATTCATTAGTACGAATCTATAATATTAACTCGAATAAGCGAAAGATGTATGCAAGGATAGAAGGAAGTGGCGCTCGATCCTTTCTGCCTACCCCGCGAGGGAAGCGGCGTGATAGTATGTATGTATGTATGTACCTTTTTCTACAATGTACATATTTCATATTTTCCTACATATTCTTCTCCTTTTTTTACCTCCTCTTTCCTTTCTTTAAGATTTTCTTTATGTGAAAGTTGCATGAAATTGGGTAAGTTGGAAAATATTGCGCCTCTGCGATAAACTCGCCCTCTGTATATTGATTGTATGATTGTCTTTGTTTTAAATGTATTTTTGTGTGAATTTGCTTGTAATCAATGTACAGTAAAGAATAAATAAATAAATAAAAATAAATAAAAGTGTCCGGTACTTTTACTGAATTTCCGATACTTTATTACCAAAATAATATTCGCAAAACAAAAAACATACGCATATTTTTTTGCGAATGCGAATACTTTGAAATCTGCGAATATTCGTGAATACGAATATTCGTAACATCACTAGAAGGTATACTACATTTATGAAGATAGTTACTACATATGTGCACAATACTTCATAATATTTGGTATACAATGCAAACTTGTATTTCTGTTGACACCAGGTGTACTATGTGGTATAATATCGTATGTATAATTTTATTACATTATTTGTATAATGTTTTAACAGTGTGTTGGTATGTTTTTGAACTATTGCATTTTTGTAGGAAAACTTAGTGATGTGTGTGTATGAATTTTGCAAACTCAAAAAATTATCACAAAATATATTTATGAAATATATGTTAAGTAAATACACTATTTTGTTACTTAAAAGGCGATAACCGTTTGTTGTTTGATAAATAGATAGTTAATAAGTTAATATTTTTATTTAATTTTTTTAGACATGTCAATTCTTATATATTTTTCATTATGAAAAGTACCCATAATAAATATAAGCATTATTTACAGATTAGCCACACTAACCTCGTGGCTGTAATGTGGCCGCAAAATATACAATAAACAAATAAAATATATAAATAAATAATATGTTGAGTTTTTAAACATTCTTATGAAATGTTTTCAACTGTGATTATTGTTTTTTTTTTTGTATTTGAAATTCATTTAAAAAACCAAAAATATTTGCATGTGTGTAATACGCTTATTTCAGAACAGAGGCTCTTGAAAGGTGAAAAACTTAAAATGAAATTAAATCTATCATCTCAAATCATGAAAGGTGTAAAAATATACTGCTGTTTCAAATAAAAATCTGTTTATTTCAAATTTAACGTTAACTCATTATGTAATAAACAAATATGTAGATTATTCTATCAAAAACTCGTTTTTCGATTGCTTTTTGTCTACCTATGCAGTTTTTTTAAATCAATTTTTTATCTTATCATGACCAAGTTACATTTGTAAGCAAGTTGTTACGACTACCAATACGTATACCTATGTAAAAAAGTCGCATCTGTTCTTTCAGACAAAATTCAAACAATCGCAGTGACTTACATTAGGTACTAGTGTTATTATCGTAGCTCTGAGAAGATATTACATATTACAACTTCGCTGTTACAAACTATAAAAGACAACATTAACTTGTTAGTGTTAGATGAGAAGTGTTATTTGTGAAAAAACGTCGAAACAAAATACCGAGAAACATAAAAAAATGTTTTTTTTTTTCAGTTGAGTACTATCGTATTAGAGATAAAATACTCAGATGGTATGTGAATTTAACGCCTAACGAAAGTTGCCTTATCTATACTCTTCATACAGAAAGTATATATAAGATTCAATCAACAAGGGACAATTAAATATTATATTGCATGTAGGCAGGAAATACATACATGGAAGCTTAATATTTTATTACGTTTTCAACAGTTCGTCGATAGCCTGGAGGTAGAGTATCGGCTTCATGCACATGAGGTTCGCGGTTTGATCTTAGGTGCCGGCAAACTCTCAAACACAAGCTAAAGCTTACTGTGAAAGGTGTACAAAGTTTTATTTCGGTTTATAACAAAAACTCATATACCTAGGTACATTTAAAAAAAAAAATCACTTTTAAAAAAAAATCACACAGCTTTTTAAATATTATATTATCAAATTTCATGCATATAATGTATACAAAAACCACCTCACGATTCAATATAATAAAAAAGAACCGACTCTGTTACAATTACAGTGAAAAAAAATATTTAATCTTCAAAATGATCGTTCTGAAATAATTAAAGACAAGAGACGCATAATTCGGCGCCTTTTAAGTCATTTTATGAGTAAGCGGTGCTTTTAAAATTATCGGTTTTTGCGAACTCTATGTACAGAAGTCTAAAAAAGACGTTTTAGTTGGTGTTGAGAAAGATCGTTAGCTCCTGCCCGATGTTTCGTGCAGGATTCAACCTGGCATCAACTTGGGCTTTCGAACATTTTCCTTTTAGAGAACCCTCGAAAAGTTACGAAAAAACAGTAACAGCAACCAATCAATTTTCTTAAAGATGTCTCATTCAATTTTTACATGTTTACCGTACATAAAACATATCAAGGCATTTTCTCTCTTAATATCCAGGTAAACAGTCCCAAAATGATCTGGTAAACCACACATAGTTAGTATCAGTACTTCTTGATTCTAAAATAAACACAACGACAATATTTCAACAACTCATTTCCTTGCCTACTTCAAGAAGAGAGAGAGCGTGGAAAAGGTGTTGTTAGCTCAATAACATTTTTTTTTATTTATTTATTATATAAATATATCCTTATGAGATATCATCCATCTAACCCAATTTACATGATAGTTGAATAATAATAGCACCTTTTAATGAGAAAACATTAATGATAAATGGCAGAATTCTATGTGCACTGCGTTTGCCGAGCATTGGACACGGCAGAGTTTGAACATGGCTAATCAGGTCTACTAAATTTTACGTACACACTTCCAGCATAAAACTATTCAAAACTTTACTGAAGTACTAACATTGCGATTTTGGTTTCTCCAGCTTGCAGTGACATATATGGCCTTGTCGTGGGCCATTCCCAGGTCATCCTCATATAATATTTCATAAATTCAATGAATTGAAGCAATAAGTTTTTTTCTATTAATCCCAAAAGCCGCTGAGTGAACCTTAATTCAAGGTGTTCAAATATTTTACTTTTCATATTTCTTACGTCTCTCGGAAGTACAGCGAAAAAAACAAGCTCCCTTCATTCAAAAGAGCAATATAATGACAACCGTATTACTTTAAGTCTAATTATATAACTAAAACAAAGTTCAACATTCGCAAATTCCTAGTTTAAATTTTCTTTTAATCGACTTTAAACAACATAATAACATTTCGAAAGAAATAACTTAATGAGGTAGACAGCTTGTATTTCATAATTTGTATCTAGAAATAGCAGGTAGCAAAAACAAGTATACACAAGCGCTAAGTTTGTTGAATGTTGGAGTGAGGCGGGTTATTAGTTGTCGGAATAGCGTTGTTGATGATACCAGCGCAGGGGCAAACGTCCCTGGAGTGCTATCCATTGCAAAGTTGGTGCAAGACTTGTCAGCTTCAATCTAGAGATCTCTTAATATATCATTAGAAACATTGTACAAGAGGTAGTAGAATAGAACAGAACAGAACGAAACAAAGGAGGCTGAGAAGTTCTAGACAGATGATTTAAGTACATTCAACAATAACCATGCGGTGTGCTTATAGCATGGACATCAGGGTTGCCAAATTTAATAATTATAACCACTCCAAAATTTCTAATTTAAGCACGTTTCAAGTATAATACACTTTTGTTTTTTTATATTATGACCAAAGCCAGTTAACAAATAACAAATGTTTTGAATACATTGTTTAATTTCAAAGGAGTCGATAAAATTTGTTTTCTCGCAAAAAAATGAGATAAATAATTAATGCCATGGAAAAAATCTAAGAGACATGTTTTAACATTTATGAAACGAAAACTGCTTCTCTCTATTTTATTTTTTATCCTTTACGCAAATATACAGTTATGAAATATCGCAGATTTTTAGTTGGCAACAATGAAATGTAATTTTTTTTTTGTCAATGAGAATAAAAACTATATTTTTCCAAAATTTGCTTGTATATAATTTTAATTTTAACTATCTCCAAAGTTGAACTAACCTTGTTCATTGAGAGCGAAATAGATAACTTTTATTGGACAACTTTATAAAAATTAAAAAGGTAATAAATTATTTGGCGCATCCCTGTTATCGCATAACTCCCAATTACACCCTTTCTCCGATACAACTTTGGGTAAATTAGCTTTTAATCCGTTTTAAAACCATCGCTAAGTAATCGATAAGTCTTCTTGGTGGAACCGTGCATAACTTATGTATACAACAACATTGTGTACAGCAACAACTTGTATACAGGATCTCCTGTGGATTAAAAAGGTTATGTATTGATCACCTGCACAATATGGTGAAATAAGCGAAAACAGCGAAAATAAATAGGTTAACTTAATTTATTTGCGCTTGAACTGAAAGGGTTACTTTGCACACAAAATAAGCTTGAAATATAGTGAGGTATTAAATAATAATTTTACTAGTTGACCAATATTTTAAGTAGAAACTATGTTACTAGGTAGGTACAATGATATTACTTTCTTGTAAATTTCCCGAAATATAATTGGTATCCCAATTGTTTTTGTAAATATTTCTAGTATTCCGTCCACATAACAAACATTAAACATAACGTTACATGCATAGACAATTCACTCATATCGAGCTAGTCCCAAACTTTGAATGAATTTTGTATTTTGGGTACTAACACGACGATACACATATATACCTACAATGCACTAAACACATAATGCACATGTAACACCCATACCCAGAACAACGACAGGCAAACCTCAAGGAAAACCTCACGTATTAAACTTTTGACATATTTAAGATTCAGCGATGATATACTCTATTATTCCCCTGTGGAATTTCTGGAAAAATGATCTCTCAATCTTTACTATATAATTAATATTCAATGTCCTGTAAAAGACAGATATTTGTAAAACAAAACCAATGACTGTTAGTTAAAAAGAGGATAGATCCTTCGTCCACATAATTCTAAAGACATGAAGGACTAGTCCTCTATTATATGTACAATACACTGCTCTTATAATGATGACATTATATTCAGCGTTAGGAATTGAAAGAGGGAACTCAATTAATGAACCTGATATAGGTAAATCAGAATAGAGTAGTCATGTTTCTACTCAGTCATCTCGATAAGAGCTTGAAGGGCGAAAGAATGAAGGAAATAATAAAAAATGTGAATAAAAAATATTTTCTGAAAACCTAGTTCAAAAAGGGAGTAAATAAATAAATAAATAATCCGAAAGGAGAGTATCTAGTTATTTCGAATTCAATAAAAAATACGAAGTCAAACAATTTATCCGAAAAACAAACTGAAAAGAATTGTCCATTTTCAATGAAAACAGACAAAAAACGAATGGTATCGTGTATTAAAAAAATAACAATATCTTATATACAGTAAATAAGGTAGAGTTTTTTCACCTCTACAAAAAACTTAAGTGACCGGAATCTGAACATTTCTCTCAATATTCTTTATCTTTCACTTCTTGTTTTCACCACCTTTCTTCTACTCACCCATTTTATTTCTTATTCAGGTAAAAGACAATCCGAAAATAGGGTATCCAAGAAATGTTTAGAAATTTTATCTGTAAAATAACCTTTTTTTAATATTTATAAATAATTAAAAAATTAACTTATTTATTGATTTCAATCTTCACTGTATATTGATAACAATATTTTAAATCAATACAAAGTATCATTTCTTTAATTTACAAAGGGCGAGTTTATGGTGCGATATCTTCCAACTAATCCGGTATTTCATAAAAATACTTTCCTTATTTTTGAGTTTCGTATCTATAAACAAATTAATAATCCTTTCATAAGCGAGTTTTCTTTAACTTTGAAAATACGGGAAAAAAATCTTTAAAAAATTACCATGGTGTCCTCGGTACAGAAAAGATATCCCACTTTTTTCTATAAGTTTTCAAGTGTTCTGTAATAGGCAGGTGTACGTATAATATCATGTTTTATAACATTTCACAACTTCAGTTCAGCAACAAGGTACGCCACCTTTCCAGAATGTTTTAACTCTTATTGGCACAGAGAAGATGTATTGCATGTTCAATAGGTATATTATGCAGTTGGCCCGCTGGCTACATATTTACAATTTTACATATTTACGTAAATACTGTTGTGGGCTTAACATCAAACACATCAGCCGTTTTTCTTACTGACATTCCTTTTCCGCATTCTTCAACAACCTTCTCTAAATGTTCTGTTGGAATAGGAATCCTTTTTTGCCAGTTTTGCTTCTTGGCACTGAAAAATAAATTGATCATACTTAAAACATCCAATTTTGTGTGTACCTTCAAACAGTTCAAAGGTACACGCAATCCTCTGTTCGAAGGTACACTCAGACCATAAAAACAGAAAATTATCAATAAAAAAAAATTTAAGTTATTTATGTCAAAATAAAATACTAGAAAACAAAAAGAATCTAATGTTTCCTCATGTTGTGTAGTACAAACATTAAAAATATAACATTTATTTATCTAAAAAAAACTAGAGAACATTGATGAAAAATTTACTTTTTGCATCGAAAATCTTTAAGAAACATTAGCGAACTCAAACTGGCAGTTACTTGCTTGATATTAAAACAGTGATGCCATAGTGGAAAATTGTTTACAAATACAGTGTTACAATATTTTTATATTTCACCGTTTTAGAGTTTTTGAGACTGTTCGAAGGTACACGCGTTCGAAGGTACACTACTTGACCCTATATTATGCAGTTGGCCCGCTGGCTACCATACTTGTGGGAGATGACGTGATATTTTGTTTGATAAAAATATATATTTGTCAAATCAAACATGCAGCTACCTTTATTATTTATCTGTTCATGACTGTTTTGAAATTCAAAGATTTGTAAAATATATTCTTTTACTTTGAATTTTATTTTGAAATAATTATGTTTTTCTTTAATCTTGCAACAATCCTCTCGGAGATATAGAATGTCGGCTAAAAAGATTTCCTTTAATTTTCACATGAGTTATTAAAACATAACACAAATGATATTAAAATACCGGCTATTTGGTTTAAAACAAAAATTGAAAATATGAATTAATAGATACATTATGTAAACTTATGTTTTACAAATATCGTAAACTAAAGGGAAGGTGTAACGTGTTTATTTATTCCAAAATAGTTAGCCGTCAAATCTAAAATATATAAAAAAAATATGATAATAAACCAAATATAAGTGTTAACTTGAACTACAAAAGTTTAAAGATTTATCTTACTCTTTTCAGTTAGTCTAGTTTGCATTCCCTAATTGTGTAAAGGAATATGGTTAAAGTGCTTTTAGGATTTCAGCTGCAAAAAGACAATAATCCTCTCGAACAACATGTCTACACTAAAGATTTTAATCTTGTGGAATATTTCAGGTCAAAGTTTATGACGTGGATAATTTTACTTTTCGAATATGTCGAAATATCGAGAAACAATTATGTATATTTCCTAAAGAGGTTTCTCGAATTTTTGTGTAAAGAGGTTTCTCGAATTTTTGTGTAAATTATGAACTTATGAACAGGGCATGAACGCCCTGTAATTTAAGGTGTTCCAAATTCATGGGTGAAGCACGCTATCAATCCTGAATTTTATTTTTATCTGACGATCTAATATGTAGTCATTAATGCAATAAGTCTGTTGGCTACAGTCTGGGATATCTGGGCTATCGGAACTTTTGTAGGTGAAGGAACAGAATTCATCGAAAGCTTTTTTAGCCACCTTATATTTTCAATATGAGATCCCAAGATCTTTAGCTTCGCAAGAGGAAAAAAAATCTGAACAAACAGATGAATTATCTACTACAAGCAGAAGAAAAAGAAGGGGTATCTTCCGCTATTGAGTCTTGGTTAGGTGCCAAGACTCATACCCATAAAGAAGGATTGCGATAATACAGGCAATGTACAAGTGACGTTTTGTCCTGACACTGAGTCCAGACGTCCTCCAAATTTTCAACATATTATTTCATATCATCATCATCATCATCGCCCTCAACGCTCCTCTCGGGAGCACAGGGCAGAAACCAGCCTCCTCCATTCAGAGCGTCTCTGTGCCAATTGCGTCACCTCTTTCCACGACATTCCTTGCGCTCTGATATCGTTGTCATAGGAACGGTGTATTGTGAAAGAGGGACGCCCGGGCCGACGGAACCCCTGCGGACGGAAAAACAGTGCTCTTTTTGGCCAACTATCATTAGGAATTCTCAAAACATGTCCCAGCCAGGACCATCGTCTCTCCTGTATTACGGAGATTTGATCCTGTATTTCATATACCATTCAAAAACCTGCCTATGTACATAGTATAAAAAAAACAATTAGTCAAAACATGATTATATTTTAAATGTATTAGGTATTGCTAATTCTCAGTACGTACCTAACTAAATACATCTTGAATTAGATTTTCTCGAACTATCACGAACATTTCTCGAACTATCGACCAAGCATATACCTATAATTTATCTGAAAAGGTGGTGCAATTTTTCAGTATAAATGTTACAACTTTTTTAATAGCTTTGTTTTCAATGTCTCACTAAAATAATATTTCAACATCTACCTGGAGTGTAGCAGGTATATCTACATTAAAAGTCACCTAACGACACATCCTTTAAGCTACGGACAACGGCTTTTCGCTACCCAGCAGGAACTTTCGATATTCAACACTACTCTGAGCTAAAGGGTGATTGAAAAATTATTAAAATATAATAATGTTTTAAATCTGTTTCGGGAATTTTGTTTGAAAATATTTTTACTGTGGTGTGGAATAAATTGTCTGCCAATCTGCGACGCCACAGCAAAATCAACGGTTTTAGATGCAAAATGTATGACGCTCTTTTCACCAGCGCTCTTGAGGTGGTAGAAGGATCGTTAAACGGCGCCAAAGAAACATTCATCCGAGTTTATCATTAAAGAAGGTGAAGACACTTCTTGCTGAGAATTTCGGACGATAAACATAAAATATGGTACCCTAAAGGACATCGTATGATTAAACAACGTTTAACAAAATGTCCATGTATACGAACATGTGTTTCATCATTGACAATAAAAATAAATAAACGAATATCTAAATTATTTAGTAAAATACAGAGAATGAGATATCTTTGAACTACAGTAAAAAATCCAGTTCCCGACATCCGATTTCCGTATCGCCTAACCGCACACTAATTAGATAAGTTGGATAGAATTTTTCACATTTCATTGAGTCAAATAAATTATTTTACCATTGCTAAATCTAAAAAATTAACACGTTTTTTAATTGGTTAATTTGGTTCTCTGTTTACTGTTGATTATTTGGTTTCTTAATTTTAATGTTCTAGTATTTTGTGATATTTGTCACTGTTTAATTTGTAAGTATTTGTATATGTGTATTTTTAACATGTAATAGGCTTGTGCCGTGAGTTTATGTAAAAAAATAAAAATAAAAATAAAAAAAAAATAAAAAAAAATATGTAAGTTTTAATATTAAAGATGTTTTTACTCTAAAATGGTATTTATGAAATAAAATACCCTCTTCACAATTGAGTGTATTATTGATGAAAAAAATAATGTACTTTGGTATATCTTTTATTAAGGATTTATCTTATTTAATTTTCTGTAAATTTTAGCGTCATGTAAGACGCAATAATTAAAGCGGAAATTATCTTTTATTGAGAGGAAAATTTGCCTGAATCTTCATTAAAAGCAACAGTAAGTACACTGGGTACCCCATTTGAAGAAGATACTGCCATAGTATTAATGGCAAGATTGTTAGACTTTGTAATACCAAGTTATCAAATTTGTATGCAATTTAAAAACATATCTCATTCTATGTTATGAATTATTAACCAATTAAAAAACGTGTTATTTTTTTAGATTAAGCAATGGTAAAATAATTTATTTGACTCAATGAAATGTGAAAAATTCTATCCAACTTATCTAATTAGTGTGCGGTTAGGCGATACGGAAATCGGATAAAAATAAGTGCAAATTTAAAACAAATCAAATAGCTAGCTACCTAAAAGAATAAGAACAAAAAAAAACAACTGTCCAATAAGCACTGCAGAGTGTGAATTTAATTAAACTTTTATTCAAACGTAGAAAAATAACACGCTCTAAATTAAGCTCGGCGAGTAGGTACCTACTTTTAAAATTATCTTAGCCGTTAAAGTGTTAAATCACCAACACTGTAGTAAAAAATCTCTCTACCTTTAAAATCTTTTCATAGCTCGGCGGCTAACCCCTTCACTGCTAAGCTATTAATTCTTATAGCTTTAACTTGCCTTGAGGCATGGAAGATAATATTATTCAACTTATATTCTGAAGAGGTTGCCCATTCGCTTTTCTATAGAAGACTTTATAACAAATTTATCATTAACGTTTTGAATAGATGAATACACAGGGTAAAATGTCTAGATGTTGAGAGTTTTGAATATCTTTTATCTATTATTTGCATTATTCTACAGTTAAAATCACACATTTAATATTTAATAAACCCATACATCAGTGATGATAATATATGCCACCTTTTCTGGATGTCAATTATTTATTTACATGTCCACGGCGTGAGCCTTTTACATGTTTAAGAATACACAATTATACAAATCAAATTTCTCATTCACAACACAGTTGGAAAATAAAAAATTGGCAAAGGACAAAACACAAAAGGGAATCAATTCATAACAATAATAATTTTAGTCAAATCACAAAATATTGGAGTGTCAGTATAGAATGTCAATGAAACATTGAGTACTTATTACGTCAAGAATTAAAATTGTAATAAAGGTAGGAGATGTCAAGTAGATAAAAGAAAAAAATATTTAGGAAACGGCACAAAAAAATTAAATGTCGTATGAATTTATTAATTATCATAAATAGTTGAAATGTTATATTTTAAAGACATTACCCGTCCATGAGACGTAACGAAGGCATTGTCACCGAAAGATTTAAGATTTATGCTTGATGACTGATGATTGACGTTCGCATCCAGCTGTCTGTACGCGGCAATCAATGAACTTTGGAAAAATTGAAACAAGCGTTTTGTTCTACCATAGTTTAAAAGTCTTTGGATTTTATGAGGTCATTATGAACCGATTGACTGACTTCACAAGTCGAAAGACGTCTCTCTCGCGTGTGTTATATACAGTAGAATGAAACGCTTCTTTCAATTAATCCAATTATCTTATTCTACAGCTCGAGCACCAACCCTATAAATCGGTGAACACATTATTAGGTAGAAATAATTCTGAATTGATCCAAATTTACACTAAATATCCTTAGCAGGCAGGTGTCTTCCCTTCCAAGTAAACTGAGAATTTTCACAATGTGCAACACCATTCTTTTAGTTTGTGGAATATTTTCCATATTGAATAGTTACAGAATTATTTTTTTGGCATCGATACCTTCTCGGGGGTCAATCCATCGTTAATCAATCACTACCTATCACAATAACTGAAGATTTTACCCTACATAAAGATTTTTTTTTTCATTTTATTGTTATACTTCTGGTATGTTAAAGATAATTTTTCATGACCTTTATCTTCTTCATTATTGACTAATTGGAGATTTCTAACCTTTACCAGTTCTAAAAAGAAAAAAAATACATAGATAGCCGATGTTATGTTCCATCTAAATACGAATATTATATACCTACCTACTTTTCAATTTTAAAGATAGCCTTTAGGCGTCAATAAAAAATATATATATTGTTTTTATTAAACCCCCACATTTATTAAACTTTTTAAAACAAACAAACATTCATTGTATAGACAAACCATTATGCCGCTCCCCTTGCGGGGTAAGCAGAAGGGATTACACAGTCTTCTCACAATACGACCCTAGGTGCCAAAATCAGGTATATCGATAGGAGAACCATGTGTACACAATGCAACATTGTGTAAAATCTAATAAGAAGCAGTGAGAAAGGCGTTTCAACACTGACGAATTGGCTCTAGGCTGGCTTAACTGATCACTTTTGGTATCCATCGACAAAGTTCACCAATTCCACCATTCTCATTGCCATAATATAAGGTTCACCAATCAAGAAATATTTAATGCAAACCATGGATGCTATCATACATCTTTTGAGATCTCATATTTCAGATCTCAAATGGATCAATATCTCCCATCAAAATGGCGCCAGAACAATTAAGTTAAATACTTTATTGGCTGCAAATTCCGTCAATCTGCAACAATTGTTTAGAATGTTTACAATTTTCTTATTGTTTAACTGGATTTGGTCACAATGCGCAATCAAAATAGGTGTTAAAACTCATTGCTGAATTAAAACGTAAAGTTTATTTTATTTTTTAAACACCTTCCTTTAACAGGACACTCAGTAACTTACGAAAAAGAGTGGTAGTCCAATTTTTTGCCACTTCACTTTTCACTTTTTATTTATCACTTTTTATTTATTCTACAAATACCATCATAAAATAAATACAAGTAAGGAATAGAATTTTTCAACTAGATAGACCTGTTTAAGAATATTCCTTTAGTTACTAAAAAACTAAAAAAAGTGTAAAAGATAATCAATAAATAAAGTGTTTTTATACTTCAAATAAACTATATTTTCTCAAGATAATTTCAAACTTAACTAAATCCATTTACAGAATAAATAAGTATTTCATCGATATAAAATTTAATTATCACTCAAATCACTTTACATCGAGTCATTATTGCTTTTCGATTGATTCTTAAGTACGCACTTAAGTGTTCTCGGAAAAAATAATAATAATATCGTAAAATGAAATTAAGTAACATTCGTGCAAATAACCACTTGGTTTAGCTCACAAGTGACAGATGTCAATATTCACAACTTTAGGAAAATAATATTTTATTTTGATATGTAGGTAGGTATCATAATTTTATTGATAAAACTTAGGTTTATTTTCACACAGTCTAGGCTATGGGAAAACAGACAGTTCGTGGAGGATTTTAAAAGAGGCCTATAACCAGCATTGTAGATTCGAAGGTTAACAATTTGTAAGTAAGCAAGTAATTTAATATTCAACAAATTTTCCAATTCAAACAATTCGAACCATACTAAATCAATTCAAATTACATAAACAAAATTCCATATGAAAATACAACAATTATGCAATAAATATTCCAAATTCAATAATTCAAACCGTTGAAAAATTAATTAAAAATACATAAACAAATTCCATGACAAGTGCAGAACGATAAAAAATCAAAATCAAATTACAACAAAAAATTATAATAAATAAAAATATATAAATTAATTCATTAATAATTGGAGTTCACAAAAAAAGTGGGAAACAGATTCCATTCTCTAGATATTACCGTATTATTACTAAATCAATAAGTAGCATTGTTTTTCAATCACCCAAAAAAAACATGACCGGGTCTTACGTAAAATTATGACTATAGCCGGAAATCAAACCCGAAACATAAAAAAAAACGAAATAAATTTTTGACCCTTTCAGTACCGATGTATTTTTGTATTTATTTCAAAACTGTAAAATTATAATTTGTAACAGGAAAACAGTCGCATGAACTTTATATTAAAATGTTAAAATATTATTAACACATTTTGTGGGTGTATGTATGTATGTGTGTAAATTGAATATTGAAATTTCGCGTTCTCATTATTATGAACCTGCTTACTACCCAGGTACTGCACAACGATTTATTTATATTTTTATGGAAATCGACTAGCTTACAATAGCATTTAGTATCAAAATTATTTTTACTTTTTAAAAACATTATTGTGAACTCGATTAAGGCTCTATGTAACATAACAAAAATGAAAAACATTTCACACAGATCGAGTTAATCCTAAACTGTTATATTATGAATCTCATATTATGGCCTTTACTAAAGCCTTTGTATGGAGCATTCTGCTTTATGGCTGTGAGACGTGGACCATCAGCAAGAATGAAAGCGGACGGTTGGCGGCCTTTGAGATGTGGTGCTACAGACGCATGCTGAAGATCCATTGGTCGGAACACGTCGAAAACGAAGAAGTATTAACCAGGGTAGGCGAAAAAAGGCAACTTCTTAAGAGAATCGGCCAACAACGAGCTAACTGGATTGGCCACAACATCAGGCACCCAGGACTACTCATCGCCATCGCGGAGGGTAAGAACGAGGGGACAAATGGCAGAAGCCGACCAAGAGACGCGTATATAGACCAACTGAAGAGGGACATGAACTGTGGCTCATACGTAGAGCTGAAAAGACTGGATTAGAATAGAGACGAATGGAGAAGAAAAACCAAACTCGTTGCAGACCAATCCAATGGATTGTAACTCATTATATATACATATTATGGATAGGTACTTACACAACGATACACATGGTAAGTACAATGTACTTAACACTCATGTACATGTGGCATGACCTATTCTATTTTTTTCTGAAAATTTTGAAAACACCCAGAAAATTTTGGAATTGGCCATTCTTCATTTCGCCCTGGCCGGATTTCCATGCCAGGACCTCGTGACACAAAGGCAAGAATGTACGTACGCTCCACACCAGCTGACATAATATCATTACAAGTTTTTTTATTTATTCATTTTATTCTTCACTGTACATTGGTAACATCATTTCATATCACTTTTTTTTTTTTTTTTTATTAATTATCCAAGCAAAACATACAGTGATTCAGTACATATTACAAATAAATATATTAAATCTATAATTGACCAGTGAAGTTTGCGGATATTACTAATTAATCGGCATGTTCACAAGTCAAACAGGAAGAAAAATACAACAACATGAAATTAGTTTAGCAATACATTATAGAAAAAGAACCTGAACATAAAGTGGGCTATTGTCAAAAATAAAAAAATATAATTTATAATAGCGCTCTGAAGGGAGGAATGGAGGATTAGAGGAATTTGGGAAATCGCAGTCGCAAATCAAACAGTGCAGAAACCAGCTACCGTGAGTTACACAGGGCACCCGCTGTGGCATTTTTAAATTTAGATGCAGAACACTGAAATATATCTATATTTTTGAAAAAAACATTATAATTATTACATGCTCTTTGTATAAAGGAGTTTTGTACATAGTTTGTCCTACATCGTGGAATTATATAATTGTTAAATGGAGCAATAGATTCTTCAGAATTAATCGAATTTATCCAATTTCATATCCCGACTAGATCTACCAGGCAAACATCACTGTTTCATGAGCAATACACCCGAAATAATTATATGTTTCATTCCCCTATGGTACGTATCCATAGACTGGGTAATCTTGTCGAGGGTCACGCCGATGTCATTGCCGACAGTTTCACCAAATACAAATCTGACGTAATAGAATACTATTCTCAAATGTAATACTGACAATGGGTGAATCGAAGGTCACTGAACATTAGTCTTATTTTATTTCTGACTATTGTGATTTATTGTTTGTTTTATGAACATATTATAATGATTCTCTAGTCATGTTTTATAATGCATTGATCTGTGCGAATCATTTTCATCTTAATTTTTTTGACTCAAGATATATTTTTTTTTGTTACTTGTTGTCTGAACTTTTTTTATTTTTTTTCAAAATTATTAAATTTTATCTTTTTTATTCCTGATCTTAAGGATTTTTTTTTTAATTCAAAATGTTGTTTTTGTTATTTGTTGTTGGAGGACATTGATATTGTAATTGTTTGTGTTTGTAATTATTTTGACTTTGCATATAAATTATAATATTACTTTTACCAACTGACATCTCAATATTTTTGTTGATTTAATTATTATTATTTTTACTTGTTATTTTGATTATAATTTTCTACTACTTTGAATTTGCTTGTTTTTGTTATATTTATTTTGTGATGTAAACATGTAAAAGGCAAAAGCCGTAAATGTGCTTAAATAAATAAATAAAAAATAAATAAATACACCAATGTATGAACAGAGGACGAGTTAATCGCTTCAATGCCATGTCTTCCAATTTTCATATAAAAGTGACATCAGTATCAGAAGTTCCTGCTTTTTCTATGCGTTTTAAATGTCCTATAAAAGGCAGACGTCCTTAAAGCCTCGTGTATAAGTAAATAAGTATATATAAATCATCGATGAGAGAAATCAAATTGTAAAAAGCTCACGCCGTGGATGTATGTATAAAATAAAATAAATATATAAACAATATCTGTGTAAATAAAAATACATATATTATAAAAAAATCAAGTATCCTGATTGGCTTATTCTTTCATTGGCACGGATAGGAAAATCTGCGTGTTTGTTACATGGTCTACCCTTCGGGCCACCTCTATGGGAAAATAGGATCGGGCATATTGACTGATTATAGAGAGTTGAAAAGATAAAGAAATTGTCACCTAAACGGATAAATAGGAGTCCTTGGACTTTTGAAATAGGCGAGAAATAAAGTTATTTTAATATCTGCAAATGCGGATATATAGGAGTCGAAGACTCCTTAGGTATCCAGATGTGTAGAGGTTCTCTTTTGTTAAGAATCCAGTCCATCGAAACTCTGCAAATGGTGTTATTTTTTATTAAGATTTTGTATTAATTTCAACGAATTCTTGTTATTACAACAACATTTTTCATTCAAAAATAAAAAATTAAATTTAAAAAATACCCATTGACTGTTTATAGAGCCTCTAAAATATACATAACGGTAAATTTACCTATTGGAATGAATATTTTATATACCGTAAATATTTATGTTACGACCGCTTAAAAACACTTGGTTTTATCGAAAAAAAATCAATATAATAATATTCATAATAATGTTTTCGCCGTCGGCGCTGAAAGAGTTTAGATTTTTTAGCAAGATTTTTTTGATTAAACATTTTGAGATTTATGTGTTGCGGTTAAAATAATAAATTATGATAATGCTAGTTTTTTATTAACAATAACCACATAATAATAAATTCATACTAAAAATACATTAAGAAAAATGTTTGTAATAGCCAAGAGGCTTTGAAGAAGCCTGTGTAAACAAGGGCATAAATTAGAATGATTAATGAGTATTCATCAAACATACGACCCCATCGATGGTGGTCTTTGAGATGTGGTGCTACAGACGCATGCTGAAGATCGATTGGTCAAAACACGTCTAAAACGAAGAGGTGTTAACCAGGGTAGGCGAAAAAATGCAACTCCTTAAAAGAATCAGCCAACAACGAGCTAACTAGATTGGCTACAGCATCAGGCACCCAGGACTGGGTATCACCATCGCGGAGGGTAGGACCGTAGGCACAAAATAAATGGTAAAGGCCGACCAAGAAACGCTTATATGGACCAACTGAAAAAGGGCATGAACTGTGACACATACGTAGAATTAAAGAGACTAGCTAAAAATAGGGAGGAAAGGAGAAGAAAGTCCAAATTCGTTGCAGACCAATCCAATGGATTGCAACTCACATAAATTAACCCGTGGGGTCCACCGGTACAGAATAGGCCTCCAACTTTTTTATGAGTATCCTTTAAAAAACAGGTGTTCATTAAACCTCAATTATAAGACAAATAACATCAACAATTCAGCTATCAGGGATGCAACCTTTACTGAATGTTTTATTTGTACGGAGAGGACCATATGCATGTTTGTTTCTTACAGTTAGTCCGTTGGCTACCTCACTTGTGGGAAAAATCATGATGTTATTGTAGCAGCAATATTTTACGTACCTACCTACCTTTAAAAAAACACCTTCACAAGTATATTTTAAGATTAAAGTTTTCAGGCTAAAATCGAATTATGACGATCAATTTTCACAAGTATGGTGATTAATCATCTGCCCAAAAAAAAATATTTTCAAATCATTTCAGAGTGTAAACCTCTTTTTATATATAAGAAAAATTTTATTTTTAAAAAATCCGTAAGATAATGGAAGTTTATCCAATTGAAATAATTATAAAAAAAATGTTTATTTACCTCAATTTTGTGAAAATTCATCGATAAAAAATACTTTTGTGACATGATCAAACCATTTTGTAAAAAAAAACGGACTATACCTATTCATGAATATGATTTTAGAATGACTCTTGTAGGTTCGTCAAACAGTCAACCAATGCACTTCAAGGTCATTTGGCACCTTTAAGCTAGAAAATCGAGTTTAAAGCATGATTGAGGCATTCAATTATATCGACAACATTATAATAAAGATAAGTCTACCGCAGACAATGTAACTTGTTACAATGCCATCAAGCAAATTATTATAATAATTGTGATAGTTACACAATGATCGTTTACAGATTATTAATTATAATAATAATATAAACATCACTAAATGTTACTACTCTGAGAACCGTTGTTAATGTAAGTAATTACCTGCCCACTGCTCTTCAAGAGATGCTTAATGACATTTGAAATTATTACATCGAATGAAACATCGAAATTCCAATAATATTTACATTGAAATGATTGAGATTTTAGCTTACATAATATATAAAATGTATGGAGTAGAATAATCTTATGAAAATATTGCACGTGTATAATGTATACTTGTAGTATTTTCAAATAGGTAACAAAATTCATATATAGATTTAAAAACTAATTGGCTTTATACATCTCTTTCAACCATCACGGCATCTCCCACAAAATGGGAAGCTAGTCTTCACAATATTGTTTTATGTTCTAGTAGTGAAGAAATCACACAACCTTGCCATGTCCTACATCTCGCTGGATGAGTGTTTCATTATGTTCTTCATGAGTCTAGCTAATATCAATTATGTATAATATTATTCTGTGCAATGCTAAAATGAGAATTTCAAGGTTATCTTTTATTAGACAAAAAGATTTATTCTTGGAAAATTCTTTTCGAGTTTCGAAAACATTTTCAATCAACGAATTAGTATGATGATCACTGAGTATTTGTTTTAATTCTCTGTAAAATTTATTACTTGTGCACCAGTACATAATTACACTGACCATAATCTCGCAAAGTTTTATCAATAATTTTTCTTAGCGATCGCATCTTACAGCATTTATTCCACTTTCGTCTTTCTTCAACTACTTCCAAGTTTCATTTGCATACTTAAGTGTCGGAACCAGAATAAAGCCTTTTGTGATGTTTAGTTAGTAGTTAGTGCTTTATGGTTGTGAGACATGGACCATCAGCAAGATTGAAAGCGGACGGTTGGCGGCCTTTGAGATGTGGTGTTACAGACGCATGCTGAAGATCCATTGGTCGGAACACGTCGAAAATGAAGAAGTATTAAACAGGGTAGGCGAAAAAAGGCAACTCCTTAAGAGAATCAGCCAACAACGAGCTAACTGGATTGGCCACAACATCAGGCACCCAGGACTCCTCATCGCCATCGCGGAGGGTAAGTCCGAGGGCACAAACGGCAGAGGCCAGCCCAGAGATGCGTATATGGACCAACTGAATAGGGACATGAATTGTGGCTCATACGTAGAGCTGAAAAGACTGGCAGAGAATAGGGAGGAATGGAGAAGAAAGACAAAACTCGTTGCAGACCAATCCAATGGATTGTAACTCATTATATATATAGTTAGTAGAACTTTTGTAGTAGTAGCTTAGTTTTTTTTCTTGTTGTTATATTTCTGGAAATGATTAAAAAACTGAAATATAAAAAAATTCACTATGTTTTACTCGTTGCCATTGCTAACGATGGTTCTAAGTGCACTCTAGCACGGACCACTTTTCTTCTTTCGATGTACTTACCATAATCAAACCTATTAATATCTAATTTTAATATTTATGTTTACTAAAATTCTCGATGTCTAATATTGACTATCCCTATTATTAGCAAGTTCCTTATATAAATGACCCCTGCTTAATAAATAGCTTTTCTCCAACTGAAAGGAAAACTTGGCCCATTATCGCGTTTCTAACCGCGATCAATAATACTAATACCACCAGCAACCCCTCCAACTCCCCAAAGGAGTTACAGGGATGACAGGGACCCACACCCCTTGGGGATACCTAGAGGTACAGTTACAAAGAAGACTGAAGACTATGTTTCATTATTCTTCAAAAAAAAATTAATGTTACATGTGCTCTTAGGGTGATTTTCAACAAAACGGTGTATTTAAAAATAAATTTTCTAGTTTAAAATAATTATTACTTTGTTGGAACACAGGATAGAAATGAGCATCTGCCATTTAGAATAATGATTCTGTGCCTTATAATTCATCTGATTTTCCTTACGCCTTAAAATGTCACTGTTGCCATAACATCGGTATTTTATTTATTTTTTTATTTATTCTTTAATTTTTACAACAGTATTAAAAATATAAAGTCATAAAAACCTACCTAACTGGACATGAGCCCGTACCAAGGTAGACTGAAATATGGTATATAGTGAAAGTGGATCTTTCAGGCTATCAGAAGTTTTTTGTGATACTAATTTCTCAAATTTCTATGATGAATTAACATTATATATATAGATAGATAGATAGAATAGATAGAATTTTTTTTATTGCGCATAAATACAAAATATCAACATACATTTTTTCTTAACATGGTTACAATTAAGTTGCAGCAGCCTCACTAGGTTAACCTGTATCGAGGCGTGCTGCGAATAAAAATAATAAACAATATACAATCAACAAACTATCATTATATCCAAAAAAAAATCACAATTAACAAATAATAAATAAATTAATTAAAAATGAAAATATGTCAATGAGTCAATAATTAAACGCAAACACAATAAAGTAAACAAATGAATATTTGGAAAATGATGGAAAATTAAATGAAAAAAAAAAAAAAAATAACAATGAACAAATAAATAAATAATCAAATTAATTAATTGACTAACTACCTAAATAAAAATGAAAATATGCAAATGATTCAATAATTAAACGCATGCAAAATAAGGTGAAAAATGAATATATGGAATATTAAACAAACAGATTAATCAATCAATACAAGAATAAACAGATATACCTACTCCATGTTTAATTTAATTTATTTATGTATTTTTTTTCTGGTCATTGCTTACAACATCAATCATAACAAGTTTTACTAAATTATCAGTAATACAATTCAATGCACAGAGGGCCCCTTTATAGCTAGATTGCGATATCTTCCAACTTCCCTTTTCAATTAAAATACTGTTACTTGAATTATATTGTGTTAATTATATAATTTACGATATTCACTCCATTTTAGTTATAGATACGTAAAAATAAAGAATAGAAAAATAATACCAATGTCTAGTTCAATGAAAACTTTTTTTTTAAATTGTATTGCTATGTTTCTAACAAAATATATCGTAACATTTCAAATCCTTACACATATTATGTTATGTTTAATAGTTTTGTGGCAATGGTGAAATTAGAAAATTTAACGAAAATTTATTAAATAAAACTCAAAGATGGAGTATAAAGGCAAATTTTCAAAAGTAGTTAAAATTCAATATATTCACAACAAAAGTGGCTAAAAATCGTTTCTGTTATATTATTAAACATTCCTTCTCTTTCAACCCAAAGCGATAGAATATTTGCATCTCATGTTTATTGAATATCTTTCAATAATAATAACAATATCGTTATCCTTTTCACTACCCCAAATATGTTTTATTAATAGGTACCAACTTGTGACTAGTGATGAAACACGTATTCGTTTACTCGGATACTGCATAGCGCATATTCAACAGGAATCGAATCCGGATAGTCGAGTTTCTAGAAGTCAGATATTTGGCCACTGTTATGTTACTGACATAATAATATAAAGCTTAGAACAAAATTTGAATCTCGTGTAAAATACACACACAGAGAGTTGACAAAACATGTATAAAAAGAAGAAAAAATAGACACATTAATCCGGTCATGCCAACTTTCCAATTTCGTGTCTACAGCATGGACATTTAAACAAAATGATATGCTTTGTGAAAACGTTTAAATTCACTAACATTGAATTTAAATGAAATCTCATCTTAACCGAGTAGGTAAACTTACTACTATACTATACTATACTATACTATACTATACTATACTATACTATACTATACTATACTATACTATACTATACTATACCCTCACGCCATGTCCCAGGAGGGGTAGGCAGAGAGAACGGAACGCCATATAGATCTATCCTTACATACTTATTTCGCTTCCTCTACATTCATCCAGTTTCTCATACATGCACGCCGATTTCTCTTACTCAACACGCGTCCGTCCAAGGATTTGGTCCACGTGATCAAGCCACGTGGTTCTTGGACGTCCGCGCTTCCTCACAACCCTTCTTTCAGATAAATACATCCTCTTCGTCATCCTTTCATCTTGCATTCGCTCAACATGTCCAAACCATCTCAACTTGTTTACACGCATTCTGTCCACAACACTCCTCTCACATCCGCTCATTCTTCTGATATCCTCATTCTTCACTCTATCTCGCAACGTTTTACCACCATTCTTCTCAGTGAACGCATTTCCACAGCATTTATTCCACTCTCGTGTGTAAACTTACTCTTTAGAAACTAACTGTCTGATGTGCTATAGGATTTCGAAGCTATTATCCTATTATACCCTGTCCTGGATAAACCAGATACCATAGCCACTGTGTTTCCGGTAAAGAATAAGTTTCCCACTCATTTCAGTCCTGCAATAAAGTATGCCACTAATACCTACTGAATTTCTCAACTTTTGTGTGCACGTTTATTACATGCCGTTAGTGCATTAAACATCTTCAGTTCAGCAATAAAGTATGCCACTAATACCTACTGAAATTCTCAACTTTTGTGTGCACGTTTATTACATGCCGTTAGTGCATTAAACATCTTCAGTTCAGCAATAAAGTATGCCACTAATACCTACTGAATTTCTCAACTTTTGTGTGCACGTTTATTACATGCCGTTAGTGCATTAAACATCTTCAGTTCAGCAATAAAGTATGCCACTAATACCTACTGAATTTCTCAACTTTTGTGTGCACGTTTATTACATGCCGTTAGTGCATTAAACATCTTCAGTTCAGCAATAAAGTATGCCACTAATACCTACTGAATTTCTCAACTTTTGTGTGCACATTTATTACATGCCGTTAGTGCATTAAACATCTTCAGTTCAGCAATAAAGTATGCCACTAATACCTACTGAAATTCTCAACTTTTGTGTGCACGTTTATTACATGCCGTTAGTGCATTAAACATCTTCAGTTCAGCAATAAATTATGCCACTAATACCTACTGAAATTCTCAACTTTTGTGTGCACGTTTATTACATGCCGTTAGTGCATTAAACATCTTCAGTTCAGCAATAAATTATGCCACTAATACCTACTGAAATTCTCAACTTTTGTGTGCACATTTATTACATGCCGTTAGTGCATTAAACATCTTCAGTTCAGCAATAAAGTATGCCACTAATACCTACTGAAATTCTCAACTTTTGTGTGCACGTTTATTACATGCCGTTAGTGCATTAAACATCTTCAGTTCAGCAATAAATTATGCCACTAATACCTACTGAAATTCTCAACTTTTGTGTCCACGTTTATTACATGCAGTTAGTGCAATAGCCACCCAACTTAAGGGAAACGCTATAATGATACGTTTGAATGAAAAAAAAATCAGTATGCCGGATACCGAATATCCGAATCGTCTCGTCTTATTACTACTACCCTTTTTGCTTTATTTAATGAAATTCGTTGAAAAGGGTGAGTTTTCATTTTATCTTATACTAATATCTACTAGATACATATATTATATACAACCCTATAATATTAGCTGACAACACAGCTATGGGGTAAAACGTTTATATTATGACCACCCCGTCATGCTAAAAGTCCTGTAATTAAACATTTACCCTTTTGTAAAGGTTACGCTTTTTACGGACGATTAACGCCGAATGTAATATCGCCGGGATAAAAATATTTTGTAAAACTGCTGTCGCAATATCAGAATAACATATTTTAGTGATCAAAATCTGGATAAAATGGACGACTTGTTTCGTCAACGAACATAGAAAGCATTAAAAAAAACCATGTATCTATCCTGTCATACTGCATCTCTTGTGGATAAAGGAGAGAATAAAGAACGCAATTTTTTGTTTGTTTTCACACCATTTTTTGTAAACATCTTTTAGTTTATTCCTCAATATGTTTTCGTTCTTGTGGTCAAATAACGTGATATCGGTTTTTCTCACTTAGTCACACGTTTTTCTTGACACAAAAGTAAGTTGGAGATCGATATATAGCATATTATGTAATATTCCGAAGAATATATCTATAACATCACATGTTGCTTACAACTAGTGCAGCCAGTGAATTATTTACATGTAACAATTAATATTCTCATCTCATAACAATCTCATCCTTTCTATACTATAAAATAGAAATGTATTTAGGATATGAAGAAGATTATTTCCTGCCAATCTACGAACCAAAATCAATAAATATGTGCTCCAAAAATTATGTTTTATTTTGTGAATATTTAAATGGTTCAATCATTTCCCATTATGAAAAATAGGAATAAATACAAAAAAAATAATCTAATCAAATTATTATTCTTACAAACTAGGGAGTAACAAATTGTAAAATTTAATTAAACTTTTAAAAGCCTCAAGTGTGGCTGGCGCAAACGCGTGTGACGTTTGACATCGTCGAACTTTGAAAACGTCTTTATACGTCAATGTCGCGTTTAGTGAACGCATTAACCCTTTGAGTGCCTGCTGGGATAAGTACAAGTGTTATTACATTTTACATAGCATTATTATTATTACTATAAGTATTAGTACTAATACTTAGTACTTGCTACTTGCTAAATAGGCCGTGAAATAATAATTTGTTCGGCTATTAGATACGTGAATTAGGAAAACATCGCATTTACATGAAATTTAGTGCTACAATATTTTGTATTATAATATTATTATTTTGTTGAATTTAATACAATTATTTTGGATTCCCGCAGAGTACTTGAAATAAAACAGATCTCAGGCTCTTTAATATTGTTATATATAAGTTTAGAAGTGTCCAACAAAAAATTATAATCGTAGAATCAAAGTGAAAAGTAGTACCTAAATAACCTTAGAATTATTTTCAGACAAAAACAAAACACGGCTATCTAAATCGAAAAAATAGGAGCACAGACGAATTGTCTTAGGTAGGTTTAAGAGAACTTTACACTTTTGGTATTTCACTTGTTCATTCACGGAGAATTTTTCACATTTATGGTAGTGATAGATCTTTATGGTGTTCTATCCTCTCTGCCTACCCAGCTTGGAATAAGATATGAGGGCTTATTATTAATAATAAAATTGGTACATACCTTTGTATTTACAAATACTTACCTACATAGTTATTGAGATCAAATTCGTGTGAAATTACGTTTATTACACATCATTGTCAAAATGATACATGTGTTGGAAAACAGTAAACCTATGTAAAATGTTATTATGGTTTAATAGATTAATATTCAATAATAGGAGATCTTAATTTAGTCTGTAAATATGTGTGTTTGTATATTCGTACCGTTTTGTTAATAGCCTAGTCTTCACCCAAAATTCCATCACATAAAAACAAAATATGAATACCTATAATGGATCGATATAAATGAATGCAATACGTTAACGTGATTAAATTAAATTTATTTTATGCATAATTTGGTTTTATCTGGTTTATTTTTTTAAAACTCTGTTTTTTAATGGCATTTTTTTGTAATGAAATATCACACTTACATTTAAACAGGTTTGCTAGAAGAGATTGCCTACAGTCAATAAGCACGCCTATTTTATGAATGTTTTTTTACAACAATAAACACTTAAATATAATTTTTATATTCTTATTAACTGCTTTTTCTAGAAAGGCAATAGAAAAACTAATGCTCTCTATAAAAAGTGCATCCGTTGAACACTCTTTGAAAATATATTTTCAAATACCGTTTTTATATCGATCTGTTTATACCATTACGGCATATCCTACAAATGGGGTAGCCAGTAGACCAACTGCGTGTAAAAAACATAAATTGTCCGCTCCGTCCCAACTAAAACTTAAGACACTCAGGATAGATCTCATTTCATACATATTTTAAGATTTAGATTTGTTGTTTTAAACTCTTGTTATTAACAGGAGACTCAGAAACAAAGGTATTCCACTCTTCTCTTAAAATGTGTTTCTTGGTGATGGATAATGCGATAATGGACTATGCGATATTTGTCCTGCATTCTGATGTGGCAAGATCTTAAGTACGGATCTGTAAAGTGAGTGGGAACTGATTTCAGAATATAAAATAATGTTTCTAGATAAATAAACATTGAAACCTTAATTATTATCTAAAACTTATAACAGAAAGTAGTCAAATTTTGAAGAGAGAACACTTCATTCTCCATGTATTATATATTTATTTAAATAATATGATTTTAAATTATTTGTTTTTAATATAAAGTTTTTAACTATTGTCCATGTGTAACTGAGTTTAAAACTAGTAATATAATAAACGGAGACAGTTCGCCGCATACAAATTACCTCCACCTGAGTTATTACCATAATGACAACTTGTCTAATAAGAAACAGTTAGTAGGTATACCTACATACGTACAGCAGTCGGCCGGCGGCGTTAAATACTCGTACTGTATTGTACTTGTTGTACTGTTGCTAAGTCTACACACAGTTAGTTATTGTTTAGTTACAGGCAGTTACCTTTATTGTTACTAAGTGCCATAACAGTTTGACAGGTGGAATTAAAGAGAAATTCCGAGATAGGATCGATCGAATGTTTCAATGTCGAGGGTAATTGCCGATATAAGAATTTATGTTCCATCTTATACATAAAATAAAATGTCAAGATATTAAAATAAAACACTTATTTGTAGTAGGAAAATAAATGTATTGTGTTATTGTTCGATTATTGTAAAATGATATTGTGTTTAATAAACTGTTATTATTATTATTATTATTATTATTATATCCACGGTGACTTTTTATTGGACGCGAGCCGGCTTTCAAGAGCTTTTGAAAGCCGGCTCGCGTCCAATAAAAAGTCACCGTGGATATACTACAAATAAGTGTTTTATTTTAATTAATTCAACATGATTTTCCACCAAGTACCGTCGGTTGAAAATATCAACTTTGTCAAGATATTGTTTAACTATTAGTTACGCATACTTATATCAAAATTAAAAAAAACATTGTTTAAAGAAAAAAGTGGCAAATGTTTTAAAATGTTTGATATGGGTGTGAGCAGAACTCTATATCGAGCTATTTTTCGCATTGAACGCATCTTGGATGCCTAAATTAAATAGAAATAAACTTTCTCGATTCAGACTTTCTGAGCCATTCAAATCATCTCTTCTGAGATATTATTCAATGTTTTCCGAATCTCAATACAATGAATATAATTATACCATCAAAATTTTTTACTTGTGTCGGCTGTAAGTTTTGAAGTAGGTATCCTATAAAAAGCAGGTATTCGTAAACATTCCATATAAAATATTTAACATCTTTAATTTAGCGATAAAGTATGCACACCATCCTCAATGCCTTTACATGAATTGACTCGGAGAAGACAAGTTGTATCTTTGTTACACGGAGTTGGACCGCTGGAAACCACTTGTGCAAAATGCCGTGAATGGTATGAATGAATTAGTGATGAAAAATGTAATTAAATCAACAACAACAATTTATGTTTAGGTATGTTGCTTTTGAACTAAAAAATGTTTCTATTATAAATTTACATTAATCTTTTAGGCTAAAAACTTAAAAATATCTCGGCGTTTTGAGACGATATAAATTATCGCGGTATTTATCTCTGACGCACTGTCCATCTTTTATAATAATTATTACAGTGAAATTACAAGGGTGCAGTGTACGCCAATAATTTGAACCATTATCGGGCAAGTTATTAACGGCATAGTAAAGGGCCACATCCTAATGGGGGGCCATATATCATCCGGCACGGTGTGCCCATAAATCTCTATACACCACTGACTGCCTACATACTACTGAAATAAACTTACATATTATTCGACGCTCAAAATATAGCAACACTTTTCGCGCTAATTTATTATTAGGTGTATCTCTTTAACTATAACATAATATAATGGCATTTTTCATGAGAAGGATGAAAGATATATTCTCCCACTCTTTTCAGGAAATTTTCCAATATCTTGTGAAAGCAGGCAGGTGTTTGAAAAATAAACACAATTTATTTACTGTATCGGTGATCAGGTGGTAGAATTCCATAATAAAATAAAAAACAAATAGTTTTTCAACTATATTGTTTTCTAAGAGACCTCTTTCGTCTTACAAGGACATTGTCAATCCGACGAAAGGCGTCTCTTTAAATAATAAATAATATAGTAAAAAAAAATTTATCTCCATTAAATTCGCCATTGCTTTATTCTAAAACACTCCCACCTAACATCCCTTAATATTTCATATAGGTATATACAGATGTTGTTTTCTCTTTTAAATTTAGTTTTTACTCCTCTCTGATGATGTCAGTTTATTGGTGAGAACGCTAGGCGTAATTGTGGTATACTTTGTTTACATTAATGTGAAACAAAAAATATTGCTTTTATGAAAAAAACATTTGCTTTTCGATTTCAAACACATTTGAGATCTTAGATTCAGCAAGAATATTGCCACCTATTTTGAACGTCTAAATTTTTTGGTGGCACGTAGAGGACAACTTTCATGTTTCGCTGGCTACCCCACATGTGATATATGTCGCGATATTATAGTATTAAGATGTACAAATTAATTTGATATTCATGCATGATTTCATTCACCATTTTCAAAATTATTTTCCCTTCATATGTGTTCATATCATGAAACAATATTTACAAAAGAAGTACATATAACGCGATTCCACCTCTTATGTTTATTTCACCACTTCACATAATAATAATATGTACCTATATTTACATCTGACATGTTTATCATATTTGTGCAAATAAATAAACAAATAATTATAATAATTTTACTTTTGTTGAATTTATAAACAGAAATAATATGTAGAGTGAATGACTAAATAAATGGTCCGTCATATAAAATGGTAATTTAAAAAAAAATAATGTTAAATATTTTTACCCTTTTCTTTATCGATTCTTCAATCTCATGTTTCTTTCAATAGTAAATGGTTGGAATAAGCCCCATCAATGCAAAGTCTTTCATTGCCATTTGAATTTAAAATCCCGATTCCTATGATATTCCTTTTGCTTCGAAGCGGTAGAAATAGTATATTGTGAAAAATGGTCGACCAGACCCCCTAGACAAACCATATTTGGCGATCGAATACAAACTAATTTTCGACTATAACCGCAACAATAACGCATAATTACACGGCACATGTACCTACGTATATTGTCGAAAAGTTCGCCAGTAGTCGATCGCTTAGTACGGTTTGTCTACGGCCCCTGGTCATCAGAAATCTGGTTTGAACGATACTTATTTTTAAATACAAAATATTTTAACCATACCGACACCATAAGATTGATGAACCAGCATAGGAACAATCACAATCCAATCTTGACACCTATACCTGTGTACCTACACCATTTTTTTTACATGACTATGATTAAGCGTTTTATGAGCGCTATTTTTGCAAATGGCTTCTTATTTATTAATGTTTTATTTTTGGAATATTATGTTACATAAATTTAATATTAATTTAATCATCACATATGATATTTTTTCTCTGATTTTATATGTTAACACTTTGATTATTTAATAATATACGCAAACATTATTTATTTATTTATCAACACAATGTTAAATAATTAGTTAAATAATGATGTAATTGTATGTTATTTTGTAAAATACGCTATATTTTTTTATTTATTGATAAACTTCAGGGCACGAGAGCCTATTGCTAAGCAATTAAGTTGATTGAAAAATTGCAACTTAACATGGAAAATATTTAATACCATCATACACAAAGACAACTTCAAAACTATGACTTTATGTTTACTTGGTAAATAAATAAAAATAATAACTAAATTATCAAATTACCTTATCACATTCACACGCAGATGCAAAAACATTTCGTACATTTTATCATTTCATTAGGTATTTTTTCTGCTTCAAATGCGATAAGAATAATTTTTCACGCTTAGTCAAAAATATTATTAAATTAAGGACGCGTGATCGTTTACTGTATTGTTTACTCTTCATATTATCATGATAAAAATAAATTATGTGTGTGAACTGAATAACGCTCTAAGTACATTTTTATTAAATAATAACAATATTATATTATATTGAAAGCAATATTCAACTGCGATGCGGTGTATTCATAAAATGATGTTTATTTAGGATTATTGTTTACATAGCATAAGTTAGATTATGCTGCGAACATTGTGATGGTGGATGTTTCAAAATTTGTTAAAGCAGTGATTCACAACTTTTCTAAAATAAATTCAAATACACGCGAAATATCCTCACAATAAACAATTTATTTGTATCATTTTTTAATGAAGATGGAATTGGTTAGTAACAGTAATATTGCAAGCCGTAGAGTACCCCCCAAACAATAGATTTTCCACTCTTTTTCGTTATCTTTCGAGTTTCCTTTAAAAGACAGGTGCTAAAAGAAAATCATTTTACATCTTTGAGTTCAATCAACAATTAAGTATGTCACCCATCCTGACATCTTATTTTTTTCTTTGGACGAGATAGAATATTTTCCATGTTAATAGCATGCAGCTGGTTTGCTGCCAACCCCAATTGTGGGATATATGGTGATGGTGTGAATTGAACTCGAATATCTTCATAGAAAACTCTAAACCCTAAAATCGGGCTACCGACGCGACGCCCTTGCTTGCTTGTTAAAAAATGAATTAGTAGAGCGCTTTAATCCTCACAATAGAAAAATTATGACACTCTTTTCTGGAAGCATTAAAGATTATTTTATAAAAGACTCATTTTCGTAAACAAATAACGTATCTATAAGATGTTTAGCAGTGTTAAGAGATTCCAGCCATCTCCATAATTTTTAGTTTTCATGACACGAAGAGGCGATGGTCTCCTTTTTTATTACCTATAGGTATAATCTATATCTGGTGTGGAAAACTGCCGTGAGAATAAAGAACGATGGGGCTTCCTAAAGGACGAATCCGGAGCGTGTGACTGCGGTGCAGTACAGACCATGTCACACTTGTTGGAGTGTCCATTGTGCCCTGTCGCTAGCACTATGGAAGATATTTTTGATGCATCTCCAGGTGCTGTGCGTTTTGCACAGTACTACAGATTTGTTTAATTGGTTTTTCTGGGATTCGACACGATAAATAATAATAATACAAACCTCGTATTACCTCGTAGGAGATGCTATGAAAGAAAAAGAAAATTAAATATCCTGTTTTAATTTTAACAGGATTTTATATTATTTAAAAAAAAAATCTCGATTTAATGATATTTCTCCTAAGCCATTGGTTTAGCACGCATGTGTCTGAATGTTTGATGATAATCATTTTCATATTTTGAAATCATTAAGGTATGAGGATGTTTGAGAACAAAATAAATGTTATTGGACTGTTTGTTTATATTTTATCTTCATATGGAAACATATAATTTGTTTTAGAAAATAATTATTTTTATATTTTGGGTGTATTTTGGATTATACTGCTAAAATACTCACTGTTAAAACAATGTTGAAAATGGTACTATAAAGAAGTTGTACTTTTTTTATTCATCATCATCATCATCTCTAGCCATCTCTCCACTGCTGGATGTAGGCCTCTTCCATATTCTTCCATCTTTTTCTCTCCTGCGCGAATATATGTATACTTTAATACTACCACTACATCACCACAGCATATTCCATAAGTCGAGTAGCTAGCTTGTTCTCTCGAATTGTTAGAAGATTGTTCTCTTCGTGTCAATTAAAATCAAACTTGTACATATTTTCAAATTAATTATTTCATTATCAAGCAGATATTTTTGATTTTATTTAAACTTTTTTATTTTTCATAGTTGAAATAACTTTATTTCTCGGATATTTCAGGAGTCCAAGGACTCCTATTTATCCGTTTAGGTGACGATTTATTAATATTTTAACTCTCTCTAGTTTAATACCACTATGCCAGTGTTGGCATCTCCGATCATATTTTTAATAGTTGTCAATTTTTTTCTGATGCATTGTTTAGTTCCATAAAGTAGAATATTTCGTTTTTTTTATTTCATTAGTAATACATACAATCAACGCCACTCCTTGTAAGACATTTCCTCTTGCTGAGTTATGAAACTAGACAATCTATCATAAATGTGCATCGTCGCGTAAGTGCGCATGATATAAGATTCATAATAATTATCTTAACTTAGGACTAGCTCAAGCTTATGTGAATTCATGTTGAAAACATTATTTTACGAACACACATGTAACATCTGAACCCATTCTATTTCACGAATCTATTTTGTACCTTATGCATGGCCGCTCACTCCATAGAACCTAAGCACTGAAATCTATAAATTATTGATATTATACTGGAAAACCTGCGTTCAAACTAAAATATATTATCCACAAATAGCATTCCTTTTAAATGTATCAGCATTACTTTTAATATCAAACTCATTCATTAAGTACGTAGACGCGCGTGCGGTTTATTAAATTATGGGCTTTCAGACTGCAATTTATTTAATAATGGTGATTAATGTCTTTATGCTCTTAGCTTTTCAATTTCAAACTATTTGGAACATGGTGTAGGATTGAAATTTGCTATTTTTAGAGCACTTATTTATGAAGTGTGTGTTGAAAAAACATGACTGACATATTATGCTCCTCGAGAAATGGAGATTAAATTAATGTTTGAATGTTATTATACAATTTGAACATCTTAAGAGGTTGTGAAATATTGAGAAAATATATTTATATGTAATCAGTTGTGGTAAATGTTAAAAAGAAATTTTCAAAAAATTTACCCGTATTAATTCCAAATTCAAAATCCAAGACAGATGACGATATGCATTTTTATTACATCTAATAATAATAATAATAATAATAACATTTTTTTTTTTTTTTTAACATGTACCTAATAATCATATAATAATTTTTTAACATATAATAATCTTTATTGCACAAAATTAGTATACAAAGAAGAAAAAACATGGTAACATAACAATAAAATACATAATTTTGTGCAATGTGCGAGTTTATTGCTGAAGCACAATATCTTCCAACTAACCCATTAAACAAAAACAAATAATAATAATAATATATAAATAAATAAGTAAAACAAAATAAAATAATTTAAGATATTTATAGATAAATATCTATAAATAATAAATCTAATCGTGAGCATTCGACAAAGCATTGGTTTTCCACTTTTATCCGTGAGGTTTTAAGTTTCCTGTAAATAAAAGGTGTTTAAAAAAAGAGCAACCAACGACCGAACTGCATGTTATGAAAATGCAAAATACCTCATCACTGAATTGAATATGTTAATGTATTACTTTTGTGAGGTAATAAATATGAAATCTTCCAACTTAGACAGGCCTTTGCATAAATGATTGCCAACGTTGGAGAAATCTGATTAGGCACGAGGAGAGGAAGAATTTTTTTTTTTAGAAAAGATATATCTGGGTTTGTTATATTTTTCGAATATTACCTTTAAATTAAAATTATTTCGAAGAGTGGAAGTCCTTTTTCTACTGAAGACTTCAAGGGATAATATTATGTTTCATAAAACTGTATCTGACATTGTTTTTTTTTTGTTTTTGTTACAGAAGCGAAAGCCAAAATTCTCGGCCCATCTGACATCTACGTAAAGGCTGGAAGCGTCGTAAGCCTCACCTGCATCATCAGTCAAGGACCTCATGATCTTGGAACAATTTTCTGGTATAAAGGTAAGATCATAATGGAAAATAAATTCTTTTTCTTTTGGTATCGTGTAAGGTCCCCTTAACGTTGACAGTGAGTTGTTTTACTTGAGAGAACCTATCACTATTTTGAGTAGCTCATCACTGCACTCTCTGTGCCAAAAAATAAACCATTCGTGATAAACATTTGTGGCTGCCAAATTGAAATTTTATTTTCACATACTAATTAGATATTTTTCTAAAAATTTGCATTTGTCTGAGAAAGCTTTCGTAACCTTGCAGAACAGAAAAGGAAACCTATTCTGTTCTAGTAATCCCAAATTTAATGTTAGCATACAATGATTTCATTCCATGGAGCAACCAGCAAAAAATTGGTCTCTTACTCTTTTCTGCAAGTGTCCTGTAAAAGGCAGGTGTTCGAAAAAATCAAAATGCTTTACATTTTTTCACTTTCCTAAATGTCTTATTTTCTATAGGCATGGAGAGAACAATTTACTTGTTTATAATATGCACCTGGTCTACTTGCTACCCCACTTGTGGGATAGGTATACCGTGATGATATACCTATTAATAATCTATATTAAAAAAAACTCCCCAAAATTTCAGGTTATATTTTAGAATTATAATAGTAGTAGGTAGTATGTAACGCAATGATATTACTAAAAAATTAAAGTCATAAAAAAAATAATTACTCCACTGGCTGCCTCATGATAGATACCGTAATACTATAAATGGGTAAAAGAACAATTAGGTTTATATTTATGTGCTTAAATTATTTTTCTATTTCTCCAGGAACCCAACTCATAGAGACGCCTCCACAGCATCCCAATGATCACTCGGAAGCAAACAGGGTTCACGTGGAATCAGAATGGACGGAAGCACTAACTTCGAGACTAAGAATAAGCAGGGCCAAGATCACAGATTCTGGAAACTACAGCTGTGTGCCCACATCTGCCGCTGGCGCTAGTGTCAATGTTCATGTCATAAACGGTAAGTTAGTTATTCTCAATTTTAAATGTTCTATTATAATTTTATATATTAATACTGTGAATAATAAGTTTACTGTGAAAGGTGTATAAGGTTGTATTTGGGTTTATAACAAAAACCCAGATATATATTAAAAAAAAAAAAATTAATTATTATTTAAAATTGTTTAATTTATATTATAAAATGTGTGTTTTTATATTTTTTTATGTACGTTTAAACGTTTTTTTCTTTCTTCATCTTTTTTTTAAATAAAGTACCCCAAATTTCTGTTTATTATTTGGTAAAGAAGGGATCTTGATTGGTTTGCTCATTGTTATAACCAATTTATAAAATCATTGTTATAACTATAATGATCCATAATAAAGAATTAAAAAATAAAAAATATTTTATTTTAATTTCATTATATTCTATTGCTACTTTAAACTCTTTTTATCATTATTTAACTGTTTTTTTTTCTATAACTCTTAAATATATTATTCTATAAATTGAGCTTTTTGTAAAACTTCATATAAATTTAAACAGAACTCTTTTTATCGTTATTGAACAAAGATATACTTACTAGATCTATAATATTCAAAGAAAAAAACGGTCATGCGGGAGATCATATTTTGCATCCAGTCGGATAACGGACGTCGGTTGTTAGACATAACATTGCTAATGCTTCCAAAAAAATCCGCAAAAATGTACCGCGCTGCTAGTCTAGTATATCTATGTTATTGATTTTTTTCTTTCTCTAAAACAACTTTATTATTCTATTGATTGAGCTACATGTACCTTTAATTTTTTTTAATTCTGTATTGATTTATGGTTAAAAACACAAACTGTTTGAGTTAAATTATATTTAACAATTAGCGAAAAACCTGGTTTCGACCTACAAAGTCATTAACAAAGTAATCAAGCATTTTTGAGTGCTGTACGAGTGTTTCTAATTATACTGGTCTATTGTAATTAACCTTAACCCTCCAATTCCCATGCCTTACCTAATCATAAAATTCCTATGAAATTTTGTATACGGGGTCTATATGGAGTCCAAAGTAATGGACGATCGACATAAAATGATAATTTCTTGTAGTTTTTTTATGGGGGAGGTGGCACCTGAGGGTGACATTGGGCACTGTAGATACCAAATTAAACAAAAACATAAACAAACATATTTTTGTTTTATTTTATTAGCAAAAACAATGTAGTAATCACGAAACATTTTTAAAATATTTAGTTATAGTAATTATGTACTACACCACATAAATTTATGTAGTGTAGTACATTATTACTAGAAATAAATATTTTAAAAACATATTTTTATAAGGCAAAATTACATTTTTAATTGAAGAAAACGACTTTTTCCACATAGATGTGTTTGATATTATATAAATTTTACAGGGATAAGGCTCAAAATTGACGAGGTACTCGAAACGAGTAGCCGCTGCCCATATCTTGTAACTAAATCTTAAAGGTTTTTGCTTTATGTGCTGCTTTCTCCCATAATGCCCATAATATGGTACCATTGATTCATCTATTGATATGTGGCTTGAAGCAACAGAAACAAAGTTATTTCAGAATTATTTGTTCGAGTATTCAAAATACATTTTCAGCTTACCAAAAGAACCATTTTTGGGCACAAGGCCTGATAAAATTAACAAAAAACAAGAATTAATACAATGCAAATAAATGGTTCTTAAATTTGTTCAATAATGTACCTGTCATGCCCAATGTCACCTGGAGGTGATATTGCAGTTTTAAATAGCTATAAATCGAATATTTAAATGAAATCATGATTAAAAATTTGTGTAAATACTAAATTGATCCTTCATAAATCTTTTTTTGAAAAAATATTTCACGAAAATTACTATTAAGACATTTTTTATTGATGTTTATTTCGGAACGTAACAATAACACCAATATTCCCGCCAAGAGCTGACAAAAAATGACAAAATACGTAAGTTTAGTGTTGCCAGTCGTAAAAAAATATACACATTTGGATTGTTAAACCATTGTACAAAAATATAATACCAAAATAAAAATAATAATAAAATTCCACATATTTTTAATATTTTTTTGAAATCGCAGCACCTGTAGGTGACGTTGGGAATTGGAGGGTTAAATTATTCACTTCTAATTGAAAAATGATTTTATCTAAATTTGTTTTTTTCCTCCTTGCAGGTGAACATCCAGCAGCCATGCAGCACGGCAACACAAACACAGCTTCACTAACAACACTTTCAGTAAATCTAATTATATCTTTATATTGTTCTATTGCTTGGTTATTCACGATAAACCTCAACAATAGGGTAAGCTGAAGACAATCATTCGAAAGAGAATATTAATTTAATGATTAAAAATAATATAACATATAAAATAATAAATAAATGTTAAACATAAAATACAATTTTTAATATTGGAATATAAAAAAAATAAGTGTGAATTTTGTAAGGAAACTATTAATAAAATTAAATTACATAAATATATGTAATGATTTTATATATAAAAAAATAAAATTGAATAAATATGTTTGATTATTTTATTATGAAAAAAAAACACAATAAATTTCGAAGATTTGAAAGAATATTTTTAAATTAATTTTCGATGTTAAACTGTGGCAGATTAAGAGTTTTTTTTTTTTAGAAAATAATCAATTTATAAAAAAAAATATTAAACTTGTTTAGATTTGTAAAAATGTAGGATAATATCAATAATTATTTTATATTTATTACGTGTGTAAATATTTTTAAGATTACATTTAGATAATTTTTAATAAATAAATAAATAAGATAATAATTTTTACTGTTTATTTTTCACATTTCTGCACTCTTTTTATATTTTTATTCTTACATATTGAACTCTATTATCAGTGTATAAATAAATAGGAAAAATTAATAAAATTTGAATAACACAATTAGATGTTTATTATATAATGGAAGTATTCAGATTATAAGAAATTATTATTTATACAAATATATTTATTTGTTCTATTGAATTTCAATTGATATTTTACAAAGTAGTTTATAAAAATTATCATTGATTTTATTGTCATTAAGTTGATAACACTTCATTTTCAAATAAGTACCTATATAATAAAAAAAAAATATTAAATTTTACAATTCAGTATGACTAACGCACGACCGGTTTCGCGGACTAAAGATAATAGTCCATTTCGGATGTGTAGATCAGCACCTGATGATGCAAACTCGGAGTCCGCGAAACCGGTCATGCGTTAGTCACACTCAATAGTAACATTACACAATACTAAATATTCATTATATTGGATTATTTAAAACTTATCATGTTTATCCATACGAAAACAAATTAAATGTTGAATTTAATATTCTGAATGGTGGAATTTTTTTGTGAAAATTTATATCTGTACTTTTAAGCTTATATTTTTGTAGTTATTTTATTAATCGTGAATAAAATATGTGTTGTTTTATCTTTATTCCAATGTTTGTAGAAAGCTTACAAATGTATCAACAAAATCATATTTATTTAATTACTATAGTTATTGAACCCAAATTTTCTCAGAAAATAAACATTTAATTGATAAATCAGCACTCGTAGATAGCATAAATACTTTCCTAAGAAATGGCAAAAAAATTGTCAAAAGCTGGCAACACAGTGATTCTTTTATTTTTGACAGTTCTATGGTCATGTTCCGTCATTATATACTTTACTATACTATACTACTATACCCTCACGCCATGTCCCAGGAGGGGTAGGCAGAGAAAACGGAACGCCATATAGATCTATCCTTACACATTTCTTTCGCTTCCTCTACATTCATCCAGTTTCTCATACATGCTCGCCGATTTTTCTTACACGCATTCTGTCCACAACACTCCTCTCACATCCGCTCATTCTCCTGATATCCTCATTCTTCACTCTATCTCGCGACGTTTTACCAACCATTCTTCTCAGTGAACGCATCTCCACAGCATTTATTCCACTCTCACCCTTTTTCAACCACGTCCAAGTTTCGCTTGCATACATGTCATTATATAAACAGTATTTATTCAATGTTCATACAAATTTGATAACCTAACTATGTCATATTGACACTAATTGTAATAGATTTAGTTTCAAAAAGTCATCTTGGTCACTATGACAAAGTAACTAGTCAACTTTGAAACATATCTTTCTTTTGTCAGTCAATAATGAAATTAAGATATTCCATACATTTGTTTAAGCCTAAAGCCTGCCCAAAGGGTGACATTTCGTATAGTGTGTATTATTTTACATCTTCCTTTCATAATAACAAAATTATATACACTTATACGAACGGGACAAAATATTTATGTATGGATTTCACACTATGTATGGTTTAATCCTTTTATTATTAAAAAATAAAACAAAAACATTTCAATACACATTATTTTCACAAACAAAAACAAAGAAATCATGAAAATTAGTATAGGTACTTACCTGATTTAAATTTTTGAATTCGAAATAAATTGGTAGATTGAAAGATAAAACTTTTATGCTCCCAAAAAAACGATAAGACACCACTGGTGAAAATTGTTTGAAACAAATTTATGTTCCATAAGAATATTACGTCACTGCTCGCAATTGTAAAACTTGACACTAGAACTTTAAATAATTTTACATTTAAATAAAATATATTTATTTTATTGCATTTACAATTATAGTTTTTGCAGTCCCTATGGTCAAAGTATTATTCATATGTTTAAAAATTTATTATCATTGTTTTATAAAAACGACAAGGTGGCAAGTCATAATCTCCTGACTAAAATTTTTGATTTTTTTAATATATTTTATTCATAATTTTTACTATGTAAATTTTATTAACATTAGTTCGCATATTATAGACAAACATCACGATTGACTGGTAGAAATGAAATGTGATAGATAATAAGATCATGTTTGGATTATTAGAAATCTGTGCGCATTCGCTTGTCTGCGTCGATAGTGTCATAGCTCGAAAACAAAATTAAATCATGAGCGATATTTGCTAGAATTAGTCCAAATTTACTTCATAAAACAACATAAAAAAAACTGTACACGTTCGTCATTTTCCTAAAGGAACTAAAAACATTGACAGTTGACGGATAACCGCAGGGGCCATAGACAAACCACACTTGGCGATCGACAACTGACGAACTTTTCGACAATCTACCTACAATGCGTGTAATTATGCGTTATTGATGCGGTTATTGTCGAAAATTCGTTTGTAGTCGATCGCCAAGTGCGGTTTGTCTAGGAAGTCAGGACTGTGGTCCGTAATATAAATGTATTTAATATTGCAACATACACAATTATTATGATAACAGCATACCAGCTTATCACATTTTTTTATATAAGAGAACAGGGATGTTGCCCGCTTATCTCTCCTATGCATTTTTAATTATCTTTTAACCATGCTATTCAAGTAATCCGCTTATTAATTACTTAATCTTACAGTCTACCTTGGTACGGGCTCATGCCCAGTTAGGTAGACATTAGTGACTTATCTTTTAAAAACTGTTTTGTAAATAAAATAAATAAATAAATAAATCATCGATAATTAATGGTTGTTAGATTAATCATTATTGATTTATGAATAAAATGTCTGTCATTGTCATTTTATTACATTTGAATGTGCAATTACTTTTGATATCACAAAATAATCTTTAATACTACCTACGTGACGAGAAGATAAAAGAATTTTCAAAAAAAAAACTGTATTTGAACGTAAATCGGTAATACACAGATTTTTTTTTTGAATAACCCACGTTCTAACATAAACCTAAATAATTTAAAATAAATAAAAATAATATTCTAAAAAATGTTGAATTTTCACTTCGTTAGATGAAAAGAAGCCGAATGTTTTCATTTGACATCTTCAAGAAAACTGACAATCAAAACAGTATCCCTAAAGATGACTACAAGCTAAGGCGAAAACGTTCGGTTACTATTAATCGAATAAAGTGTAAATAAAATAGAATTTTTTTATTATATAGGTACTTATTTTATTAATCTTTTTTAAATTAAAAATGGATTTCCACAGTATAAACATGAATTATCAATAAATCTAGCTGTTACATACTTATATGCAAAATAACTTAAAAAAACGTAGATCTTAAAAAAAATGTTCCATCTGTCTTTTGAATGATTTCAATAAGCTAATATCTGGAACAATCTGTACTGCGTATCAAAGGAAGAAAGAATAAAACTTATAGAACTTAAAATAGGAGAATCTAATATTTTTGGAAACAGTTTCTTGCGTATATGACACTATCGAAGTTTACCGGCGTTATATTGGAAACATTAATATTATGTATATCACTTATTTTGAATACTCTTAGCAATATATTTATAATAATAGTATTTTTTTCAATACTTTTAATATATATTTAACACTATGTCGAATTATTTTTTATTTTTAAATTACCTATATTTAATATTGTACACATCTACACGACCTTTGTATTTTTAGGGAATTTTAAATATAAATATAAAATAATTAATAATTTAGACGATATTATATTTATAATAATTGTTTATTTTTAAGATGTATAAATAAATATATTATTAATAATATTTATTATGATAATTAATAAAAAGGCAATTCACTTTGTAAATATGTATAAAAACAAAACAAAATTGTAGTGATATTAAATAAAAAATAAACCAATTAGAAAATAAATAAAAATTTGTTTATTATTTAATTTTATATGTATATGATCCTACCTACCTTTTGACATACCTAATCATGATGTAGATTAAGATAGATGACTAAAGGTTGGCTCCAATTATTTATCCATCCGTAACTGTCAGTAAAAAAACGAAATATTATACATCAAACTTAACTGTTAGTTATGGATAGATAGATTATAAGAAGCAACCATAAAACTCTTCAATATCTGGTTAATTACTACTATACCATCACGGCATATCCCACACGTGAGCAAGCTGTACAAATAAATATAATAATCACCCAAGCTGTTTTCTTCGTGCCTACCAAAAATCAAAACATTCAGGATGAGTGGCAAGTACTGAATATAAGATTTAAAATGTCATTATTTTTTCGTCTGCCTCTTACAGGTTATGATTACACCATTAGGTACACAAGTGTCTTGGTTTTTGCTGTCACGGAGAGGACAACTTGTATGTTAATCACACGCAGCTGATCTACTGGTTACCCCACTTTTGGGATATGCCGTGATGGTAGAGTGATATTGATATCATATACGTCAATATCAAAACACCATGAAGTTCTGGAATTAAGTCGATCTCTAACTCTTTTTTAAAACATTTTTAAATGTTCTTTAAAACACACGTAGACTTGAAAGATCACATCCATCTTGAAACTTCACTTCTTCACGAAACTTCTTGGTCCACACTTGTTACTGTGTACAAGTCTTTGGCAGAATCTTTAATCAGATATGGTATTGGTAGCTGGGGCAATTGTACTAATTCTAATTTGAAAAGGGTAATGTTCGCACAAAAATCGATATTAAGACTTATAGTAAAAAAAGAAATTTGCAACGCGGCGCGAAATAATATTTCTCTGTATTTCAAAAAGTTAAATGTATTATCTGCTAAAGGCTTGTGTTGGCAGAGAGTTGTTCTTGACCAGTTTTCAAAAACCGAATATAAAGAATAACCTCGACATATGCATCACACAAGATTTAAATTTAATGAAGGATATATAGTCCCTAAATTCAATAATAAATACGGAAAAAGAACATTTGAATATAACGTGCCAAAAATACTTAATACGATGCCGGTATCTATTAAGAAATGCAAGAGTAAAAATATTTTAAAAGAATTAGTCAAGGAATGGTTAATAAAGTGTGGATTTATATATAACTAATAATTATTTTTGTATTTAGGTTAATGTCGTATTAGGTCAATATATGTATAAAGTATGTTATAAGAGAACACGCCGACAAATCTTTTAGATTTGGCGTGACTCATTATCATAAGATGTATATATTTTATTATTCAATGTACTATTTTCATTAAATAAAAAAAAAAAAAAAATCCTACTTATTGATGGGAAGAAATAGAAAATCTGCGTAAGTATCCAATAAGTGCAGTGTATTGCACTATTCTCCTGCAAAGGTTCAAATTATTACGATGTTATTATTATTTCTATATTATACGTAGATAATGTCGCTAGCTACTCCCTATTCACATACAAAGCTGCAAAACTACCTTGAAGCTTTGCTATTTGCTCGTTGCTATTCATTCACGCGAATCACTTTTATCTCAAAAACAATTTTACAATATCACTTTGAAAACGTTTTGCAATACTCTAAAAATGTGGTCGATGTTTGATTGGATGTTTTTCGATGGTTTGATCAAAAAAGATATGTATGAAGATATCAATCATAAGCAAGAAAACATTGTAATTTATAAGCACTACTACCTACAGTCTACACTATTTTGAAATCCTTCTTACTTGGAATAGCCATCTGGCTTACTACATATATATTTTTTTTATTGTACTATAAGAAACAAAAAACATACAGGATCAACGATACTTCTTTTTACTGCTGAATGAGTCATGTCAAATTAAACCATGGTGTTTTGATGAATTGAGGATATCAAATGTTTTGCAAGTACCTGCGTTTTTCAGGATGTTCAAAAATTTAGAGAAAATGTAAATTTTATGTGTGTACTATAAAAAAACGATGTTTAGAATACGAGTAGTAGGTATAAGAGAAGTATTTTATTGCCATGTTTCTATAGGTAGAAGGTGTTTGGTGCAACAAAAATCTTACCCTCTCACTGTTTATTCTGAAATATGAAGTTAGAAAAATCCACAATTTTTCTTAATTTTTTTTTTATTTTTATTGTAAAATTTATGAGAAAAATATAATATTTTTTCAAAAAAATAATGATTAACAACATATATCGACATCAAACTTATTAAAATAATAATTCACTTAATAAATTTCTCTGAATTTAATGAAATGTATTTTATATAGAAAAAATTATCACCTTATTACTTTGGTATAGTACCAAATTTGGCTTAGATTTTTGCTTCATTATCAATTAATATCAGTTATGAGATGTTCAAAAGAGTATAGGTAGAACTGAAAAAATCTTGTAATTGTGGATTAGGCTTTTGTATCTACCATTAAACATCTGATATAATTTCCCTTGATTTGTCATTTAAATAAGCGCTATTTATTATTTTTTACTGCAGATATTACAGAAAGAATAATAGAAGAAAATAATTAACTCGATGAAATGTATTTTTATGATCGATTTAATGGTTACATTACTACCACGGCTCTCAAAACATTCAAGTTTCACAGCATAAAGCAGAAACACTTGAATACAAAACAATAAATAAACAATTGCAATTCCTCATCATTTTACTTTGTTTCTCGTCCCTACTACGAGTTTCTTCGTATTTCAAACTCAAACGTGGAATTTATTCTGTTCTTTTTTCAAATCAGTTTTATGTTCAAAGTTCTTGCTCGTTTGCATTTTTTCATTATTAATTAACGTTTGCAATTTTATTGACATTTTATAATTATATAAATGATAAACCTACAATTTTATTGACTGAAAGAGAAATGAATCTGAAGATTATATAAAAATAAGATATTCAGGATAGACACCATCTTCTTCTTCTTCTCGTGCCGTATCAGGTCCCCCCGACGTTGGCAATCACTCTGACGAAGGCTTCCCTATCCTGCGTGACCCGGAACAGCTATCCCACATGTCTCATCCCGGTCCAGTCTCTTATATTGCGCAGCCAAGACGTTTGCCTTCTACCAGGACCACGCTGCCCCTCAATCTTCCCCATCAGTATCAACTGGAGCAGACTATACTTATCGCTCCGCAGAACGTGACCCAGATATGAAATCATAGACACCATAGCATTGCTAAATTGAAGATTTTAAGTATCATATATTATTATAACTCTCTTTAAATTAACTTTGCACGTCATTGCAGTTTTCGGCCAATGCGATGTGCAGCGAAAATCAAATAATATACAGTTACATAGTTGGGGAGAGAGGGGCTAGTTGTAACGTTTTTTCCTTTTTTCGATGGAGTGACTGTTTTAGTATTTTACTAATTATATACTAATTAACCTGAAGACATATTTGTTCTCGAAATTTTACACATGACACGCTATATTGTTTTAAATTTTTGACATTATATCTTTTTGACATTATCATCTTCATGGGGCCTATCATCTTTATGCAGATGATCTCCAATTATACATTCACTTTGATCTGAATAACATTGATGCTGCGTTCTTCAACATGAATACCAATCTTGAATATATAAATTTGTGGTGTAGAGATCACGGACTCTTGGTCAATCCAAGTAAATCACAAGCAATTATTATCGGAAGTCCTAGGAGTCTGTCTTCTCTTTCTTCACTCGCTCCTTTGCCATATTTAGTCTTAAACGACTCAACTATCCCCTTCTCTGATGTTGTTAAAAATCTGGGTTTGTTTTTCGATTCCAAGTTATCATGGTGGAAACAAGTCAACATAATCAGTAAAAAAGTATTCGGTTCACTGCATTCGCTCAGGAGAATGCAGAACTTCCTTTCAGTAGACACAAAAAAGCTATTGGTTCAGTCATTGATTCATCCCTTATTTGACTATGCTGATGTTTGTTACTTGGATATCTCGATGGAAGGTTTAAATAAGTTGGAACGTCTTCAGAATACTTGCATTCGATATATCTTCGGGCTCAAGAAATACGATCACATATCTGAATATCGTGAACGCCTTGGCTGGAAAACTATTCTTCAACGCAGAAATGTTCACACTCTTTGTCTTCTTTATAAAGTTTTATTTGACCCCAATACTCCACTGTATCTGAAGGAAAGATTTGAGTTTTTACACTCCCACGGACGACCACTACGATCAACCTCCAACAATCTTCTAGTGATCCCGTCGCATCGTTCGAGCTGTTATACCGATTCTTTTTCAGTTCATGGTGCTAGGTTGTGGAACCAGCTTCCACTAAAAACCCGTACTTGTACTTCCTTTTATACGTTCAAGAAAGAAGTTAATGGTTGCTAGTCTTCTGTCTCATCTACTTATTTGGAGGTTCCCCATGGTTTTAATTTTGTTTTTTTTTTTTGTGTATTCATACACAATGAGCAGTCCTGCCTCATTCCTACCACTTTATCCCATCCCCATATCCTATCATCTATGTCGTATCGCGTATCCGGAATTGTTTATATTGTTTTTATATTTAAGTAGTTTTTTATTTTATATGTATATTTGTTTTAGTATTTATATATATGTATATATTTTCAATTATTTATTTACTTAATTTACTTACTTTTTTTATTTTATTTTTTGTTTAATGGGTTAGTTGGAAGATATCGCGCTTCTGCGATAAACTCGCCCATTGCACAAATTTATTTGTCTGGTTCTGCAATGTTTGTGTTTCAATAATGTTTGTTTTTTTGTGCAATAAAGATTTTTTATTATTATTATTATTATTATATTATTTAAAAAAAATAATAATAATAATGGTAAAGTAACTTCAAAATAAATCAAATTCTTCATTCAAACGATCACGGTATTTACCACAAATGGGGTAGCCGGAGGACCAAACACATGTAATAAATGTGAAATTCGTCTTTTGCACGTAAATCATAGAAATTAAGGTATTCCGGATGGGTGGAATTTCTATCGCTAAACTGAAGATGTTTAACGTCTTAAGCTTAACTGTTTTACGAATACCTGTCTTTTACAGGACAATCCGGACAGAGGTTCGATCCCAGGTGCCGGCAAACTCCCCTTTCACGACACAAGCTTTTAGCTTACTGTGAAAGGTGTATAAGGTTGTATTTGGGTTTATAACAAAAAACCAGATATATCTTTTTAAAAAAAAAAAAAAAAATCGGAAAATAGTGGGGGGGGGCTAAAAATCAACTTGCATTGCATTATAGCAATTGAATAAGCAATACGAGTTCGTCGGTAGCCTGGAGGTAGAGTCTCGGCCTTCAGAACAAGGGGTCCGTGGTTCGATCCCAGGTGCCGGCAAACTCCCCTTTCACGGCACAAGCTTTTAGCTTAGTGTGAAAAGTGTATAAGGTTGTATTTGGGTAACAAACCCAGATATATCTTTAAAAAAAATGCTTTCATTGAAATTGATAGATTTCAGTGAGTTGTAAAAAGCATCCTCTGTAAATAATTTTGTTATCGTTATGAATAAAAATAATAATTTTTTAATAATAGGTAGTCAAATTAAAATTGAATACTGAAAATGTGATAAATTTATAAAAATAACAATATGCTCGTTTGTAAGCTTTGTTTTTGAAAAAGTGGACCCAGGGAGATGAGTCTGAAAATTTTATCAAAGAAAGCTAAACTAGTTAAAAGACTAAATTATCAAATAAAATAAAATAAATATTTATTATTTTTGTTTCGTGTTACTGTCTTTTATTTTATTTGATAATTTAAAATGAAGTGTTACAAAGTAAATGCCGATACAATTAATGAAATAGTTAAAAGACATTTGCCCATCTATCTCAGTCTAGTTAGATATAGTTCACAAAGGATCAAACAAGATGATCAAGGACTCAACTAACCCCCTTCTTCTTTAATCATTCGCAAATGAATAGATAGCTTTCAGATGAATGAAATAGAATAAAATATACCTTCCTCCGCCCTCACCTTCCTTCTTAAGATAAAACACCGTTTCACCACAACTATTATTCGAGTTGATTCTTCCATGATGTTCTATGAAGTAGTACAATAATGGGAGATCACTTACAGAGCTACAGGGACAAAAACCTTCTTACTATCCTGGTGGATGATAGAAGTACGACCTTCTGCATGCTGTATTTGAGCCTGTCATCTACTCCCAGTTCTCTGAGATTGCTTATCAGCTTACACCGTTCTCCAATCGATATATGATTGGTGTTGTCATCTGCATGTTATGCCCAAATCCGGTAAAACAATGAAAAGTAATAAAACATTCTAAACATTTAATATTTGATAAAATTATTCTTAAAATAATATTAATTACTGAGCATATCCCGATAGTGTGAGCTAGTCAACAAAAACTTCACTAGGTATAATTTATAAAATTACCTGTATTTATCTCCATTTATCATCCCTGTATAATTATTTTAAAAACATTTTCAATTTTAATTGTTTTGTTTGTTTTTTTTTTCAATTAATAAATAAATAGTTATTTTTATATAAAGAGGCTACGTATAATTTAAATATCAGATTATCTTTCTACATTGTAAACAATAATTTGATGAAAATTATTGTGAAGTTTTATTTTTAATTGGGAAAATTTTAAATGAAAATATTTGTAATTAACTGAAACCTACATGCAATTTTATGTTCATTTTCTCTAATTTATTTATTTCCTTAAGTTAGATTTTCTAGTAAGATCCACGGAGTGCCCGAAAGAGAATAAAATATCCAATGACAATGTTTCTTGAAAGTTTTCAGTATTTTATGAACTCTTAAAGATTAAATTATTGTTCATAGTGAAATTAGTTATATTATGGTATGAAGTAAACACTTAACTTTTTTATAAATACACACTATATTTTATAAATGAGTAGACAATTGTTTCGTCTTTTACCAAGACATTATCAATACTTGGTAAAAGACGAAATAGTATTGATAATGTCTTGGTAAAAGACGAAACAATTGTCTACTCATAAAATATAGTGTGTATTTATAAAAAAGTTAAGTGTTTACTTCATACCATAATGGATAATACGCAAAAAGTTACGGATTATATTAAAAATATTAGTTATATTAATTTTTTTATATATTTTAATTTTAATTAGAAAGAATTCCTCTCCCATTCTTTTTCGTGAAACTTCAAGTGTCCTGTAAAAGGCAGATGTTTGAAAAACAAAGACAAACACTTGCAAGTAGACCGCTACACTCAGCAAAGATGTCCACCAATATGCTGGACGAGATCAATAGAGCAAAAAGTCCCGCTTCTACATATGATAGGGCTTTTGACATCGCTGGACCCGTCATCTCCAACCGACTCCCCAAGGATCTTCGTAAAAACCAATCAATAACAACAACGTTCAGGAGCAAGTTGAAGACACCGCTCTTCCAACATAATTTCCCACGCCCTTGAGATGGATGGATGCTCCAGGCGTCGAATAAATCATCCAACATCACAATAATACATTCATTTATTTTATTCTTCCCCGTACATTGTTTACAATTATAAAAATTAAAACATTATCATAGAATTTGACATCTTTAAATTAATTCAGGGATATAGTTTGCCACCCAGCCTTAATGTTTTAATCTTTTGTTGTCACAAAAAGGACAACTTGCAAGTTTATAACATGCAGCTGGTCTACTGGCTACCCCACTTGTGAGATTTGCTGGAGTGGTAGTAGTAATTCTATTCAAAATGAACTTTCACAAAGTTATTCAAGTAGATTCTATACAAAGTTGTATTATACATATTGTATGGCTGTACCTACCAATCATCATTTCTATATTAAGGTCACGATTTAAGATCCATCTTCTATTCTCTCGGAATACTTATTGCTGATAATATATAAAGACAGCGGCAGTTAGCTATAAAGAGTAGCAATATTGGCAATGGCAATAGGAGGTATTGCTTTTTTTCGATGCCATAAAGGAATTTGTACCCTCCCAATATGGGAGAAAACTACACTATGTCAAAAAGAAACCATTTTTTTTCAGTTCTCGTTATGTTAATTTTTGCGTTTTATTGCCAAAATCATTAACGAATATACGTATAATTTTATGATATCTATTGATGACAATGTCCAGAATAGGGATTGCAATCCAGCAAAGTGGGATCCCGCAATCCAGCGGGATCCGCGTTATTTTAGGGTCTGCGGGATCCCGCAAATGCTTGCGGATCCGCAAGTGCGAATCCGCAAACTGAAGATTTTCCGAAAGTCGCCAACTAAAGGTGATACATATTTGCAAAAATACTTAAAGAAGAAACAGGAAAAGAATTATGCTTAATTTTAGATTGCTGCACTCGCTAAAACATCTTGCTTAATATGTTAGAAAGATTTTAGTCTCAAAGTTTGCATTGAGAAGGCTCTCATCGACATAGCATCTGACATAAAATTTACGCACAAAATCAAAAAGGTGATTGACAGCTTGCAACCCTTTAAATTGGTCGTAAAGTATTATGCAGAAGAGAGTCTACACTAATAACGGCAGATATAACATTTCGATTTATTTTAGAGAGGTTAGAGAAGCTAGACACAGTATTAAGCGATGTACTATCCGGGGCGCTGCGTGCAAGAGTGAAAGAAAGATGCAGTGAAATTACAGCTATGTTGATTTATTTTCCGCATCCAAAAAAATATGACTAAGAGTTGAAAACGTGCAATTCAATATTTGTAATGCCGAAAAAGAATAAGTTGCGGCAAGAAATGAAAAACATGTTACATCGAGTCATTATAGAAGACGCTCAAAATGTAGAATTTGTAGCTGTAGGTGATGTAATTGCAGATAATTGTCAACAGTCTCTGAATGTGGAAAACAATTTAACTTTACAAATGGAATGAGAAATGCAGCAAAACGATGAAGATAACACTAAACAGACAGAAACTGGACAAGAGAAATGCTTCGAAAAAATATTGAAAAAAGAAATGGCAGCATTTAAAAGTGATGGAGTTAAAAAAAAGTATTTGACTTTGATGCACGACTTTTTATTAAGTATCTAACCAACAATTAGTGTGGGGGCAGAATGAGCCTTTTCGGTCGCTGGCTACATATGTAGTTCCTTAAGAAGTGTCTTGGAAGATAACACCATTAATGCAATTTTTTTAAAATCATTTTTCTAAAAAGAGAAGTGACTTTTCATTTGATATTTTAAAATTTGTTCCATAATACTTGATTGATTAGATAATAAATTAGTAAGAAAAATTAAAGACTAATAGTACCTATAGTTAGTTATGTCAAATTCATATATGATAGTATAGTTATTTATGTTATATTCAATTATGTACAGTAAGATGTTGTTATTTTTTGCAATTTTTAATAATCCAGCGGGATCCCGCTGGATTGGAGTCAATCCAGCAAAAATCCCGCGGGATTGAAAATGGTGCGGGATTGCAATCCCTAGTCCAGAATCACTTGTCCACCATAATATGTTTAACACACATTCTGAAGTACTTCGGACACATCATTAGAGAGAGAAAGAAAGAGAGAGAGAGAAATGTGATTTTTTTTATTAAAACAAACCAATTGCATTTCAAAATGACATTGTTAAGTTTTTTAAAGTTGAAATCATTAATTTGGATTAAAACTCTATTTAGGGCATATTATGCTCAAGCGAGAAAAGTAAAAGTTGCTGCAGTTGCTAAAATACGGATTGTGTAGGAGCTGTTTGGATTTGCTAGGACATATTCTCGTAAGTAATAGCCAACGTCGGATGGACCAGTAAGACACATAAGAAAGAAGAAAGACGTTCCACATTTGAGGGAGCCAGTAGACTAGCTTTTAGTAAATTGTAAGAGAGGACTGGGGTGGCCAGAATTCCTGGAAGCAACAATGCTAAAGAATCTCTAGACATAATCATAGTTTGCACCTTGTTCAACTAGGACAATGAGAAGAAAATAAATTTACTACTACTATACTACTACTATACTATACCATCACGGCATATCCCACAAGTGGGGTAGCCAGCAGATCAGCTGCACGTAAGATTCATGCAAACTGTCCTCTTCGTGCCAATATAAAATCAAGACATTCAGGATGGGTGGCAAGCCTCATCGCTAAATAAATTTATGTGGGTTAAAAATAGCTATGACGCTTTCCACCCATCCTAAATAATAATGATTCACAATCATCTTTGGCGGTAATTTTGGTTTCATAAATATGTGAGAAGTATAATATTTAATATTACCTACTTTGAAAATTAACATTTCGTAACGAACTTAGTGCAGTTTCGCTCTGACATTAGATATTATAACACAGTGTGGGTAATATAATATATTATTTTGTATTATTGTGGTGTAGAATTTCTGGACTAAAGCGGAAAAACAAAATGTCCACTGTATTTTAAAACTCTCTCAAAAATCAGCTTGATCGGTTAATTTTGTGCAACATTATGAAAATAATTCTGAATGATTTCATTAATGTGCTATATTACTCTTTAGGGCAACCGAGAGGTGTTTTATAAGGTGCTATATTTTGTGACTGGACATATTCCTCAGCACCTTAGTCGGATACACGGGACTCGTTCTGCAGAAAACCTCATACAATCCTACTTTCCTTGTCCTTTTCCATTTCACTTCTGAGGCGATCTACCGTTCTTCATGTTCAATGGTCAAGAACATCTTTGAATGATTTGAATCCTTGGTTTGAAAGATTAATTACACGTCGAAAATCTTCGGTCCACCTCCTTAAGAGTTCAGAATATTACACTTCATCACTATCATGCCGCTTCCCTGTCGGGTAGGCAGAAAGGATCGAGTACCACTAACTACTATCCTTGCATACAATTTTCGCTTCGTCGCTGTCATCCAATTCTTCATAGGTAATAGCTCTCCTATTCGATGTACTCGGAGACTCTGGTTTAAATAGTCATACCATTCGACGACCGGTGTGGCGCGGAGGCTAACGCACTTGCCTTTGAGTCACGAGGTCCCGGGTTCGATTCCCGGCCAGGGCAAAATGAAGAATGACCTTTTTCAGACTGTCCTGGGTCTGGGTGTTACATGTATATGTGTTTAGTGCATTGTATATGTGTGTATCGTCGCGTTAGTACCCATAATACAAGATTCATCTTAGTTTGGGACTAGCTCGGTCTGTGTGAATTGTCTATACATGTTATGTTATGTTATGTTATTTAATTTTTGGGCTGCCACGTTTCATTGTACTATTTATTTCTCCTAACTATATATATTTTCATAATCATTCTGTCCTCATTCATAATTTCCACGTGCTCAGACCAGCAATATTTTTGCATAATTTCACAATCTTCTCAGATTACACTAATACACTATCAGTCATTCACAAATAAATGGAAAATTTTAATTAAAACCCATTTTGTCTCTAAAGAGTCAGTTCGATTTTCCATAAATAATATCCAAACTGTAACACAATGCCTCGTGATAACAATACAACGATTTCGCGAAATTAATCGAAAATCGTTCATATAACGACTGTTATTAGGTACCAATTTGCCATGTCAATTGCTGTGGCATGGTGTTGAGAATATCGAAATGATGCATAGGGAACAGTGGAGTACATTGCATTATTTTGTAGTAACAGAAATCTTAATTAAGGTTACTGAGAAATCTTAATGAAGGTTAGTTTTTGAGTGTCCTGTAAAAGGCAGGCATCCGTCAAACATCACGTTGAAAACATTTAACATCGGCGACAAGGCATGCCACCCATTTTGAATGTCCTAATTTTTATTGGTACTAAAAAGCCTACAATTAGTCCACTGACTACTCTACTTGTGGGATTTGTCGTGATGGTATGAATGAATGAATATTATTTATTCATAGTAAAAAATAACTGTACAATATTTGAGTAAACACACAAAAGAAACATATATGGAGATCTGGAGGAGTATTATAATATCGAGGGTATACAACCAAAATGCACTAAGTCAGTCTAGCGCTACAAAAGTTTTCAAAAACTATTCAAGTAATTAACATATTTCCTATGTTTAAATTTGTTTGCAAAGCCTAAAAGTCACTTACCAATATCATCTTAATTAAAGTTCAAATAATACATGACGAATTTGTATTGATCTAAACACTTTTTTTTTTCATTTAATTGCCACCATGTCATCTCAAAACTGAAATGACTTAGTGCATTTTGGTTGTATACCCTCGATATTGTCTTTGCGTTATTGTAAAACAATACGGCCGTAAAAATCTCGCTGGACGGTATAAAAGTTCTATTCACGTGTAGGTCTCAATTCTATGAATATGAATTTATGAAGGCTTTTCATCAGTTTTTTTAAAACATACAGAAAAGAAGGTCGTGACAACATTGGCACTTGTCCAAAATAACCCAAGATATTTACCTTTTAAGGCAGTATGTTGTTTTTTTTTTATTATTTTTATTTTTTTGTTTTATTTATTTATGCATTATTATCTCAATTGATTGTTATTTTTTTAATTGTTTTTTTTTTATATAAAGACTGATACAGCCGTTTTATATATAAATAAATAACATAGGCAGTAAGCCCCAAGAACTTGAGGTTCCTGAAAGAAGGTCCACACACTGAGAAAAATACTCAAAACGAATCATTGGTACGGTACTATCAGATTAGGACCAGAGATCGTACAAACGATTCATTGGTATAAATCTATAATATTAACTCTTCGCAAACAAATCATTGGTAAATTTACCAACAACTTGTTTGGGAAGAGTTAATATTATAGATTCGTACTAATGAATCGTTTGTACGATCTCTGGTCCTAATCTGATAGTACGTACCAATGATTCGTTGTGAAATTTCGTTAGTATTTTTCTCAGTGCAGGAAGACTCAAACGTAGGTGATGGGAAGTGATAAAGCAAGATAGAGGGAAGACTGGGAGTTGGCAGAAAGCAGATGTCCTGGCTGCGCAACATTAGAGAGTGGACCGGAACGAGGACGGTAGATGAGCTGTTCAGGGCAGCACAGCACAGGGAGATTTTCGACGAAGGGATCGCCAACGTGGGGGGACCTGACACGGGACAGGAAGAAGAAGAAGATATATAATTTAATTAAAGTCTTAAAGAAGTACACTTATATAATATCAAGATTATGTACAATAGTTATTCGATTTCACGTGATTTATTAAAATAACAGTGATTCACATTTATGATAATATAACAGTTCATGCTATTTTGATACATCCCAAAATAGAATGAATGAGATTGCTATATGGTGTACGTGATCTATTACTGTCTCATTCTTACATTTTGAAAGCTTTTAGATGTATGACAGCATCATAATTGAGGAGTTTGGGATAGAAAATGGACAAATACAAAAGTGTATTTCTTACTATTTACTACTTTAGAAAAAATATTCCTCCTTGGTTCTATAAAACTGCATATTCCAAAGCAGTCAAATTGTTTAAAGTTTGTATGAAAAACAGAGACATTCAATGGAAAACAATGAAAATCTAATTAGTTTTTGGACTTTTCTGACATTTTACCATAAATGGATTTATCCGGTTTCGATATTTAACGACACAATTTGAAATATACAACAATATATTTGTATATGTAGCTTAGATCTAAAAATAACAGCTTTAATGAGTAATCAAATCCCCGTGGACTCCTTAGAATACCTTGGACGATAAGTTTGAAATGAGTTCAAATACAACCTAAAAACTCTCATTATAAATATGGTTTTAGAACTCTCTATCCATCTTCATCTATCTATGTATACCCTCAAGTCGTGTGCCAGGTGGAATAGGCAGAGAGAACGGAACGCCATATAGATCTTTCCTTACATACTTCTTTCGCTTCATCTACATTCATCCAGTTTCTCATACTTATGTACGGTTATCCGCCGATTTCTTTTACTCAACACGCGGCCGTCCTTAAGAATTTGATCCACGTGATCCAGCCACGTGGATCTTGGACGTCCGCACTTCCTCACACCCCCTCTTTCAGATAAATATATCCTCTTCGTCATCCTTTCATCGTGCATTAATATGCTCAGCAATATGCTTGTAACTTGAATGTTCAGTAGATCAGCAATAAGAAGATTCCAACTGGAACATTTTTTTTCGAAATTTTTTATTTTTTTTATACTATACTATACCATCACGGCATATAGCCAGCAGATCAGCTGCATGTAAGAAACATGCAAACTGTCCTCTTCGTGCCAATATAAAATCAAGACATTCAGGATGGGTGGCAAACCTCATCACTGAATTTGAGATGTACAATGTCTTAATTTTTTCGAACACCTGCCTTTTACAGGACACTCGAAAACTTACGCAGAAGAGTGGGAGACCAATTCTTTACCGGGTGCTCCACGGGATATTTTTTTTACCCATGTTAATCTTTTCCGCAATATATTTTATTCGAAGAAAAATCGCCATAATCATTCCATCACACTGTTTTTCTTGCGGGTTCAGTGGAATGGATCTTGAACCTACTTACACACACTTTTAAGTGCTCCTACTACTTGCATTGTGCCCAGCATGTGTAATAAAAATATCCACACTCCTCCAGTAGTTGATTTTTTTAACCCTTTCACGACCCTAATTTTCATTCGCGAGTCGTTTTAAATGTCCATCTCTGTAATAGCGTCATAAGAATCATAACATTAAAAACATAAAAATACAACAAAAAAAGTTATTATTATGGTTTTGGATAACATATACCTACCTATACGAAAACTTTTTTTCTTGAGTCCAAAAAATGACTCATAAAACAATAGATATCACTTTTCAAACATAGACCTGCACTTGACATAGTTTTACAATATTTTGGTATTTTTTCATGTTAAAAAAAGAAATATTAAAAAACCCACTTAGTGACAGAGAACATCACCAGATCATGGGAGTTTTGATAAAATGGACTTAAAATTTTCATGTTTGGGTGAAAAACAAAAAATATTTCGAAAAGAAATAGTCAAAACATGAGATAATATTTTTGGTAAATAAACTTCCACTAGACTTAAAACCAGTTAAAACCAGTCATTTCCTGGCTCCAAAGTTTTTGCAGATATCCATATTTATGTAACTATAATCATGATGTAAAAAATTAGAATGACACATAGAACTATTAGCTATGATTAATTAAATGTAAATTATATCTTATCAATAATTTTCGTAGAATATAAAATTATATTTTTATTAATCGCGATAAAGATCAATAATAAAAACTACATAACAAACTAATTGATACAAATCACTTTGATATCAAAAAAAATCTAAAAACTATTGTCTTACAAATTTAAATTACATGAATGATGTAACTATTTTTTCTGGAGATGGATAAAAAGATATTCTCCTGATTGTGAATGTGGAGATGTGCAGACGGTGAAACACATATTACAAGACTGCCATCTCAAAAAAATCAGCGGGGATCTGCGGGACATCCATGAAGCAGGACCGGAGGCGGTGAACTGTCTGTCAGCGCTGGAGCCAAGACTGTAAAGGATACGACGCAGGCCACATGGGATAAGATTTATCAACACACCGAGCCAAACAAAAAGTAAGTATAGTAAGTAAGATCGAAGTCATACACTGAGAAAAATACTCACAACGAATCATTGGTACGTACTATCAGATTAGGACCAGAGATAGTACAAACGATTCGTTAGTACGAATCTACATATAATATTAACCTATCGCAAACAAGTCGTTGGTAAATTTACCAACAATTTGTTTGCGAAAAGTTAATATTATAGATTCGTACGAATGAATCGTTTGTACTTTCTCTGGTCCTAATCTGATAGTACGTACCAATGATTCATTGTGAAATTTCGTTAGTATTTTTCTCAGTGTACATTGCTTAGTGGAATCCCCGGAAAAAATAAGTCTCCCAATTTTTTCTGTAAGTTTAACAGGGTCCAACTTTAAAAGGTAAATAGAAAAGCTCCTGAAAGCCACATACACTGTGCTATTCATCAAATTAATGCTACAACTATGTTATCATGGCATATCCCACAAACTCCATGTCATAAAAATCCAAATCGACTTCTGCGTGCTAATAAAAAAATATAAGAATGTCCGAAGAAATGGAAATCCTTAATCTGAAGTGTATACGTTAATTATCTTATAAATGAGGTTTAAAGAACATCAACCAACAATAGGACACTCGAAAATTTACAGAAAAGAATTTTCATTCGATTAAAATTTAAAAAAAAATGTCGTGTAATTCTTCCGTAATATCCGGTTTAAGATTACTATGAAAAACTACAACGCACTTTACTGAAAAAAAAACAAAAAGATATTAAAATTTACTTTGATAAAATCTGTGATAAATATAAAAAATCAGATAGGTATTAAAGTTCAAGTGAGTTTAATTAATATACATGTCACTATCTGATAACAGAACATTAATTGAAGTTGATAATAATAAATAATTATATAAAAGATCAAAAAACGGCGCTGAAGTTTCAGTGTTTGAGTATAATTAAATCACAATTATTGTTTTAATAAAATTTTGTCATCAAAATGTTTCTCATAAGTGAGTTTATATTAATTTTTTTCACTAGATTTTTTACATTTATTTTTGGTAGATATTAATTTTAGGTAGATTATAGTTTATAAGCGAATATATGACAATTGAATATATATTGCAAAAAGTGATAAAATCAGTTCACACTCACTGTGTCGATGTTTAGTACTAGAAAGGCTTGCGATAAAAAAGTCACAGTGAAAGAACTTAATACAAGTGTTTTATTTTGATTACTTTTACATGAACTTCCACCAAGTACCGTCGGTTGACAATATTAATTTCATATGGGATATTTGTATTACGTTCTCTGTACGCAATATACTTCTATTTGTCACATACTTAACTTGTAATGAAGCTTCACTTTACTTTTGCCTGACGATGAGAGCGGAAGCTCTTGAAAGCCAGCTCGCAAAAATCCATAAAGTAGAATAACCATATATTATATCGTGTTTCATTTTAAAAATTACTTATTAATATCAACATTATCTTACAATCATATTCCATGTCTGTAATATAATTTTAATTTTTATAAAAATAGTTCGCGATTCATACACACTATTCTCACAAGCTAAATATATTATATTACCTACGTGTGTAATAAATGTATAAGATTTGATCTTAGTTCATGACGTAATAATTTCGCGTTACCTACATTTTAATAATAAATTTGACGTGACGTTTATTTTCAGCGTTGCGTAGACGTTCAACTGATGTCTTCACAGATTTTCTGACTGACAACATTATTATTAGACAATAAATAATGTAAATTCGTATTTTATCTGCTTGACAATTCAATGTTACATTTTATAATTGTTTTGACATCTCATGTGTATTGGCGTCGTACAAGGCGACATTATAACGAAATCATATGTATTTGAAGGCTCGATTTTTATTTATTTTATACGACTAGTCCACTGGCTACCCTCTTTGTGGTATATGATGTGATATACCACAAATAAATAAGATTAAAGGCTGTGCACACAGTTCTGTGAATATCTTGTTTTACATATTAGTGGCTTCTATAATGTGATAA